>CM048745.1:320079257-320501757 GCA_026315105.1 Locusta migratoria
ATATTGAGAAAAAGGCAAACCTACATTATTAGTTTTTGAAGATTTGGAGAAAGCTTTCGGCAATGTTGATTGGAATAGACTCTTTCAAATTCTGAAATCAGCAGAGGTAAAATATAGTAATGGAAGGTTATTTACGACTTGTACAAAAACCAGATAGCAGTTTTAAGAGTTGAAGGGCATGAAAAGGGACGCAGTAAGATAAGGTTGTAGCCTTTCTCCAATGTTGTTAAATCTGTACATTGAGCAAAATGTGAAGGAAAGCAAGGAGTTCAGGGTGAAGAAATAAAAATATTTCATTTCGCTAATGACAGTGTAATATGGTCAGAGACAGAAAAGGACTTGGAAGAGAAATTGAATGGAATGGACTGTGTATTGAAAGGAATGTATAAGATGATCATTACAAGAGCAAGACAAGGGTAATGGAATGTACAGCCTTACAAAATCAGGTGATACTGAAGGAATTAGATTAGGTAACAAAACAATAAAGGTGGTAGATAAGTTTTGTAACTGTGGCAGTAAAATAACGTGTGATGGTCACAGTACAGAGGATATAAAATGCAGAACGGCAATGGGAAGAAAAGAGTTTTTGAAAAAGAGAGATTTGCTAATATTGAATAGTAATTTAAGTGTGGAAGTCATTACTAAAGGAATTTGTGTTGCATGTTCCCTTGTACAAGAGTGCAACATGGACGATAAATAGTTCAGACAGAATGAGGATAGAAGCTTTTGAAATGTGGTACTACAGAAGAATGCTAAAGATTAGGTAACTAATAAGGAGGTACTGAACAGAATTGGGGAGAAAAGGAATTTTTGGCACACATTAATTAAAAGAAGGGATCAATTGGTAGGACACATTCTTAGACATCAAGGAATCATGAATTCAGCATTGGAGGGAAGTGTGTGGGGTAAAAATCACAGGAGACCAAGGGATGAATACAGTTAACAGATTTAAATGGATATGGGTTGCCACTCTTATGAGAAGATGAAGAGGCTTCCTCAGGATAAGTAGGCTGGAGAGCTGCTTCAAAACAGTCTCTGGACTGAAGACCAAAACAATAACAATAACAACAAGCAAGTTTTCCACCTACTGAAATAGCCAAGCACACCTCACAGTCTTCCCTCACAGCTTTACGTCCGCTAGTTACTCACTGAAGTTTCACACAAATTCTCTTGCAAAAATTGGAAGGCTAGCACTCCTGGATAGTATATTGCAGAGGAATGATGAAGAAACCTCCTGCAAGTGGTATTATCAACAGTGAGAAACGTACATGAGATATGATTCAGAAAAAATAGCTTCACAATTAATACACACTTAAACAACATGTAAGAAAGAAAACAATCATGGTTTTTGAATCCTTAAGTAGAGCCCATGCAGTGAGCTCTCATTAGACACAGTATCACTAACAGCTGTTGCTTGCAGCACCCTTCTGGATGGTGTGGCTTCCAGTGTCAGCGAGTGCAGCGTTTCCAAATGTGCAAGTACTTGGTATTACATCCCTATCCTCTTGGTGGAGGGAATGAACTCCAGAGATGTCCATGTCATCTTCTTCTGAGCCCCTGTGTTGTTGGCACAGCTGGTACACTGCTATAGGTGCCTAGGGTTAGAAGTTATTTTTTCATGGGCAGACTCGACACCTGCCCTTCCTCAGAAGGTCACGTGGTAGCATGTGAGAGGTTGGTGCTGCCTTCATCTCGGTGTCTGCTACTGTTGCTGGTGGCAGTGTTCCAAAACACAGCATCATCAGTAAAGAAGGCAGCTATAGAACCAGTGGCAGTGCCAGATGAAGAGGTGGCTCAGCAGGATGTCCCCACAAGGGCAACTGCCCTTGATCAGACATCAGATGCAGCCATGTGCTAATTAATGGAGAGAAGTATATGGCCGATATGCAAGGTGGTGACAGAGGTGTGGGAGGCAGCCGTTGGTCCACTTTCCAAAGGGGGAGCTGAATGTGGTATCTGCAACACAGGCCATCCTCTGTGGGGACTTCACGAAGACAGTGTCCACAGTATATTATGACAACAGCAGGAATCTACTTAGTGTGGTATTCAGACTCAAGTTCCCCAACAACCAGACCAGGACAGAAATAGGGTGCCAGCAGTCAACCTGAATGTCATGGTGCAGCTCACTGAAGGTACAAGGGTGTCTGAGGCTGGCACCCATGGAGGAGTTCTTCCATGTTCTCCTTTGCTGGACATGAATCAATATTAAGACAGGATCCAATCCAAGAAATTGTCGAACAGTAACTAAACATCATATTTTTTCATTGGGTTTTAAGTGTTTGAATGAACCTTCCCACTTCATTTGATTTTGGGTGGAATGAAGGTAGCAAACTATATTCACTACAACAGAGAGTGCAAAATGAAGTAAATGTATGTGAAGAAAGTTGTGGAACATTGCCATGGGAAAATCCTTGATTGAGAATATCTTTCAAAAAGCCACAGCCGTAGCCATTATACAGTGGTGAAAACAATTAAGAGATCAGTTGAGATATCAAGGTTCTGAAGTACTGTCATCAGCAGAATGAACTGAAATGGTTAGATGTCTTTCTTTTGATTCTGCAGAGTGAAGACAACAACATTACGGCAACCAAGACAGTGGTAATAACAGATAGTTGCTGCAAAGGGGGTTGATGTTGATTTGTGTTTAGTAAGTGAATTACATAAATAGCTGGGTTCAGATAGTGTAGTGAGCAGGTAGTGCAATGCAACAACAATGTGATTTATCCAAAGTTATGACATGGAGAGCCATAAGGAGATTGGAATTGGGACAGACACAGAGGGAGGTGGCTGCATCAATTGGAGTGTCCCAAAGTGTGATTTTTAGGACCTGAAAAGGCAATTTTTTAGCAGTGTAGACATTGATGTACAATAATCAACATATCGAAAACAGGAGAATCTGTCCACTACCAATAAGCATTCAGAATTCAAGAATGGGTTAGTAAAATCCACATGAATGCATTCCTAAACATGCGAAGGCATCATTCAGGGGTCAAAGACACCCATGAAAGTGTTGCAGACTGCGAGCAATGAGAATGTAATGTCACCATCCAAAGCTGACTAAAACACTTTTCACCTGGACAGAGCTTTCATGTTGAAGACCTCCCACTGATCAGCATTGAGTGAAGAGCTGATGGCACAACCATCTATTATACAGCATGGTCTATCCCTAACAGCAATACATCTTCAACCAAGGAAAAATTGTGGTGGAATATGTAGTAATTTTGGAAGGGATCCAGTGCATGAGAAGTTGGAACCTGGGAACAACCATTTTGTACAAACATAATCACCTTATTTGAAACCAGATCTGCAGCTGTTTCTTATGCACTTCAAAACTATTGATTTCCAGTTTGTTGAGCTTCAACATAGCTATGAAAATAGAGTAACTCATTCCAACCTAATTCTGGGTCTGGACCAGCTGGAAGTGGATACAATTTGTCTTGTGTTAGCATTTTGTGTCCTAGGCCAAAATGAATCTCATAATTAAACCTGGATAAATAGAGAACACAATGCTGGATATGGTGTGGCTTAATCCAGTAATGATGCAGTGGGTTAGAATAAGCAAACCAATGGCTTATGCTCTATAATAAGATGAAATGATATTCTGTACATAAAGGTGTGAAATTTCTTCAAGCAATACTCAATCACTAAAGCTTCTTTTCAAATCTGTGTTTATCTTGACCATGGCAGAGTCAACATCTTTGAAGCATATGTAATAATTATTTATATGATGTCTGTTCTTTTCGGTCATGTCCAAAAGAACAGACACCATTTGTTGACATTAACAGCTGTAATTTTACGAATTTGAAATATTTAAACTTTTTGACCATTCAGGGCATTTAAATAAATCCAATGGCAAAGATGAAAATTTGTGCTGGACCGGAATTGAACCTGGATTTCCTGCTTTGGGCCAGTGGTCACCTTAACCAATTAGGCTATCCAGGCATGCTTCCCTTCCAACCCAAATTCTCATCATGTAGCACACTATCATTGTAGTGCCCTTCCCGATGAGCCAGTGGCATCAAATGGGCAGGGGGCACTACAATCATAGTGTTCTACAAGATGAGAATTTGGGTTGGAAAGGAAGCATGCCTGGCTAGTCTAATTGGTTGAGGTGAGCCCTGCCCAAAGCAGGAAATCCAGGTTCAAATCCCAGTCCAGCACAAATTTTATTCTTTGCCATTGGATTTATTTGAATGCCCTGAAACAGTCAAAATTTTTAAATATTTCAAATTAATATGCAATAAGTTTCCCCAACCAGACAGCATACCAATGGAAAAGAACAGAATCCAGCCCATGTGAAGCATCAATGTGTAAGGCCAATCATTGTACCAGTTCAAAAGTGACTAAATAGGGGACAGACTGCAACATACCATTCAGATTTGAAAATACACACTTGCATGCCAGTGACCAGGAAATGTGGTGGCTTTAATGAGCATATTGTGCAACAACCAAGCTATTTTGCCTGGAAAATCTTATTGACCAACATGTGCTGTGGAAGAGACAAAACAGCAGAGTCATTCTGTTGCAAAGGTTTAAGGCCATCATGGGAATTTTAAAATCCTGATACATATCAAGAACACACTTTTATGAAGTAAAAAAGTTAGCATAAATAACATAAATCTTTCTAGGTGGATGCACCCACACTCTGGGACTGAATCCATAAGTCCTTCCAGACAATGTAGGTAACTGAAGACATTGGTAGAGGCCCAAAGGCATGTTAATGAAAAGCAAGTGCTGGGAAGTACACTTGCAATGGATAGTATATTTGGTTACACGCCGAATACTGAATATTCTGTGGGCTTTCTAGTCGAATAGCTGAATATTAGGCAAAATTATTTGGCTGGTATGTGGTGGGAAAGCTTGTATCAATGTGTTTATTTTTCACTCATGTAATTAAATGTGTGTGTGCCTTAGGGTGATGAAATTATTTTTGGAAAAGACTGTAACACATTCTGCCTAGCTGCAGTTGACCTGTTCTTTTTTTCATTATTAATGGTTTGTTAATATGTTTTGTTAACTCAATGGTAACATATTCTGTGGGCATTCTGGTTGAATAGCCGAATATTAGGCAAAATTATTCAGCTGGTGTGTGGTGGGAAAGCTTGTATCGATATGTTTGTTTCTCACTGATGTGTTCAATTGTAGGCCTATGTACCTTAGGGTGATGAAATTATTTTCGGAGAAGACAGTGACACATTCTGCCTAGCTGCAGTTGACAAGTTCTTTTTTTCATTATTAATGGTTTGTTAACATGTTTTGTTAACTCAATGGTAACATGATCTATTTACTAATGCAAGGTGTTAAATGATCAGCTGATACTAATAAAGCAGTTACATACACAACACACAATGTAATCAATTTTATTACTTGCAAAAATACAATTAAAATTAGAAATCGCCAGTAAATCTGAAGCTCGTCTGACATGACATCAACAACTACAGTATTCTAACAATGACTGTGTTAAGTGTTGCAACAGTCGGATTGTTTTCATAACTCTGTGACAACAATACGACTCACCAGCCACAGTGCCGCACAGTTGTTACAGTGTTGCATATCTTGTTGACAAGTTTAGTACTGATCACAAGTGCAGTTTGTAGCACTCTGCATTCTCATTTGTTTAAGTGAAATTGTGCTGAACTAATAAGGTAAAAAAAAATCCATACTGGCTGCTAAAAAGAAATCACCCATATGAACATCCTTTACGGATGATGAAAATATCCAAAAAGTGTTGTGTGTAAATTGTGTGAAATACAAAATTTCCCATGGTGTTGTTGGAAAGAAGGCTACTACATCAGGAATGATAAATCATTTGAAAAACAGACACAACAATGAACTTCAGAAGTTGCAGCCTAAGCTTTCAAAAAAGCAATTGAGTCTTGAACAATGTACTGAATTATGTAAATCTTTGGATAGTAATGATCCTAGGGCTAAAAAGTACCATCTCTTAATTGCTTAAATGATAACAGTTTACAGTAAGGCATGTAAGTAGTAGAAAGGCCTGGGTTTAGATGACTGATTAATAGTGCTTTGCTGCAGAATAATAAACCAAGCCATTCTTACTTCTTAGGCGAAATAATTCCAGAGATATATCTTAAGGTTGTTGTTGTTGTTGTTGTTGTTATTGCTGCTGTGGTCTTCAGTCCACAGACTGGTTTTGTGTAGATCTCCACAATACCCCATCCAGTGCAAGCCTCTTCATCTGAGAATAAGAACAGCAACCTACATCCTTTTGAATCTGCTTACTGTATGCGTCCCTTGGTCCCCGTCTACGATTTTTATCCCACACATTTCCTTCGAAGACTAAGTTGACAATTTCTTAATGTAGTAGCCACGCCGAGAAGCAGTGGACAGAGGTGCAGCTGCCAGGAAGCATTTTCAGGAATTCTTCGGCATACTCTGCAAACTCCTATTACATGGAATTAGTTCAGGATAGTACTATTATAAGGGGCTGCACACAAGGTGAGTACTGAAACCAGACAAGGGGTGCTTTGTATTACATTTGGCTCCCATTGTTTCACTTTATATTCTGCTTCTAGATGTATCATGGTTCTGCTTCCTGTTTCCCTCTTTCTTATTCTCTCTCTTTTTTTTTTTTTTTTTTAGTAGAGCACAAAAATTATTGCACTGATGAGAAGAACACTACTGTTTACACAAGTTCTACTTGCGCTTCGAGCTGAACTTAACACATGCTATACTTCAGCCACATCCTACTTATTTGTGTGCAAATGTGTTGCCAACTGCCTCTAGTTACCTTATTGCTTCCATGCCAAAGGTTAACGTACCAACTTTTACTCAGGCGGCTTATCAGTGCAGTAGCTTACTCCAATTCCAAATGTTAAAATGTTTGTAAATCTATCGGATAAATCTATCGAACCAAACTGCTTGGTCATCAGTCCGTAGCTTACAAACTACTTAAACTAAGGTAAACTAACTTAAGGACAAACACACACACCCATGCCCCAGGGAGGACTCGAACCTCCAACGGCGAGCAACTGCGCGCTCCGCAGCGAGGAGCCTTAGATCGCTCGGCTACTCCTTCTTGGCTTATTCCACTTACTTACTTACTATGCACTTGTGTTTTCTTCAATCTTACATCCATTACCAGTCATAGTGCTTAGACTAACTCTCTAGTGTTTATACCTATCCTAAGGCCAAACTAGTGATCCTTTAACAAATCTTCAGCTTTCTTTCCATTCTATATATTATTGCCATTAGTTGTTTGGATGCAAGAGCTGTTAAGCTAACTGTGAGGTAGTTCTCATCTTATCTACCCTTGCTATCTTGGAAATTATGAGGATGATGTTTTTCCAAAAATCCATTGGTACATTACAAGTCTCATAGATCCTACTCACCAACTTAAATAGTCATTTGGTTGCCACTTCCCCCCCAATGACTTTAGAAATTCTGATGAAATATTATCTATGTATTCTGACTTATTTGGTTTCAATCTTCCACCCCTCTTTTAAAATCTGACTCTGATAAGGGATGCTTTTTATCTTCCATATTTACACCAATTTCTACTTGTAGCACATCTTTGGACAAGTCTTCCCACTCAAAGAGGCCTACATTTTTTTTGTACTGCCTACTTTCATCGATCAGCTGAATTATTTCTTCTGTTACCAGTGGTTTTTTTCAAAGTTATCTTCCTTGCAGCGGTGTACGAAATATAAGGGGGGGGGGGGCAAGGGAACCTCCTCCCCCCAAAACAAAATAATGAATCTAAATAAAATAAGTACAGTATCTGACTTATTTTAATGAAAGTGGCATGAAGGCATCACCATGGTAGACAGACAGACTTCCCTGTATTGGTGAGTGTAGTAGAGTGTTAGTGATGTGAAGTTGATACCAGTTTTTTTAAAGCTATAGTTTTACAATTTAATGTAAAAGGGGCTTCAGTGCAAATTATCCTCTGAATATGAGCAGCACAGCTGGTACATAATATCATGGTGTGTCCACTTAAAATTACATATCTTTATATTAATCTGCCCCCCCCCCCCCTCTGAAAATGTGTGCTATATTTGCCTCTGCTCACTGCTTCCTTGTACCTATGTTAGTCTCTGCAATGTTTGTGATTTCCCTTTTCAGAGATGTCCAGCCCTCTTCAATTGAAATACATATTGTGGTATCCCTCATAACAGGATCTACATCATTAGCAAACATAATACATATATCATATCTGAAAGGTGGCAGCTGATGGGGTTCTGGTGACGCTATGAATAGGCCCAGCAAGTCAGTAGTGGATTTGGTATATTGCTTTCAAAACAGGAACTGGCCTCGGTGTGGACAGATCTAAAAGACAACAACCCAGCTGTGCAAATGGACTGAGAATTGGAACATTGAACTTACGGAAGCTAACAGGGAAGATAGAGAAGATGGTGGATCTAATGCAAAGAAGAAAGTTGGATTTACTAGGGTTGGCAGAGAAAAGTTGTAAAGAAGAAGGATGTACGGAATTGCGGAAATGCTACCAATTGTACTGGAGTGGGAATAGTCAAAGAAAGAGAAATGGAGTGGGAGTAGTTGTGAGGGATGGTATGAAAGAAGAAGTAAAGGGGATAAATGACATAATTATGAAAGTAATAGTAACACTAAAGGAAAGAAGCTTGTAGGTAGCCCAGGTATATGTCCCTCAAAGTGGATATAGAGCTCAAGAGAAGGAAGAATTTGAAGAGAAATTACAACAACTAAATGGTCAGAGCATCATAGTCATGGGGGATTTAAATGCACACGTGGGAAGTGATAGGAAGGATATGAAAATGTAATGGGAGCAGAAGATGGAGTGGAAGGAATGTTGAAGGGAGAAAGTTGCTGGATTTCTGCAAAAGAAATGGATTAGTGGTAGGGAACTCTTGGTTTAAGAAGAAAGAGAGCCACAAAATAACATGGTACAGCAGTACAGAGATCTTTGGTGGACTACATGTTGTATGACTGGAAACAAAGAGTAGTGTTAAATAACTGTATACACTATATATTTGTTCCACAATAATATTTATTTTTGTTGTGAACTAGCTTTCAGCTTCTTAGGCCATCTGAAGATGGTGTATACAGTTATTTAATAAGTCCATGTTCCATCAAGAATCAATGAAAGAGTCCATAAAAAAAAGAGTAGTGTCACAGATATAAAGGTAATACCATCAGAGGCCTTAGATAGCGACCACCGGCTACTGGTTATGAACCTGATGGTAGGGAAAGAATGTAAGAGAACAGAGTACCAGGAAGAAAGAATTAAATATATGGAATCTGAAGGAAAAGGAAGTCAAGGAGGAATTCCAGAAAAAAATAAGGGAAAAGTTGCCAACAGATAATCCAAAAACAGGAGAAGAGGAATGGATGCAGTTCAAAAGCACAATGGTCAAATCTGCAGTAGCAGTATGTGGAAGAATAAGCAACAGAAAGTGATGTAAGGAGACACCTTGGTGGAATGATAGAGTAAAAGAAGCAGTGAGAAGGAAGAACAGGGGATTCAGAGTGTGGTTTCAGGAAAAACAATATCTTGCAAGAGAGGATTATAAGCAAAAGAAGAAGGAAGCAGCAAAGGTGGTCACAGAGGAAAAGAAGAAGTGGATGGTGAAGTGAACAGAGATGATGGAGGAGGACAGCAGAGGAAATAAGAAAGTACTGTATGGGATGGTCAAAGATAAGAGAAGATGTCTGAGAGGATGTGGTGATGGTGGACAAAAATGCAAATGAGATCCTCAGGGAGACTCTAAAGACAGTGTGGAAAGAGTATTTTGAGGATTTGCTAAATGCAAATGGACACAAGGATGGCAGCACATTAGAAGACGAAAAGTGCAGTACAGGAATGGAGAAGGACCTAACTTGTAGAGAAGTGGAAATGGCAATAAACAAGATGAAAGGAGGAAAGAAACCAGGGGTGGATAAAGTGAGTATGTGAGTGATGAAGGCAGCAGGGGAAGTTGGGAAACAGTGGCTGTATCAGGTGATGAGGGTGATATGGAAGGAAAAGAAGACCCCAGAAGATTGCAAGAAAGGATTGATAGTCCCAATATTCAAGAAAGGAAATAGAATGGAGTGCAGAAGTTACAGAGGAGTCATACTGCTGTCACACTGTGCAAAAGTATATTGTAAAGTAGAATTCGAGCCAAAGCCGAGAGGGAAATGAGAGAAGAACAGTATGGATCCCGACCTGGAAGATTGACAGTGGACCTCATATTTACAGTAAGGCAACTTCAGGAACACGATTACGAATATGGGGAGGGTCTATTGATGGCCTTTCTAGATATAGAAAAGGCGTATGGTAGTGTGTGTAGGAAAAAGGTTTGGGAAGCACTTGAAATTAGGGGAGTGGGAAAAAAAAGAATGTAAGTAGAGTGAAGGAGATGTATTGCAGAAGTATGAGTTGTGTGAAAGTGGGAGAGGGAAGAACAGAATGGTTCAAACAAGTATGTGTGCTGAAGCAGTGCAGTGCATTGTCACCCCTTCTCTTGATTGTGGTTATGGATGACGAAATGACAAAGGCAGGAAAGATGAAATCAATGGTGTTTGCAGGCAATCTCCTGGTCTGGGGAAACAAGGAGGAGGAAAACTAGGAGCAGCTAGATGCTTGGGAAGAAACAGTGGGAGATTACGGATTGAAGTTCAACATCCGTAATGTGAGTTCATGGTAACCAGGAGGAAAAAGGATAGACTAGTGAAGGGACTAACACTTGGAGGTGAACAGCTGAAGAAAGTAGAAAGCTTCAAGTACCTGGGAAGTGTAATTGAGGAGAATGGGAGAAATGACAAGGAAATTATAGAATGTGTCAGACAGGTAGAAGTATTTCTGAGAAGTGTTAGGAGTTTAGTGTGGAGTAAGTATGTACCACAGCGATGTAATGGAGTGCTATACCAAAATTATTATGTTCTGATCTTGACATATGCATAGCAAACTTGGGTGACAAAGAAAAGAGATAGGAGCAAAATACAAGCAGGGGAAATGAAATTTCTATGGAGCAGAAAAGTGGCAACAAGAAGAGATAGGATAAGGAATGAGAAGATCAGGGAAATAGTGAGAGAGGGGCCCTTACAGGATAGGATAGAGAGATCAAGACTGCAGTGGTATGGCCATTTAAAGAGAATGGAGGAGAAGAGGATCCCCAGGTGGATATACGAAATACAGATACAGAAGAAAGGACCAAGAGGAAGAACAAGGGATAGATGGCTAAAAGGAGTGGAGGATTGTCTCAAGAAGAGAGGAGAGGACTGGGCCAGAGTGAAAACAGAGAGATGGTAGGAAGACAGATGAAGTGGCGAGACTTGTTTTCCAAACAGACCCAGCCTGTGGCTGGAAACTGTACAAGATGATGATGATACATATATCATCATTCCTCAGTACTTTGGTATTGCATTTCTTTCTGTAATAGTTCTTTCAGAACTGTCTTAAACTTCCATCTACTCTTCAACATTGCTAAATTGTGATCTGAATCTATTTCAGATCCTAGATATGCTTTGCAGTCAAATCTCTGTTTAACGATGATGTATTCCAGTTGGTACTTACATGTGTCTTCAAGTTGTTTCCGTGTATATCTTCTCCTCTAGCAATACTTGAACAGAGTATTCACTATTGAGAACTTGATCAGTCATCTCCTCTCTCATTCCTATTGCCAAGCCTGTATTTCCCCTCAATCCTCTCCTCCTTTACCAATCCCCAATGATTATTAGATTTTCATGCCCTTTTCATACTCAATTACATCAACTCTCATTGTCAGGTATTGGTTTATTACTGAATCTGATGACAACAACCCTGTCACTAAACCATTCAGAGTAGCTCACTCTTTGCCCTACTTTTCTGTTTGTAACAATTCTTACCCCCACAATACAGTCTTCTACAGCTGTTGATAATACACTATAGTCATCTGACCAGAAATCCTTATCTTCTATCTTCAACGATCCCCATTGTGTCTAGATTGAGTCTTTTTATTTTAATTTTCAGATTTTCTAGCTTCTCTACTGTGTTCCAATTTCTGAGCTCGCATGTTGTGACTCCTAGAATGTTATTGTGTCATTCATTATTCAATCTTTTTCTCATGGTCACCTTCCCTTTGACAGTCTTACCATGGAGATCTGAATGGGGGACTACTGCAGAAACTTTTGCCAATGAAAAGATCACGACACTTTTTCAATTAGACTTGTACGTGCACATTGTGTCTATTGCCTTCTGTGCCCTCATGCCACTGATCATTGCTGATTCTACCACCTCTTTGAGACAGTTTCCCACCCTGAGGGCAAGAGAGTGCCCCTGACCTCTGTGCACTCCTCTGTTCTCTTTGACAAGTCTGTTAGCAGAATAAGGTTGAATTCTTATTTTTGAAGTCACTGTTTGCCATTTAAGCAATGGCAGGGTTAGAACTTGGGACTGAAATTGTATTACTGCTAAGTACAAAGTGAGCCTTTTGACATTTCAGATCCATCCCATTGTTCAATATTTATTCCCAAATTGTGCTGATGTGTTCAAAAACTACAAGGCTCTTGTATACACAGCTCCCATCACTGAGGACTGGTTTTGAGAGAATGGGGATAAATTGTTGCATCTCTCCTGTCAATCATAGTCGCCAGATATCAATGTTATGGAGCCATTATGCTATATGTATTTTGAAGAGAAGGATGTGTGATCACTACCCACTTCATCATTGTTATTTGGTCTTTCACTATTTGTCAGAAAGATAAGATACCCATGAAAACAATATAGTATCTGTATTTATCTGTCTTGAGACAACTGAAAGCTGTTTTGAATGCCAACAGATTTCCTACTCCAAATTAAGCATGGTATAATGTGTTATGTTTTTAGTGTTTCCATATTTTTGTCCACCCCATGTATCTTAAAACATGGGCTTTAGTCTTCTATAATATTTTCTGACTTTGGTCCTCTAGTGTAGAATTATGTGCCATGACATGAGAAGACAGTTGTGCTCCTCTACTAATACTAATATGTGACACAGTCCACAGAAAAGAGTTGTGTAGCAGGCGGTCCACCATGCAAAGTGGCTCCACAACCACTTTCATTCCGCTGCCTGGAACCTGGCATTTTTCCAGATCCTGAGGACTGTACACGCTATCACCTGTGTGGTGCTGATCTGGGACACATCTCTGGTAGGTATCTTTCAAAAGCCATTGCTTATCATAATTTTAGAGGGCAGTGTGTTCCTGTAACCTCCCCCCCCCCCCCTCCTTTTTCATCTTTCTGAGTACTGTAAGAATATTAAGACGAAAAATTCCTAGCAGGAAAAATTAAATATGAAATATAGACGAAGATTACTCACCAGGCGAAGGAGCACAGGTGCAACAGCATCACAAATAAATAAATGAATCACACACACAAACGCAAGCTTTCGCAGCCTAGCTGTTCTTTTTCCCTCTCCTTCCCTTCTGCCTGACGAAGCAGCTAGGCTGCGAAAGCTTGCGTTGTGTGTGTGTGTGTGTGTGTGTGTGTGTGTGTGTGTGTGTGTGTGTGTGTGTGTGTGTGATTCATTTATTTATTTGTGATGCTGTTACACCTGTGCTCCTTCGCCTGGTGAGTAATCTTCGTCTATTTTTTATATTTAATTTTTCCTGCTAGGAATTTTTCGTCTTAATATTCCTATCAATATTTGAATTCAACAATTACTTCCGTCCTTGCTCTGTTACTTTTCGAAATCTTTTCTGTCATCTTACTTTCCCTTTGGTTTTTGTTATTATTTTTATTATTCATTTTTTATTTATTCATTTATTTACATTTTACATATCAGTTCCTTTCTACATTCACTGCTTTGTTTACTGTTCATAGTTCGCTAATTCTTACAACAATACGTTGTCTTCCAAACCTTTTCCTATTAGTACGTTTATTTTGATATTTACCACTTTCATTACGCCTGCTTCCGTCTTAAACACGCCGCTCATTCAATTTTCTCGTTTAAAATCATAAACACTCTTTCCTAACAATAGTTTCCATATTGTTTATAACCATTATCAGCATTTCTTTGTTACCTTACGATTGCTTCCATTCCCGTTTTTCCACATTTCTGGTCGTGTTTAAGACTTTTCCGATCATATTTCAGCAACTTTCCGTTGGTTTTGATTCCACTTTTCCTTCGTCAGACTATTTCAGCCTCAAAATCGTAATCTGCTACCATATAACAACTCCTATTTAGACGTTTTCCTTGCATTCTCACGCGGTTTTCTCATACTTTTTCCGATTTTCACCTTCCTTAAACCCTCTTTTCACGTCATACCACTACCCAACCCTTTTATACAACGTTGTTGATAACTTGACTCCTTATCCACTCCCTTGAAACCCTTATCATTTCCTTTTCCCTCTCCTTCCCTTCTGCCTGACGAAGCAGCTAGGTTGCGAAAGCTTGCGTTTGTGTGTGTGTGTGTGTGTGTGTGTGTGTGTGTGTGTGTGTGTGTGTGTGTGTGTGTGTGTGTGTGTGATTCATTTATTTATTTGTGATGCTGTTACACCTGTGCTCCTTCGCCTGGTGAGTAATCTTCATCTATTTTTTGAGTACTGTAAGAGGTGCATTCAAGTTATAACTTCTCTAATATTTTTTCTAATGTCTCTACTGAGAGAAACATATAGTTTGTTTTAAAATATACATGCATTCATTGTAAAAGTATGATAGAGATGATGGCACTGTGTGGCACATAAAACTCAAGTGGCAATAGAGAGAGTTAGATGTGTCCATTGTATGTTCATACTTGCAACAGTTTAGAGAAAATAGACTACGTGACAAAACACCAAGACATGATCGAGTAAGTGGAGAGAATTATTTTGAAGCATCTCTAAAGGAGTGTGGAGCACATTGCCTCTAAGTTGGCATTTCCATGGGATCTGTGCAAACAAACCTGTACAAGGCCTTGAAAATGCAAGAAGTTTCCTCCAGGTGGGTACTTCGAATGCTGAAGTTTTGACAGTAGCCATGAAATCATGGAATTGTCAATGTGAAAAATGTTCGTTGCTGCAGGGAGAGTACAATGAGAAGTGACAAAAGTTTCACAGTTTATGTGTGATTAGTTTGCGAGAAAAAAATTTGAGGTGTTATAATTTTAATGCATCTCCTATGTGAGAAACAATTGTCTGTGTAGTTTTGATTAGTGCCAATGGCTGTGCCGCAGTGGATACACCGGTTCCCGTTAGACCACTGAAGTTAAGCACCGCCCGGGTGTGCCAAGTGTGCTTGGCAAGCAAGGTGCACTCAGCCCTTGTGGGGTCACCTGAGGAGCTACTTGATTTAGAAGTAGCGGCTCCAGTCACGAAAACTGACATAATGGCTGGGCGTGCGGGACGCTGACCATGTCCCCCTCCACACCACATTCATTCACACCTTTGGGTAGAGGATGACACGGCGGCCAGTCAGTACCCAGTGGGCCTCTCGAGGCCTGTCGGATGGAGTTAGTAGTTTTGATTATGACAGGAACTTTCACTGTGGTACATGTGTGGAATTAGTCTCTACTTGCCTAGTGATTAGTTCAAAATTTAATATTAAGACCCATTTTCATAAATATTTTTGAGTATGCTGGAATATTTTGGGAGAATTCCTCAGTTCTTTGCTGCAGTCATAATGTCTCAACTGTCTAACTATGAACAAGAAACCTATTTTCTTTCTTCTGCAAAAGCTTCTCTCGATATGGTAAGGGTAAGAAAGGGAAGGTGGGGAGGGGGGGAGGAGGCAATGTTAATGTACTGTAAGCACCTCCCAACTAACACAATAAATTCAGGTTAGGGAACTGAGAAACTGTAATGAAAACACTTGCATGTATGTGCATCCACTTAAATATTTACAGCACCACATGCAGTTGGTCTTCTGTATCTGGAGACAGTGACCACATGTGTGTGAGTTGTGAGTGTGAGAAAGTATGAATGTTTTGTACTTCAGAAGGAGGATTTGTCTGAAAGCACTTGTACCAGTCCTTTCATTGAGAATGTGTGATGTAACACCTCGTCTATTTGGTGAGTAGTAAACTAACCTTTTAATACCATTTTATTCCCTTTGGAGCTTTTCAATGTTTGATTCTCCCATATACAAATATACGTAGTTTCATTTCTTTCACGATTGGTCCTGTTGGTCTCTAGGGTAAAGTGCTTGACTAGAAACCAAAGGATCACAGGTTTGAAGCCCAATCAGACAATGGATTTCTTTATTTCAACCCAGCCTTCGCCTCTCTCTACAATGTGAGGAGTAATCATAAATGACACATGGTTCAAATTCCACATTAAATTTTAGGTCCCCTTTCCCCAGTTGGATATCTGGAGTAGGTTAGGGACACACAAGTCACCAAGGTGTAGGACATGCACCAGGCCACTGAACCACATGAAATTATTATTATACTATTTCCTTTGCAGATAGTAAATTTAGGGGAAAAAAATGCAAATAACTAATTCATTCTCTACTGCATCTGTAAACCTAGCTTTGATAGTCTAAAAAGCCATCCATGAGAAATTTGAGGAGTATAGTTGGCTATTCAAGAGAGAGGAACTTATTGATGGAAGCTTTGAGACATGTTGAGAACTGTGCAAATATAAGTCTGTTATTAGTCACTACTCACAACAGGTTATGGGCTGATTCAGGTAATGATCCAGCACTCATTTTTAATATATGATACAATCTTATGCAGTTGTTTTTATGTACAATTTATGAACAGTATTAATATGGAAGTGACATTCTTAAGCTTTTGCTAAAGACTTTTTCCTTCTTTCCTAAGTAGGTTTTTCTGGTGATTAACATTCAGGTTGGAATAATATGATAATGATAGCTTGCAACACGCCATAAAGATGTTCACTGAGCCACAGACATGCACACAGAAAAGACAATCACTTTACACAGCTGTTATTGTCTTTTCTATGAGCCTGTCTTTGGTTCATTGATTTTATTTAAGGGGAGCTGCAACTCACCCTCATTATATTATTATGATTTACTGACATTTTCTTAATGTAGTTACATGAGTATAGCATTTTCTTAGTATAAAAACAGGATAACTAAAAAAAATGTTGTACTTTATAACGATTCCAGTAGATAATAAGATTTGCTGTTTTCCCATCATAAGATCATATAAGAACTTATTTTCCTTCTAAACTGTTCTTTTCTTTCTTCTAATCTTTTCAGTTTTTCTGCCACTTCACACACATATCATTCTACTGTTTTTTGCTTGGAATCCTAAATGT
This sequence comes from Locusta migratoria, assembly GCA_026315105.1. Lineage (NCBI taxonomy): Eukaryota > Metazoa > Arthropoda > Insecta > Orthoptera > Acrididae > Locusta > Locusta migratoria. Next base: position 320,096,398 of record CM048745.1, read on the forward strand.
ATCATTTAACTTTTCAAAATAATGGTTTTTGCTGTTCCATCTGCTTTTATCCTGTGTATTTCCAATTTCTTTTTCTCTTTTTTAATTTATTGAATCCAGGTTGTAGTTAATACATTTTCCCAAAGACTTTTGAACATTTGCTTAGTCAGTCTATAGTCGTTCACTGTGCATAAACGTTCAAAATATCAGTCTTCTTTTCCTTATTAATTACTTTTACAATTTTATTGGCATAGTTTTATTTTTCTTTATTTTGGTTTCAGTTACTTGGCTATTAAACATTTAAAATATTGCATTGCATAGATAACCAATTTTTGTACAAAACTAGAAACAATTATTTGCAATCAAATTGTTGTGTACTTTATTATCATGCATGTTTTATCCACAGACACATGTGATGATCAGTATGATCCAGACAGCAAGAGCTGCATGGATATTCCTAAAGAACCAACTAATCGTCCTCCTTGTGGGGAAACTCTGGACTGCACAAAATTACCAGATGGAGTGCTCGCACTGGCCCATGCACCTGCCTACTATGCGCTCTGCCTGCCTTCTCTTACACCTTCCACAGACAGCACAAAGGGCAAAATAACCTATCACAAATCTGTGCTGGGCTGCCCAGAGGGAGAGCTCTTTGACGATAAAACTAAGAAATGTAGACCCAGGTACTGGTATATGTAGTCACTGATGTATCATGAACATTTAGTTGGAACCAGCCACATAAGTTAATATTCTAAATGTTTTAATGTATTGAATTCATTACAAAGTATGTATTTCATGTTGCTCATGAGCTGATGCCATAACTAAATTCATATTACAGTAGAATAGGTGTCCATTTCATTTTCATTAAATAGAGACAGCCAAAAAATGAATAAAAATATGAGGCAATTAAGGGAAAAAAACAGTATAATTTGTATCAACAAAATTTAATGGCCATAAAACTTTACATCATGAACTCAAATAATCCAAATGAATTTTTAAATTATTCTGCCACAATATCATTGTACTTTTTACTTGTATGTATTTTATAAAAAAATGCATTTTCTTTAGACTTTGTTTCACGATAGTCAGCACATGGTACACGATTAAAGCCCGTTGCTCTTTGAATTTATAACCCCTTTCCCTCCCTCCCTCCCCCTCTCTCTCTCTCTTGTAGCATTCCACATATTAATTATCAGACAAAACTCCTCCAAATGATCTCATATTTTTCATGTTTATTAGGCAAATATTTTCCACCACATTGACCTACCACATTCTATGAAATTCTTTAGATGTGAAAATTTGTCATCATAAAAATTTTATAGAATACTTTCAACATAAGCAAAAAATCCTATAAGCTGCCCCTTTTCAAACAACATCCAATCAAATGCTTTAAAGGTGAGAAAATGAAGACAATGTGAAATGTGATTTATTCATCTCCTTACTTTCATACTATGTAGCTACCATTAGTATAATGGGGATAGTTTACAACTCAAAGTAAAGATGTATGATGAGCCACAACTGGCACATAAAAGAGATACACATACAACATTTGAGTGAGTGGGGTTTATTTTTTGTGTGCCTGTTGCAACTTGTCGTATGTCTTTTTGATGGTTTGTAAACTACCCTCAGTATATTGTTGAATTCCAATGTGGATTTTCCATTATTATATTTATATAATATTCCAGTCTCAAATAGCACAGGTAAGAAAGACCACCTATTTTGTTTTGATCATAATTTTCCCTATTTATGTCTAATTCAGTAGTATGTTTTGTATTATGGTGAGAAAGTTGGCAATCAAAATTTCGTAATTAGTACTCACCTTAACGGAAAATGCCATTGTTATAATGATTTCCACTTCAATTCCTGTATCATTTCCATGAAATTCTCCGATATTACAATACAGTAGTGCAAAATGAGTTGCCCTTCTTTATACTCTTTCGATGTCAGTCCTACCTGATGAGGATTTCGCACCATGGAGCAATATTCCAAAATAGGACAGATAAGCATAGTGCAGGAGGTCAATTTAGTAATTTTGTTGCATCTCATAAGTGTGCTGCCAATAAAAAACAGACTTTGGTATGCCTTCACCACAACATTTTCTGTGTGTTCTTTCCAGTGGCAGCTCTTTTTTACTGTTGGAATCTAAAGGAAAAAGTCAACTTTTAAAATGAAATTGTCAGAAATTGTTTGTTAAATAACATCACTTTGTGTCATACTTCTAAAAAGGCCAGAAAATTGTAAACATGGTTATTATATGAGGCTATCAGCGCAATAGTGGCCTAACCCACATTTTTCGAAAAAATGAGATATTCACAGAGAACATCACTATACACCACCATACCATTACATCTTATAATTGCCTGACATGTATTCAGACACCATGGACAATGTAGCAGTGTCAGATGTTTTTTTATGCGCCATGCAGTGCCATACGAAATGGGGTGCAATAGTGGCCTATGCCACAGAGGCCACTATTGCACCTTGTTTCCATAGCGAGTAGGCCGGTGGGACAGCGTACCATACGTCATACAGCAAGTGACGTCCGGCAGAGGACATAGCTGCAGTATAGACTCACAGTATTGTGTATGACACACCGCTGAATAATCGACATGTGCAGTAGCCCTGGTGACGATCTCGAAACTGCACTGAGATGTAAGATTGGTGTTTATGTTTCCTCATTGGACTCGTATGATTTGATGTGGACACCAGTGCAGATACGGAACATTTCCATTTCAGATCTGTTTGGAACTACCACTAATACTGATGACTCAGACATGGAATGTGCACCTGGCCAATTCATCCAGCGTGTGAGTGGTATCGCGATGAGTTACGTGTTATGTTAGCAGAACCCAATCTACCCAGTACATTGAAGGAGTCGCAGCGAGGAACCACATGCCTATACCATTTCCCTAATGAAGAGGGAGTGGATGTGGAACTGTGTGAAATGTTCTTTAATAACATTTTGCAGGTATCAGACGGTAGGATCACAACGGTTCTTTCACACAAAGTGCAGCACCAGACCCCACCCATTGACAAGCGAGGCGCATGCCCTCCTAAAAACAAAACACCAATAGCAAAGACGGTTGCAAGAGAACTTCATAAAATGGTTTCCAGTATATCGGAGCCATTATGCAAGAAAAATGAAACAGTGGATCAGAAATATTTGTCACCAGAGCTGAGCATGGGGAAGGTGATTTATATAAAGCTGAGCATGATGATCCGGTCTTGTACTACATGTTTGGTCAGATATTTAATACAAAATTTAATCTGTCCTTTCATCCCCCAGTAACTGATTCATGCCGTAAATGTGATCTCTATAACATCAAACACGCTGCAGCTGACACCGCGCAAGAGAAGGGTAAATGGGAATGTGAGAGTTGCATTAACAAAAGGTTGAGAGTGTGCATATGGGAATGAATCATGATGCAGCAGAAGGGAAGCATCAGGACAATGATACGACCATGACTGCCTTTGATTTTGTGGCGTCGCACAAGTCCAAAGTGCGCGCCACCTACTTTCGCCGCGCACCGCCATGCACGCACGGCGCGGCGTTCTTAGGACGACAGCCACGAGCGCCCTCTGCTGCAACTCCGCTCGTGGCCACCACTGAACGACATCGTTCACTTGGGACTGAGATAGGAACCAGTTAACACTTCGGAATCAGATAGGCACCAGTGAAGACTTAGCTTTCAGACAGGCACTAGGCAGGCCTCTAGCTCAACTATGTATCAGCCTTCTGCAGTATTGAGCTATGTAAAAGTTAAGTATTGTATAAATTCTGTGCAATATATATCTCGTTCTAATTTACTCTAGTGTATCTAGTTTCTGATGTCCCACTGGCTGCTCCCCTCTGTACCTGCACAAGCGTCCTACCTTAATTCCTTGGCAGAGGGAAAGTCTCCAATTCACTCAGAAGAGACCGAACGCAGACACTGACCGTCAAGCCCAATCTTAACCGTCGTTCTGGTATCTAGAGTACTCTGTTTGAAGAAAGATGATGGTAGTTGGGATGAATAGGCATACCATAGATGTGGGCTGTATAATTTACCAGCAGTTGTTGCTGCCTGATTTGCAGAGGAGGCACCCCAGCTTCCACAAGGAGACTGTCCACAGGGCTTGTTCTGAAAGCCCCTGTCACAAGTTGAACACCGCAGTGGTGGATAGGATCCAGAAGCTGTAGCGCTGAGGGTGATGCGGAACCATATACTACACTCACGTAGTCCAAATGTGATAGAACAAGGGCTTTGTAACAGTGCAGCAGGGTACTGCAATCTGCACCCCAAGTGGTACTGCTAAGGTACCGGAGTACGTTGAGGTTCCGCCAGATTTTCTGTTTAAGCTGGCGAGTATGTGGCATCCACATTAGCTGATCTCAAATTCCAGTCCTAAGAAACAGTGAGTTTCTACTACAATGAATAGTTGGTCGTTAATATAAAACTCTGGGTGTGGGTGGACCATCCGAAGTCGACAGAAGTGCATAACGCATGTCTTGGCAGCCGAGAACTGAAACCCATGGGAGAGGGCCCATGTCTGCACCTTGTGTATGATGCCCTGCAGCTGGTGTTCAGCAACACACATGCTAGAAAAACTAAAATATATGCAGAAGTCATCAGCATACAATGAAGGTGATACTGACTACCCGACTGCTGCTGCTAGGCCATTAATGGCAGTTAAAAACAGGGGGACACTCAATACTGAGCCCTGGAGGACTCCATTCTCCTGGGTATGTAAGGAGGTATGGAATACCCCGACCTGTACACAGAAGGTATGTAGGGTTAAAAGTTTTGGATAAAAAGTGAAAGTGAGCGCCAAAGTCACCAGCCATGTAAGGTGGTAAGGCTGTGATGTCGCCAGGTCGCATCGTATACCTTTGACAAATCAAAAAAGACGGCAACCAGGTGCTGATGTCAAGAAAAGGCTGTCTGGATGGCGGACTCAAGATAGATCAGGTTATCCAAGACCGAGCACTCCCAATGGAGCCAGCAGGCCCCGGGATTCAAGCACCCAACACAACGGCCGGCTTACTATGCATTCTAGCAGTTTACAGAGGACGTTGTAAGGCTGATTGGCAGATAACTGTCCACATATAGTGGATTTTTACCTGGCTTAACCAGATTGATGGTACTTTCTCACTATTGTTACGGGAAGACACCTCCATATCCGATTAAACAAGGCTAGAACATGTCTCTTAGAAGCATCAGTTTGCATTTAGTCCGCTGTTTTATTGTGCGGAAGGCAGGCAGATAATTTTGGGATGCAGTAGCACGAGCATAGTGCTTGGCAAAAGCCTCGGAGATGGCACTGTGATCCATACAGACAGCTCCATGTATAGAGATCCCAGGAATTGCTGTATGGATCTGGTAGCCATACAGGCCTCAGATCTTCATCCAGACTTGGGGAGGGGAGGTATGCAACCCTATGGTGGAGACGTACCTCTCCCAACATTCCAATTTGCGCCTCTGTATTATCTGCCAAGCATGAGTTCAGAGGTGTTTAAACGTTATTGAGTATGGAGCAATGGGTGTCACTTATGGCACTGAAGAGCATGCCTATGGTCGCGGATAGCTTCCACAACTTCCGACGACCACCAAGGCACTGTCTTTCTCTGGGAACATTCGGATGAATGGGGGATTGCATGCTCAGCAGCAGATACAACCGTCTTAGTGACATTCTGTATCACTATGTCGATCATATCGTTCATGAGAGGTTCAAGAGTGGCAGCAGGACAGAAGTCATTCCAGTTTGCCTTATTTAAAGCCCATCGGGGGGGGGGGGGGAGGCATCCTGGGCATTGATGATGGGGTAGTGACAGAAAGATAGGAAAGTAGTCACTACCGCACAAATCATCATGAGTCCTCCAGTTGATAGATGGTAAGCAGCCAGGGTATGCAAACTGGCAAGTCAATAGCCAAGAAAGTTGAAAGTAAGGTAATTACAATTTTGTAAGCTGTCATGTTTTTAACTTATGTATTTTTTTATACAGTGACTAAATGCAATGTTGCACTTGTTATTTTATACCCAACTTTTTTAACAAGATGACCAGATTATAACATATATGTGACCAGATGATGGTGACACAGTGCACCGAAACCGGTCGTCATTTAATAAATTGTTAGTGTGCGATCTTGGCTTGTCATTTTGAAAACTATAAAAGTAATTTTACCTTAAAACAAGAGTTGGTGGGAATAAAATATTAAATGAATGAAATCCATGACACACCACTGGAGCTGGTAGTTCTTTCACTATATTACTGCTATTAACAATGATGATGTTCTCAACGTTAGGGAATACAAAATGGTCCTTTTCTTCCTTAAGAAGTTCACAGTTACATCTTCTTCTGTGCTTTCTAAAACTACTCCTGCATAGTAAACATGAGATCTGCCACTGATGTCAAATTTTACCAATACCCAGCTACCTTGAGAACAAGAAAGTATTATGTTTCTAGATGGAAAGAAGGATGAGAAACCCTCTTGTTGAGACGACAAATCAAATATACTACCTCCAGAGCTACCGCCAAGCTCGGGAATTTCTTTGTCAAAAGAAGTCGAAGATGATAACTCGTTTGCCTGTTTAGGGCTTCTTTCTTTGGAAAAGACTTCTTTTTCTTGTTTTCTTTTTTCCCCCTCCTCAATTCTTTGTTTTTCTGGTGTATCAGTGACAATCATACACCTTCCAGGTGTCCCAAGGTGCAACCAGAGAAGTGTCCAAGGTAAAACCAAATACACAATAACAGATAACAGTATCCTAACCTATGTACACACTTATATCTCTATAACTTATGGTATCGATAGCTTACTTAAACAATGCCCTACAACACAATATTTAAGAAACATCAATAATTATGCTTAGCTTTAATTTATATATTCTAAGGATAGTGCCTAAACTTTTACTTTCAAACACAAATACTTTTAAAACTCTTCCTCAGATCTCAAACATCATCCAAATACACATGGCCTCCTATTCCCTCTGAAAATAGGTGTGACAACTTTACTTCATAATTCTTAAAGTTTCCACTAGAGTGCACTGCCTTTATTAAAAAGTGTCCCAACATAAAACTGTCCCAAGGTACAACCCTTTCCCTACGTTTGACTACCCATTTGACATCTGCTTCTTATTATTGTGTGAGAGATTGCTTGACATTTCTGATCATGTTGCTTCAATGTTCATTCATTAATATAAATTTTCAACATCTGTTTACATTTAGATAATTCAAATTTTGGAAATTTTACATGCATGCTTTATATTATAGCAAATTGATTGTGTTGCTGTCTGTCTTATGTTTATAAGCATCTGAAAGTGTCTTGTGATGCAAACATCTGCTACTGTGTCATCAAAGCCATTATGTATGGTGAATGTCTCTTTAACCAGTTATAATAAAGTAAATCATCAAATCCTGTTTAGGCATGGCAACTTACATTAATTTGAATGTGATATGAAAACAGAAAATAGTGCTTTGTCAATGGTAACTTACAAACAAGATATTTAGAATAAAGTAAAGTTATTGTATAGCCTATTGCTTAATTATACCACTTGTTATATGTCTCTTTCCGTCTATATTTGCATGGCACAGTTAATATTCAAACTTTAAATCTAGAATATGACTAAGACTGCAATTGTAGGAAAGGAATGGATCATTATTTATCTGTTGTTATGGTAGCTGTGGGAGCCGTCGTGGTCGGCTGCCTGTGAAGGATGACTGCCGAGCTTACATAGAGTGCAGCAGTGCACGTGCACAACCCCGCCGACACAGATGCAGCCAAGGATTTGCCTTCGATCCCAGTCGCCGCATGTGTCTGCCTGAGTCCCAAGTGGCAGCGTGTTCTCAACAGGTACTGTAATTCACTTCACATTGCACACACACTTACAATGCAATGAATAATTAATTTTCAGTCAGGATAGGACCACATATCACACACGATAAAGCAGTATGTGCTTATAGCTTATATCATTAGTAACAGAAACCATCTTTTACAAAGTACCAATGAATTGGTATCTATTTGATCTATACAGAATGAAACTTATGTAGTGAGTTAACAATAGTAACAGCCTGTATTTTGAAAATCTTAAGAACATGTGTAACACCCTTACTGCACCATATAGAAAATTTTACAAATGTTCCAAAAGAATTATATGTTATTTCCTTTAATATCATAAAGATTTCATTTATTTATTATTTTTTCTATTCTCAGTTGTTTATTATTATTATTATTTTGTTGTTGTGGTCTTCAGTCCGGAGACTTGTTAGGTGCAGCTCTTCATCCTACTCTATCCTGAGCCAGCCTCCGATTATCCTTATAAGAATGGCAACCCACATCCATTTGAATTTGTGTACTACATTTCATATCTTGGTCTTCCTCTGTGATTTTTACCCCCATATACTTCCCTCCAATGCTAAATTTATGATTCCTTGATGCCTAAGATTATGTGCTACCAATCAATCCCTTCTTTTAGTCAAGGTATGCCACAAATTCCTTATCTTTACAATTCTGTTCAGTACATCCTCGTTAGTTACACAATCTACCCATTTTCTGTAGAATTCTTCTGTACCACCACATTTCAAAAGCCTCTATCCTCTTCCTCTGTATGAACTATTTATCGTCCATGTTTCACTCCCATACAACACAACACTCCGCGCAAATGCCTTCACAAAAGACTTCCTTACAGTTAAATTAATATTCAGTGATAACAAATATCTCTCTATGAAAAACGTTTTTCTTCCCATTGCCATTCTGCATTTTATATCCTCTGTACTGCAACCATAGTATATTATCTTACTCCCAAGTAAATAAACTCCTCTACAACCTTCATTATTTCATTACCCAATCTAATTTCTTCAGTCACCTGATTTTCTTAGAATGCATTCCATTACTCTTGTTTCGCTCTTGTTAATGTTCATCTCATATGCTCCTTTTAACACACTGACCATTCTGTTCAACTGCTCTTCCAGATCCTTTGCTGTCTCTGACAGAATTACAATGTTATTCGCAAAATATAATCTTTTTATTTCTTCACCCTGAACTTCAATTCCTTCTCCAAATTTTTCCATCATTTCTGTCACAGATTGCTCAATGTACAAATTGAATGCCATTGGAGAAAGGCTACAACCCTGTCTTACTCCCTTCCCAACCAGTGCTTCTCTTTAACGCCCTTCAAGTCTTACAACTGCTGTCTGGTTTTTATACAAGTTGTAAATAATCTTCTGCTTTCTATATTTTACCCCTGCTGACTTCAGAATTTGAAAGAGTGTATTCCAAACAACGTTGCCAAAAGCTTTCTCCAAATCTACAAAAGCTAAAAATGTAGGTTTGCCTTTCCTTAATCTTTCTTCTAAGATAAGTCATGAATTGAGTATTGCCTCATGTTCCTACATTTCTGCTGAATCCAAACTGATCTTCCCTGATGTCAGCTTCTACCAGCTTTTCCACCCCTCTGTAAATAATTTGTGTTAAAATTTTGCAACCATGACATTAAACTGATGGTTCTGTAATTTCCACACCTGCCTGGGCTTGCTTTCTTTGGAACAGTGCCGGCCGCGGTAGCCAAGGGGACTGAGAGGCTCCAGTCACGGTCTGCACGGCCACTATGGTTGGGGGTTCGAATCCCCCCTCGGGCATGGATATTTGTTCCGTCCTTAGTATAAGGTAATTGATAAGTAGTTTGTAAGTTTAGGGACTGATGACCCCGTAGTTAAGTCCCATAAGCTTAACAAACATTTGAATATGTGTTTGGAACAGTGATTATTACAGTTTTCTTAAAGTGTGAGAGTATTTCATCGGTCTCGTACATCATATGCACCAGTCTCTCTCAGAGACTTTAGTAGCTCTGAAGTAATGTCATCTACTCCAAGAGTCTTATTCTGACTTAGATCTTTTATCTTCACCTACATCTTCTCTCCTTCCTACAATATTGTCTCCAAGTTAATTTTCTTTTTAGAGGCCTTTTACATACTCTTTCCACTTTTCAGCTTTCTCTTCTTTACTCAGAATTGGTTTTCCATGTGAGTTCTTGATATTCATACAGCTGCTTTTCTTGTCTGCAAATGTCTCTTATTTTCCTGTAGGTGGTATCTATTTGTCCCCTAGTTAAAAATTCTACTACAGACTTGCTTTTGCTTTCTAGCCACTCCTGCTTAGCCATTTTGCACTTCTCATTTCTTAGTCATCTGTGCTCCATAGGCCTACTTCATTTACTGCGTTTTTTATATTTTATCCTTTCATTAATTAAATTTAGTATTTTCTATGATAGCCAAGATTTTTGTTGGTCTTGCCTTCCTACATATTTGGCCCTTTGCTGCCTTCACTATTTCTTTTCTCAAAGTTACTCATTCCTCTTCTACTGTTTTATTTTACCCTGTTTCTGTCAATTGTTGCCTAAAATTCCATCTGAAATTCTCAAGAACTTCAGTTTATCTTGGTCCCATCTCTTTATTTTCTTACCTTTCTGCAGTTTTTTCAGTTCCGGTGTACAGTTCATGACCAACAAGATATGGTCAGGATATTTCTTACAGTTTAAAACCTAGTTCTGAAATCTGTTTCTTACCATTATAAAAGTTATCTGGTACCTTCCAGTGTCTCTTCCACAACCTTCTTTCATGATTCTTGAACCAAGTGTTTGTAATCATGAAATTGTGTTCCATGCAAAATTCTACCTGCCAGCTTTCACTTTCATTCATTTTCTCCAGTCCATATTCACCTACTATTTTTCCTTCCCTTCCTTTCTGACTACCAAATTCAAGTCCCCAATCACAATTAAGTTTTCCTCACCTTAACTGTCTGATAATTCCTTTATCTCCTCATACATTTCTTCAATCACCTCATTATCGGCAGAGATAGTTGTCGTATAAACTTGTTCTACTGTCATCATTGTTGGCTTCATATGTACCTCAACTGTGATAATGCTATCACTGCAGTTGTCATAGTATTTTACCTGCTTTCCTATTTTCTGATGCATTATTAGACCTACTCTTGTAATACCCCAATTGATTTTGCATTTATAATTCTGTACTCATCTGATCAGAAATCCTCTTTCCACCAAACTTCACTAATAAACATTATATTTAACTTTAACTTATTCATTTTCCTTTTTAAATTTTCTAACCTCCCTACCTGATTAAGGGATCTAAAATTCCACACTAAGATCTGTCGAATGCCAGTGTCGTCTTTCTTGATGATGACATCCTTTTGAGTAGTCTCCACCTGGAGATCCAAATGGGGGTACTATTTTACCTCCAGGATATTTTACCCGAGCAGTTGCCATCATAATATATGCATACAGTAGAGCTGTATGTCCTCGGGAAAAGTAACAATTGTAGTTTCCCCTTGAATTCAGCCATTCACAGTAACTGTACAGCAAAGCCACATTAGCTGATGTTACAAGGCCAGCTCAATCAATCATTCAGACTGCTGCCCCTGCAACTACTGAAAAGTCTACTGCTCCTCTTCAGGAACCACATGTTTTTTCGCCTCTCCACAGATGCCCCTCCACTGTGGTTGCACCTACAGTCTGGTTATCTGTATTGATGAGGTAACCAAGCCACCCTACCTCGGCAACGTCTGTGGTTCATGGGGGTATGAATCCATTTATCACACACTATTTTTAGAAGCATTGTGTCCGCTTATGATTACATATGGCTGGGGGTCGTGGTACACAGCTGTAATCCAAGCTATCGTGTGATAGAAATCTGTGGTTCATCTGTGGATTTGATTGTTTTGTGAGCTCAGCAATGTCCTTGGTGCCTTTATTATGCTCTGCAGCAACCTCTGATGACAGTGGAGAAATGTCGCTCGTGGAGTCAAGAAAATACGCAAATTACACGTCCTCCAGCAATGGAAAAAAGATAAAGTGTTTTTGGGAAACAGGAGAATGTCTGCGACACAAATCATGAAGTGATTTGAATGATTTATTTATTTAATTTTTTTTTTTTTTTACTTATTCCATATGTTTGAGCAGATGATTTAGTGTTAATTCCTATAGCTAAAGTATAGATACTGGGTGTACCAAAATAAATATTTGTTTTTTTTTTATGTTACCATCATTATATATCTAATGAATAAGCAACTCAGTTTGTCTGACAAGTTTTCAATGTGAGCACCATTTCTCACACAGCATGCACTGAGTCAACAGCCAAGATCATCCCTAACCTTGCTCAGAGTGTCTGGAGTAACTGATGCAACTGAAGTTCAACCCTATATTATCAGGGATCATTAAGGTTAGCTGGTAGTGGAGATACATACAGCTAATCACTTACAAACCCCCAGAAGTAAAAATTGCAAGGGATCACTCTGGTAACCATGGAGACCATGCAGATGAAGCTCTGTCATCTGGTGGCCAATCCAGCTGTTGGGAACCATCTTGTTTAATTGGTTAACTAATAGTGCACATAGGCATGCCAAGATTTAGTATTATTATTTATTTATTTAGCATGTGTAATCTGATGTTACACAATGTATACAGATGTCAGATGTGATATATTATACAAAGTATAATAAGTAGCTAGGTGTATTGTAAAAAATAGCTAGGTTTTGTGTATTAACATTGTCTGCCAGCTGGACATCATCAATAGATCTGGTACTTGTGGAAAGCTTGTTGAATAGTTGAAAATCCATATGGAATGCTCCTTTTTCTTTATAGTTGGGTAGAAGCATGTAAGACATGCAAGTTCGATTTTGATCTTGTGTCCTGTTAATGTATTTCATCATCTTTCTTGATTCTATTTTCAGTTGGCATTTTTTTAATTTTTTATTATTTATTTAATATTTTTTATTTATTTATTTATTTTTGCAATATCTCTTTGTGTTTCTATTACATAGTTCTGATCTTGGTGAAATTTTCACACTTTATATGGCCACTGTTCACATAACCAGTGACACATGTGTCAGTGCGCTAAACTGCTCAATGATGATCAGGTGCGAAAAAAGGTGTTCGTATTAAGCAGTGACAGCTGCAGTGTAAGAACCTGTAAATACAATATTTTCTGACATGTTTAGAATTTAATATCTGAACCTCTTCTTGTAGGAGCTGCTTTGAATTTTATTATAAAGAAGAGTGATTCTTATCAAGCAGGTTTTGGATGGCTCACTGTAACAATCGTGTGGTTGGTTCTTTGAATAGCATTGGAAGACTTGAGAGCTTTAATGGTCACGGCATTATTACTTATAGGACCTTTAATGTTGGTGAAGTTTATGCTAAAGATATTGGAAAGTATTATTATTATTATTATTATTATGGCAATATGCCTTTGTGTGTGTGTGTGTGTGTGTGTGTGTGTGTGTGTGTGTGTTTGTGTGTGTAAGGATTCATAGTAGGCGTAAGATAGATGAAGTTGAGAGTCTGTTTGTTTGGATAAAGGTTCTGACATTTGTAAAAATGTTAAATTTAATGGAAATTGTACATTTTATCATCATAAATTAAGTGTGACCATGAAAAAAAACCTACACATTAATCTTGCCAAAAGCCGAGAAGTGACTCTTGGTTTTTTAGATCTCAGGGGCAGCCTGGGACGCTCTTGCTCTCTCTGTGAGGCACCCTGGGTATCTCTGTGAGTAACAGCATTAATGGCAGGAAAACATGTATTGGATTCTTTAACCATGATGTGATAGTTGAAACTACATATTATAGATACATTCTGTATCTTCTGTCTTAATAAAAGGTGACATATTTTACAGTAAACTACCAAAGTTCAGTAAAGCAGTCAACAATCTGAAGTTTAGTTTGGACACCACAGTGTTTTGCCAGACATACTCCTGTTAGAGAGGTGGTTAGCCATTTCCCTTTTCATCCTTTGAACTGAATAAGTCAACCACTAACATGGGGACATACAGTTAAATTTTGATTCCTAACCAAGCTGTAACGCGGTGTTTTTCATGTTCACAAATATTACCAGAAACAAAAGATGCCAGAAGTATAAGATAAAAAATCCTAGGCAAAATATAATAATGGAAAGTCCAGGTTGGAATTAATAATATAGTGAGGACAGTTTACAACTCACTGCAAAGACGTGGCGATGAGCTGTGACAGACACACACATACAACACATTCAGCTATCGGCCATGGCCTTCTTCAGAAAATAGAACACTCACGCAATCACACAGGCACACAACACAGTCACACAACCATTGTTGGTTGGTGATGGGTGATGGTTGTGTGACTGTGTTGTGTGCCTGTGTGATTGCGTGAGTGTTCTATTTTTTCTGAAGAAGGCCATGGCCGATAGCTGAATGTGTTGTATGTGTGTGTCTTTTGTATGTGCCTGTCGCAGCTCATCGCCACGTCTTTGCGGTGATTTGTAAACTGTCCTCACTATATTATAAAAAAATCCTAGGAATGACTAGGGATTAAACCCACAATCTTTGCATTTGTAAAGAAACCTTTCTTCCAGGACTGCTGGTCTTGCAAGTATTTCATGAGAACGTCTGTGAAGTTTGGAAAGTAGGAGGCGAGCTACTGGTAGAATTGAAGTTGTGGGGCTGCACTGTAAGTGGTGTCAGGATAGCTCAGTGGTAGAGTGCTTGCCTGCGAAAGGCAAATGTCCCAGGTCCGAGTCCCATTTCCGGCATACAATTTTAATCTGCCAGGAAGTTTGCATTTGTAATTCGACACTTACACCAGTTTCTTCTTTTCTTTCTCTTTCCTTTTTTTTTTTTTTTTTTTGCGAGGGGTGGAGGATAGTGCAATTATATCCAAAAAAAAAAAAAAAAAAAAAAAAAACAATAGGTGATTTGTTGTGTTGTCGTCATTTAAGCCCACATTGATTGATTCCTGTAACCAACACCTTGAACATGTGAGGTTCAGTGTGTTTGCAAAATTGCCCCTATAATGAGGTGCATATAAGTTATCCTAGTCAGGATTGTGTGAAGGAATGCAAGGAGAAATTTGGAGAAGGAATTAAAATTCAGAGTGAAGAAATAAAAACTTCAGCAGTCTGCTGATGATGTTGTAATCCTGTCAGAGACAAGGATGTGGAAGAGCAATTGAACAGAATGGACAGTGTCTTGAAAGGAGGGTGTAAGATTAACATTGACTAGGAAATCTTTTCTGAAAGTATTTGTCTGTAGTGTAGCATTGTATGGGAGTGAAACATGGACAATAAGGAATTTAGAAGCTTTTGAAATATGGTGGTACAGATGAATGCTGAAGATTACATTGGTAGATCACATAACTAATGAGGAGGTACTAAACAGAATTGGGAAGAAAAGAAATTTCTTGCATATCTTGGTATAACTCTACAGCTACATACAGTCATTAATATAGTGTTATATTAGAATGAAAATACATGTCTGAACAAAAATACATATCACATCTGATGTATTCAGTACCCATCTTGTCATTTTCTCTCTGGGCGTATTGCAGGATTGGATGTTTCTCCAATAAGCCACAACATATAATCTAGTTTTGACATATATTTTGTTCCTTATAACACTTCATCCACCTAGATGACAAATTCAAAATGTTCCAGACATACCAGCAGCTTGACAATACAATGAACTCCAGCTGAACAGAAAAGTGAACTAATACGAACTAACAAGAACTAATTCGGTGCCACAGTACATCCACGTTTATATCAGAGCAAACAATGCTGCTTGTTACAAACATTATTAGTTACCATACAAAATATTACTCACAATTATAAGTTGTGGAATTAACAAAGCTTACAATAGACAACGTATGTCATGTTTTAATCATTCTTCTATTAGACAGAAAATTGTTTATATCTTTACATTATCATTGCAAAATATAAAAACTTGTTTACCATAACAATATGAATAACATTTCTTTATACAATGAATAATTGTTGCTAACATGTATACAAGGAATATTTACAAAGATTTACGACAGTATAATATCTGATGTTTACCACTGATCTGTATTCGTCTAATTACAAAAAGTCATTAAATGTCTTTAGGTCATAATTAATTGATCTCTCCACTAATAAAGATCTTGAGCTACAAAATTATTTCGCAAGTTTTGATACAGTGTTCTTTGACCCCCAAATGTTCTTATTTACACCATATTGTGGTTTATACAATCATCTTTAATGGAAGTTTACAGAATGTTCTAGAACTGTTTTTGTTAAATCAGTAATTGTGAATGTTAGTCTCAGGAAAACGTCTTGCACAAAGTTCTTTCTAATAGATTATTTCATCATCTTTTCAAATGTCCTAATATTATCATCCAAAGTAAGTAAAATGTACAAAAAATGAAATAACCTTGATATATTGATTAGTCTGATGATTATCTGCACCATATGTCACACTGTTTGTTAGCCCAATCACTGTAATTAACCTAAACATTGTCCTATGTCACATCACATGGTACATAACATGTCAATGTGGACTGGAAGTGGACATTAGCAGACTCAGATTCTTCAGTTGACTGCAGGACAGTATCAAGCTGTTAAGGCTGGGAGGGCTAGCATTGTTACATTTGCTAAGACAAGGGATAGATTGGTGGGACACATACTGAGACATCAATGAATTATCAGTTTAGTATTAGAGGGCAGTGTATGTGACAAAAATTAAAGAGGGAGACTGAGAGATGGATACAGTAAGTGACTTCAATTGAGTGTAGGTTGCCATTCTTATTTGGAGATGATGAAGCTTGTGCATGACAGGGTAGGGTGGAGAGCTGCACCAAACTAATCTGTGAACTGATGCCCAAAACAACAGGAACAGTCAGGAATAAGCACTTACTGTTGAAATGTCAGAAATTCATCTCCCCCCACACCACCATTTATGAAGTGCACAAAATGAGTAATCAACCACTTCACAGAATTAGTCTTTGATTGTGGAAAGGAGGAGGAGGAATCTAGTAGCAATTTGGTCACAAGAAGACATCCATAGAATGAAAGGCAGAAAAGGTTCTGGTAACAGAAGACAGTTGATTTTGCAGCCAAAACCAGTTCACCAGATGACAAATGCATATAAACCTATAAAGGCACATTGCCTACACATTGCTGTGCCACTAAGTCCAATCCATTGCATGCAGTCATTACTGGGTATTAAATTTTTTATCACTTGTACTAAGTGGATGTTATTTCCATAGGATGAACTGGATGACTGATAGATAGCTCACAGCAATAGAAAATTCTCGAATGTGGGATATTTTGAAATGGATGTGACCTATCTCAACAGATGAATCCAGGCTAGCTGGCTGCACTAGAGTGTGAATCGTGGAAGTGCTGCCTAACATTAGTTTCATCTGTGTCTTCATTGTCTCCAAAAAACTAATTAAATAAATGCCAAGTGCTTTATCAATCTAATATTTCACACAATGTGCTTTTCTATTGTAGTACTCAACACTGGAAATCCACTACGTTAACATGAGTGAATAATGAACTTAGGTATAATTGTTTCTCATTGTGCTGGGCACATAGACTACTGCAAAACTAAAGCAGAAACGTTGGTGAACTATCAATAGCACACAGTTGGTGCAGAGGACACCATGCAACTCTGTTGTGCTGCACCTGTCCTGTAGGCATCATTGCTGCCCCATTATATGGCATGTGCTGTAGAAGCGGGCAGGACATGTGTCTTGTGACAGGTCACACATCCCACCACTGGGAAAGCCCTACCTTGTCACTTGACAGGGCTAGTGGAGTTTCCTTGTGTATTTGTTGTGAGCTAGTACTTTTTATCTTGTATACTTTTACTGTGGACTCAAGTAATAAGTGTGATCTTCCTCTTTTTCTGAAGATCAAGTGTGAAAATTTTATCAAGATTGGAATAAAAAAGTAAATTTTGTCCAAGTCTGTAGGTAAAGTACCCTCTGACATACACCATATTAAATTTTATATAGACAGTGACTTTCCTTTTGTTTTAAAGGTCAAGTGTGCATAATTTCATGAAGATCAGAACAATATGCAGTAGTACCCTCACACTGCAGCTCTCTCATGGCTTTTCTGCTGTGCCCCAAGTACTGGTGCAGACAGGCTTTTCAGTTATCTTCTGCCCAATCCCTCTTGCATCTTGTGCTCACTTACTCAGTCATTTAAGACTTCAGTATGAATTATAATACTTCTGTTTAGAGTAAAACACTATTCACTCAGAGTACAAAAGAGTTGATTAATGACCACATGTTGTACCTTCATAACTTGCTCACATTTGTGTCACACTGCTAAAAATTTCCTGGTTTTCATTTATGTCAGGCCTATTGCGGTTAATGATGGCCAGAGGAACTCGACAGTCTTTGGAAGTAATTATAATTTTTCCACATAGGAAAATCATGGCTCAGATTTAATCCCTTGCATCTCCTGTAAAAATGGATAAGCTATTATCAAAAATCAATCAAACAAGTTAATTACAAATGCTGAAAATATTGCCATGTCATTTTTATTACTACCTGTATTCCTGAGTCAGTTGTATATGAGTTTTCTGGCAATTGTTTTTCTTTCCCAGCTGGACACCAACAATTTAGAGCAGTTCGTGCATCATAAGTTTCGAAGTCATGTGAGGTTTCTATCCAAAGTCAACAGAAATATATTGTATATGTCAATTTTTAGTTCTTTAATGTCTAGTCTACACATCTCTTTCAGTCTTACTTTTCACTATAGTGCATGATTCCAGACATGCACACTAAGAATAAGAAGCCTGTGCTGGTTGTAGTAAATCGCAGGCTTAATGCGACTCAGGCACTGCCCCAAACCCGGTTAAGCCTTTGCTGCTCAAGCACAATAGTCAAACTCACTCACGCTTCGCAGGCTTGGCTGCAGTTATTCATGCGGGCAGCCTATATACTTAGCCTGTACTCTACTTATCAAATGTTTCATGTTCACTTAGTCATGCAGGACTGTAGCCTGTATATATGCATAGTATGTACTTATTACTGTTTTCGGGCCAGTTGCCAATTTCAGAACACTCAGTGCATAGCAGCCAGTGCTTATTTTGTCATTTATATTTTCAATATATCTAACCAAGGAATTTGAAATCTGTCTTAGTATATATTTTTGGGCCGTTAATTTTACAAGTGATCGAGAGGTTACATTTGTAAGGTATGAAAGTTCATGGAAGTTGTCTTTTTTTTTGTTAATTGTTACTTTGTTGACTGTAGGCCAATTGATGAGTTGTCCAATAGCTACATTCACTGTTTTCTGTACTGCTTCTGTTGTGTTGTCCCCCTAGTGAAGTACAATTGTATTGTCAGCAAATATTATGAGTTCATTTGTATCTACATCCAGTCTCAAGTTAATAACGTACAGAAGGAACCGTCGTGGTTCCAATACAGAGCCCTGTGGCACACAACACTTGACATATTGACTACTAGATAGGACTTTTGCTATTGAATTAAGTTGTTTGATGGTATGTTTCATGCAGACTTTTGGTACGCAGTTGCTTAGGACTGAAGCTATCCACTTATTTGCAACTCCTCTTATACAAATGACCTCCATTTCTTCCAGTAATATTTTGCGATCCAATGTGTCAAAGGCCTTTGATAGATCTTGAAATGTAACTGTAGTGGACTGCCTTGTATCTACTAGGACAAGTACTGTATTTATACAGTTGTATACTGCTATTTCTGTAGATCTGTTGTTTCTGAACTAATGTGATAAACTTTAAGTGTCTTTTTTACATGTGAAATCCATTAGTTTCTTCTGTGTATTTTTTCAAATACTTTAGAAAAGCAGGATGAAATTGAGATAGGCCTATAGTTGTTTGTGTCTTTACTATCACCTTTTTTTTTAAAAAAAAAAACAGGAATTACTCGTGGTAATTTCAGTGATTCTGGGAAGATACCTTCATGAATAGAACAGTCACAGATGTGAGCTAGTAGTTCAGCAATAGTATGTACACAATGAGGTGGTGCACCACCACTGCCAAATAAAGTTCTCTGATTCAGTTTTGTGTAATTGAGGAAACAGTAGCACATCAAGATAAGAAATAGCATTTACAGTTGCTTCGGCATAAAAGAAAGGTCAGTACACTTCCTTTAGGATATGCAGCCAAAAAAAAAAAAAAAAAAAAAAAAAATTAGGGGTCTCATTACAAATGTACCATCTCATGGGGATTTGCTGACACCCAGATATGAATATTATGAGTGTTCACAAGTCAATTTAGGTGAAATATTAATTCATCACTGAAGATAATCCTATACAGGACTTTATCATGGGTATGCAGCAACACATTGTTAGTAAAGCCAGCTCATGCACCATAGTCTGTAGGTTTCAGAGCTTGTAGTGACTGCAAATGATAAGGACATAGTTTTGTGACCATAAAATTCTCCACACAGACATCAGTGGACTTGCTAATTCAAAACTAGCCCTTGGAACTGATTTCCTAGGGGCTACATGCAAAAGCATCTTTCACTCACTCAACACATTCTATCATGCTTGGTCGTTATTCTTACCTTTGCAAAGACAGCGTGTGTCTTCAAACTGATGATACCATCTATAGATGTTGTTATCACTTGGATGAGTGCATCTGAACTTAATACAGAATGCATGTTGCAGTCTGATTACAGATTCAGTCTTTGCAAACACACAAAAGCTTTCTGCTCCGCACTTTCCATCTTGGCTGCTAGAATTTCTAACAAAATACAGAGGAACCAGAGCATGCATACAGACACTTGTAGGACAAATTGTTTCAGTTGCTGGTTCACTTAATGTATAATTTGTAATGGTAAAGTCACTATAATAAATTCTAGAAAGCTTTAAAACCCAATCTTCATTTTGGTACACCCTGTATTGATGAGTAAATGGTTTTTACCTAATTTAATTTCACAGTTCATTTTGTAAGACATCAAATAGCACTGTGTCAGGACAAAGACCAAATCATTGGCAATGAGGATTGATAACTAGCAGTGGCACGTGCAGATGATCTGAACAATTAAAAAGACAACACCGTAAAATAAGTAAAGCCTGAAGGAGAAAAAAAGGACTCAGTAAACAACAATACAGATGACATCTTACAACTACTCTGAAATGACCTTGTTGTTAATTGGATGTAAATTTTTAATCTTCCTTCCGTCCTTGGATGAGAAAATTCCCCCAAAACCTGTTGCCTGGTTGTAATAGTAAGCCCAGGCCCATCACCTCCTCACTACTTCTTTAAGCTAACCAGGTTCTGACCTTATTCCTCCTTAAGTAAAAATTTACAATTTTATAGATCTATTGTAGGGATGCCTTACTAAATATCTCTTTGTAGACCCTAGAAGAAGCTTTCCTATACAGTAAATATCTTCCATATTGAAACAGATTCATTGATAAGATTATCAAGTTTGGGACCCTTTGTACAAGGGGTGTTCAAATGAAAAGGTACAAAATCATACTGCGGGTATAAACAAAGTCTTTATTTAAAAGTAATCACCAGAGACCTAAGCACAACTATCCCACTGTTTATTGAGCCAAAGGATTCCCTGTTCCCAGAATTCCTGTGGCCTTGACAAGAACCAGTCCTCTAATGTGTCCTTCACTTCATCACCTGAGTTGAAGTGCTTTACTTTGAGATTCTTTATTAGTAGACCAAACAGATTGAAGTCAGAGGGCAACATGTCCAGGCTGTAGGGCAAATGCTCAAGCTGCTCCCTTTTGAACTTTGCCATTACATTTTGTGTGACCATCAAGACATATGGAAGTGCATTATCATGAAGAGAAATCACAAAGTGTCTCATAGTAGCTACACATTCCTGTTTATGGTTTTTCTGAGCTCAAGGAATTTGATGATTATTGGACCTCAGATGTCAAAAAAGACTGAAAAGAGTGAACGCAGCTTGCTACAGCCCTATTACATTCCTCTGTTGCCTCTTCCAGCCATCTGTCAGCCTCCTCTCCTTCTACCCTCTCTCTTCTTGCCCACTCCATTTAACACAGTCAGTCACCTCTTCATGGTACAGTGCCAGAAAATTGTAACCATGCACGTATATGTGTCAATAGTGGGTAGATATGCCACAATGAGTGATATAGTTCTGCATGAATAACAACATGACAGAGGAGAGATTCAGAAGCAATATAATGACAGACTGGCACAACATGAAGATCTTGTATGGAGAACAAAATGTGCTATGCTGTGCTATGGTAGTTTCTAGCCCCAAGAAGTATTGTCTCCTCAAATACTTTCAATGTGTGAAGAAGGTTTTTAATTTATGACATGTGAAACATTTCATATGGAGCAGAGGGAGACAGGGATTGTTGGGACTAGCTAAACTACTAACAAAATAATTCTTTGGTGGATTTTTGTTAACACACAAAGTGAAGTGTGGGTAAACTGTCAACTTCATTTACACACTAAATAACGAGGTTCTATAGGTGGTCAGAATATAACAGACTTTGAGTCACATATACAATACCAATAAGAAAGGCCAGGTCACTATTCACACACAGAACTGAAAAGAGAGAGAGAGAACAGAAAGTAGCCTTTATGTCGAGAATACCTTTCATAATTGTATAGAGAATTGGTTGTCAAGATGCTAATTATTTCTTTTGTGCCACAGTCATGATCAGATTACATACCCACCTAGAGTAACTAAAAGGATCTGGTGAGAAATTTTGTCTCTTTATTTTTAGATATGCATATCAGTGAGTGTTCTAGTAATTGGTTGGAATAATATACATGAGAACAGCTCTGTTTATAAGTACTTGATGTCCATGAGTGAATCATTAAAGTATCTGTGGAAGTATAACTTTACAGTAGAAGAAAGAACTGTAATTTTAGTAATAGTGCTTGAATAGAATTTGTCCAATTTCTGGTTGATGTTAGGGCCTGATCTATGAAATATTTCCAGTTAAGAATTAGACATTTTTACATCTTCCTAAGCAGGTGATAATAGGTAGTTAATTTTATTCTAAATTAATAAGCTCAGAATTTGATAATTATTTAATGAAATATAATTCATATTTCCATGAGTTTCTACAGCAATAACAACATTCACTTTGTCATCTTAAAAACTGTTTATTTGTTTAATAATGTTAACCTTTTTTTATTTAACAGTGATGAAACTCCAGCGTTACTGACACCCCAGTTTGTGCTGAATACTGTGTCTGATGAAGGAAAACTTCTCTTCTTTCATTCTGATTATTGTTCATGTATGAAATGGAACATACAAACCAACATATTTCAACTTATACAGACTTTGCAAAGTTACAATGTTGTATTCTTAGCTCTTCAGTACTACAAATAAATAACATATTCAAACAATCACTTCTGTATAGCAAATAACAAACTGTCAGTCCATACTTGCTTTGCCTGGAATTTTTCCCATCTTTACAATGAATAAACTTATACTTACTGATGTTACAAAACAAAATATATCTAACACAGCTGAATCCTGATGTTTGTATTAATCAAACTATAACCTTCCACCAAAGCATTTTGCTACATTACTATATTTCTGTTATTATGAGTGTCACTATGAAGCAGTTAAATTTCCTGTTGTCAGGAGAGCAACACAAGTCCTCCTCATATAACCCATCAAGCTACAACAACAACATCGCAAATGAAACAGGTGTCATCATCTCTGATTCAAACAACTCCAATGACACCAGTTGTCAACATTCTTGTACCACAGTATCCAGTCTGCAGCTCTGAGGGCCGGTTTATAGACCATTCAGATTGCCGGAGGTAAGATTTGTCATTTTTGTAACATCACAATATTAATACAACAAATAACAATTTAGAAAGCTTCCCATTCCATTTTTACGTGGTGTGGTACAGAAACTGTGTTAAGACGAATTCTTGAATAAAAGAATGTCTTAATTGCAATTTTTTTAATTTAATGACACTTTTTGCCCAGTTAGGGCATCTTCAGATATCTTGTATGATGTCCCTGTACCATCGAGTAGGTTGTCAACTCATTAATATTACTTGCGTCAGTACAGATACTGGTACTGCCTGGGGTAGCGTTCAAATTTGTACTGTGAGTAACCACCAGTAAAGCACAGTGCTCAACAATACTGTAGGTGTTGGGACAGTCGGATAACAGTTGTTAATTTCAAATATGGACACATTTACATAAAAAATACCCAATATTGCATGAATCAAATTTGAAACACTGCCAAGGTATAAATCAGAGATAATATCTCTGTTATATACCTTGACAAACTTTCAAATTTGATTCATGTGATATTGGGTATTTTTTATGTAAATGGTGTCCATATTTGAAATTAAAAACTGTTATCCAACTGACCCAACACCTAGAATGTTGTTGAGCACTACGCTTTATTGGCGGTTACTTTCACTACAAATTTGAATGCTGTCCCAGGCAGTACCAGTATCTATACTGACACGAGTTGTATTAATGAGTTGATGACCTACTCTATGATACAGGGACATCTTAAAAGATATCTGAAGATATAAATTTAAAAAAATTGCAATCAAGACATTCTTTTATTCGAGAAAATAACAATTTACACCACTTTATAAAATAATCTTTATAGAAAGACAACATCAACAACCAGATTTGAAGTTTAACTTGTTAACTGTGCATTTAACAGAACTCAATTCATTATTTCTGGTGTTTCATATAATCAAAATAAATATTTTATTGTTTTTCATTGGTTACTCAAATTATTTTAGGCATGCAGGCATACTGATTTATCACAATTGTTTTGAGAACCTCATAACATTATTTTCTGATGAACATCTGGATTAAGGATGCAACCAAAATCTCACTAGTCAATCCAATAATAAGAACAACTGAGATAATGTGTACTTCATATGCTGGTCCAATGATTCCTTAAATTGGCATTGGATTATAAACGATGGGGTAAGAGAAGTGTGGAAAGACTTGGGAAGATGTGGTGAGGCTGAAACAGTTCCTTGCCCTTAACCTGGTATAGCAGATGGAGGAGAGGGAGCTTAGGGTTTAACATCTAGTCAACAGCAGGGTCATTAGAGATGGAACTCTTGCTCATATTTTTAGGTAAGGATGGGAAAGGAAATTGACCATGCCCTTTGATCAACTTTAGGTATTCTCTATACAGTATAATTACATATTCAACAAGAATCATTTATCAGAATTTAAAAAATAATTGCAATCAAATACTACAAATAAAAAAATTTAATTTTCTCATTATGACTGTTAACTATCGGTGACAATGTTGACACAGTTATAAATATAAAGAGATAATTTATTGTGGCTATGATTTTGAAAACTTGGAGATTTAGATGACAGCTTGGCAAAGCTGATCTCTTCAAACATGAACTATTAAAAAAAAAAAAAAAAAGGCAGTAAAATATAGCTAGTTAAAAAGCAGAAAAAATGCTTATTGCAGTTAGAATGCATAGCCAGTTAACTTCTGACTCACAAGATAAAAATGAAGTGGAGAATATATTGAGAAGAGAGTAGAGAGAAGATGAACAACTCCAGGTTTTTCATCAGGGCTCCTGTATGAGATTGAGGCTGTGGGGAAATACATCCAGAAGGCAATGCAGCTAGAATATGGTGTGATACGTTATCACAAGGAAGATCATACATACTTACCTGAACCATTCTGGGGGGAGTTATTTGAAGGTATGCATAATTTGGCTCATACAGGTCCATGAGAAAGTGTCAAGTTGTTGATGGAACATTTCATTTGGTTGGGAATCAATATTGATTGTTGCAAGTCAGCATATACATGACTTGCCTGACAACATTGTAAAGTAGAAAGCTATATGAAGAAATCAGTGAGACACCTCAATGAGCCATCTAGTTGTTTGGAAAAAGTGTGTCTCAATATTGTCAATCTATTACAGTTGTCTGAAGGTTTCTATTATGCCCTAACAGCATTTGACTAACACATGATATGGGCAGAATCCTTTCTCACTCAAAGTGGAGATAGTCAGCTGAAGTTCGTAACATAGGTAACATGATCCAGATGCTTAATGCACATCACATCTGACCAAGTTGATCAGTTCTAGCAGTCATTGTTTCAGGAGCTGTCAAAAATTTGAATTGTCTGTCATCATCATACAACACATCATTCTCATAAAAGTAATGGAATTGAAGAGCTATGGCACAGAACATTTAGGCTCCACATATATATGTGGTGTGTCTAAAAAGTTCTGTGAATGCTATCGGGCAACTAACAAAAGATATAAAAAAATGTTCTTTATTGCCCTACAAAGTAGTTACCACCTGCTACAACACACTTTTGACAATGATTGTACAGCTTCTGAAAACTATCAGCAAAAGCCTCCTTTGAATCAATCACAGAAAGGTTGTAACACAATCTTTGATGGCATTCACATCTGCAAAACATTCACCTTTCATGGCCACCTTCAAGCAATGAAACAGAAAAAAGTCTGCAGAGGCCAGATCAGGGGAATATGGAGTATGTTCAAGAACAGTTATCATCTTCCACACCAGCAACTGGTGCACACGGATCGTGCAGTGTTCAGGGGCTTTGTTACAGAATAGCATCCATTTTTTACTCCTGTGAAGCTTTGTCCAAACATGCCAAATATGCTGTAACAAACGGTTCAAAACAGATTGGTAGAATGCATCATTAATGGTTTCAGCTGTTGGAACAAAGATCCTTCTGGATGTTGCCAATGTTGTCGAGAAGGAAATCAGCACAGTGTTCTCACCTTGGAGTTTTGCATTATATATGAGAGAGAGAGAGAGACTGTAACAGTTCAGAATGGTCACCAATGTCTTGTTGGAGCACATGCCACCTGAGGAATCAATAGCATCCATGGTAATGGAAATTTTAGCATCTGGGCTGGAATGTGTCTAAGTGACATAATCGTTGAGTGCTATCTTTAAGTAGACATTCATGCTGTCCGTTCAGGAGACCTGCACTCATCTTATGTGTTGTTGTCTGCTAGTATGTTGCTTAACAGAGCTTTGAGTGAAGCAGCAGATGGAATGTGGCATCTGAAGAAATTAATCATTCCCAGAAAATGGTTCAGTTAGTTATAGGTCTCAGATAGTGAAAACTGGAAGGTAAATGAAACCCTGTCTGAGGTGCAGTGCATGCCATGCTCCAAAACCTTGTGGCTGAGGAAAGTGACAATGTCTTTGCACATCTGATTTTTCACTGTTAATGCAGACGTCACTCTTGTGTGGAGAATGAAAAAATTAAAATGTCGTCAAGATTGGGAATTGGAATGGAATTGGAAGATTGGGAATGGGAATCGGAATGGGATGGAGTCAATAAAACACCGCTAGGTCTGTGCCATGTTCTTTAGGTGAAAGGGCATGAAACAGTATTCAAAGAATCCAAAAGGGGCAATAATAGCCATTTTGTGTATATCATCTAGAGCCATTGGGATCTGATGGTAGCCTTTGTGACAGTCTACAACTGAGAAAACTATAGCTGCATGAAGTTGCTGTGCAAAATCTTGGATGTGGGGAATCAGGTAATTATCAATGATTGTTTGGCATTAAGCTTGTGGTAGTCACCACACAGTTTAGCAGCCTTCAGTTTATGGAGTGATAAAGTGGCTTGCTTTGTAGTGAACTGGAGGCCCTCATTAAGTTTGTGGAAGGTTTCGTTTGCACACTCGAGACAAGTGGTTGCATCACAGCAAGTAAATCTTATAGCCACCATGATCACTGGAGCCGGGGGCAGGCGGGATTGCAGTACGTTCAGAAGCTGTTCCAAGTTTGGACACCGACTTGCAAGCACTCAACAGGTGACTGGAAATAATGTCGAGCTGGCGGCGTTGGAATCGTCATGGACACGGGCTATGACCATAATTATGGCAGCCAGTTTGGAGAAGACCCTTGCACACTTGGAAGCAATAATAAAAGGTCAACTGGTACACTATCCCGTGATGCAGCAGGTGTGAACTGTCCATGGAAAAGTCTTCAAGAAGGGGTGTGACAAACAGATGCCATCTGAAGGTCTGCAGAATATCCATAATGCCTTAGGTAGTCAATGTCAAGCACAGGTGTGCCGATATCAGTGACAAAGAAGATCCAAGAGAATGTAGCGTCCTGTGTGAGCTTTAAGCAGAGTTCAGAAGTGTTGTAGACCCAAATGGGTGAGCTGTTGACAGCTCATAATGGTCCCGGGTTTGATGGAGCGACGTTATGGGTAAGAACTTGGCCTCAGTGCCAGTGTCCACAAAGAAGCAGGTTTGCAAGGAAACGTCTTTGATATGTAGTCCTCCAGAAGTTGTGTCCAAAGAGGATATGACTGAACATTTGAATGGTGTCTGTAGGAGATTGTGCACTGAGTGGCGCTGTCTAGTCCCCATGCTAAAAGTTTGAACACAACCTGCATGGAGGCCTACAGTGGGTAGGCAGTGTAGAGGGTCCGCCCTGCTGTGCTGGAGGTGGAGGAAATTGTGGCATGCACGACAGATGATGCACGTGGTTGGGGTGGCCAAAGGTGGTAGAAGTATTGGTCTGTTGCTAACAGGTTACTCCACCATCTACAGAGAGGTGTGCTTCTTGGAACGTCTGGTTTCTGGGAGGTCAGGGAAAAGGGGTGTGTCTGGTTGCTCAATTGCATGTGCAAGTGAGGTGGACACGGGTCAGGAAACCAGCTAACGTTGTAGCATCACTGGTTACACTCTGTCTACGTATGCCAAACAAGTGTTGAGAGGATGTAACAAAAGTGCTAGGAACTGTATTTGTAGATCTGTGGGCAACTTCAGCAGCCAGATAGCCCACAGCGCTGGGACCAGCAGGAAGGAATGATCAACTTGGGACTGCTGGGGTGGAACTGCCGATGGTTACCTCTTCGATAAAGTTGATCAATGTTTTGTCCAGCAAGCAAAACAAATGTTTTATAAGAACCTCCTTCATGTTACAGAACTTGAGGGTGGGGGGGTGACGACAGAATAACATTGTTAGTCAATTCCATCTGGTTGTAAAGATGTGTGATCAGACATAAGAAAGGAGTGTCCTCGCTCATGACATTGTGTAACTCAAAGTGTCATGTACCTGCTACAAACTGATAACTTCCATAAGCTGATGCTAAATAAATGTCACTTCCACGTAGCACTTATTAAGTTCAACACATTACCAGATTGTCGTAGGTTGGGTGTATCTCGTAGAATCTGCTTCGCTTGCAAAGTTCTCTGCGTGCCTGAAATTTGCGTTAAGTTTGCATGCTGGGTGATATCTTACAGGCCTACATCACTTAATGTGAACTCAAAACACAAGTAGCACTTTTCATAAAACTATATCCAATAATAAATTACATTGTTGGAATCGATCTGCATACTGACATACGTAGTGACTGCCCAAAGACAGCCTTAATAATGACGCATCGAGTCTCTCTGCTTGGGTCCTTATATACTATTTTGACATGTGACAACAATACATATTATTGTTATCATTAACAATGGATTTGGTAAGTAGAGCTTTAAATGTTTATTCTTTTAAATACAATCACTTTGAAAAGAATTGCCACAATTAAGCAATATATGATGATATATGTATTCGAACAATGGAATTCATAAAGATGTTAATAACTTGAGAATTATGTTATGAATATAATTCCTAACATGTATAGATTTATGTTTTTGCAAGCTTAACTATTGACAGTTTCTTTTAGTTCTGTAAATATCATAGTTTCCAAGTAATGCTTAAATGCTGACCATGTGGTCTTGTTGATTTCAGATTAAGTCTTCGGAATTCACATAATAAATTATTGCCAGTATTACATTAATGCATCAGACTGCATTTTAAGTCCATGTACTGAGTTTGATGAGAATATAATATCATTTAATATGTTTTCTGCTACTATCTGTTAATTCTACACATGCTTACATTATATTCCAGAATACAGCTTTAATATGCAATAAGTCTGCTTCCTAACAATGGATGAACATTAACTGAGTAGTTATTAGTTTCAGT
Organism: Locusta migratoria; assembly: GCA_026315105.1. Lineage (NCBI taxonomy): Eukaryota > Metazoa > Arthropoda > Insecta > Orthoptera > Acrididae > Locusta > Locusta migratoria. Next base: position 320,126,098 of record CM048745.1, read on the forward strand.
TTCAGTTTCTTGGTTCTCATCATCTACCTGGCCTAAATTTATATTTATATATTTCTTTGGTCTTTTATCAGTGATTATTCCTTTTCTTCACTCCCTCTTAGTATTCTGTAATCTTTTTTAAGTTGTCTGTTTCACCTCCCCCCCCCCCCCCCAACATCACCCCTTTCCTCACAACTGTCTACTGTCTAATCCACCCCCTTCCTCCCACCCTCCCCCCCCCCCCCACCTCTACCAAATATTATACATTTAGTATTCCATTCATTTAACTCCTGAACAATATTTTTACAATAATCTCTATCTTTTTAATGCCTCTCTTCCATCTTTAAGCACTCAGATTTTCAAATCTGTTCCTGATCAGGTCAATCAGTCTTCTATCTCATCCCATCAGGTAAGTCTCATCTGCCCTTGTTTCTGCGTTATTACTCCACATCTCTCCTCATTTCCTAAATCATTCCAGTCCATTTCCTTCTTCCTTCTTCTCTTCCCTACATCCCCTTACACAAGAAGCAGGAGCCATTGATTCTAAAAACTTGTAAATTTTCCTTTCTTTTTTGTGATTTCTCCTGTTCCCACATGGTGAGTAGAATTTCCATCTGTCAAATTATATTTTCAAAATATTTTTGAGTCTCATCAGATAGCTACATCCATCTTTTAAAGTTAGTATTTCATGCATATCCTTACTGAAGCAGAGCAATTCGAACGCTCATACTACTATTTCAGTGTATGTAGAGAATACTGGATATGAATTAATATTATTATATAATTTATGAATTTTTCATTGAAATATAAAAGCTCCTTCAGTAAAAAGAACCATTTCTTCTTCAAGAAACATCAAAACCATGTGAAATTTCATCTGTTGGAAGCCTGTTAAGCAATGAAAGAAATTATGTGCATAAGACTGCTACTCACTTAATAGCAAAATTAGAACAGGCAAAACTTAAACAAACGATATGTGGTAGCATCTTACACATATTGTAGATCTCAGTTAACACTACAACAAACAATTTTATCAATATAATGGCACATGTTTCATGAAGTGGCTAAAACTGGAATATTCTAATAGAATTCCTAAATATGGTGCTTTGACCATTGGTAATAAACCTAAAAAGAGCTTTAATTAAATGTTGAGGTGAAAAATCTTACTCTCTTATCTTGAAAACAGTTTATTATTTTGGAATTAATTTTAAATTATTGTTAGGTGTACTGATAACTCCCGAGGTCCATTTACTTGATCTTTTGTTGTGTCATCTCCTGTAGACTACACTTCTTGAGGGGTACAACCTTTACATATCATCTTTACTGCCAAGCATTCTCAATAATTGCTTTTCTGTCACATAATATAACTTCATTTCCAAGCTAAAAATTTAGTTTATTTAATCAGTCAATTGCTTTAGATAAGACATTTTTGCCAAAAATGACAGCTGTTATTTACAATGGAAATCCCTCTTTTACATGATTTTTGACAGAGCCCATCATTGTTGCTGCAGGTATAAGCATTGCTGGCGAACCTGGAATGGAGCTCTGACCATGACTTTGAGGTGGTGCCCACTGTTCACATACTTCAATCCAACAGCTTCAACCTGCCGTATTGGCTTTTGTTGACTGGTGCTTTAAAGTTTCAATATCTATTACTCTGATCAGCAGCACAGTATAATACAGTTGATCCTTTGTCAAATATGAAAGACAATAATTGTAAAATAAAAATAATAAATAGGTAATGTAACAACTTAATATGTGTAGATAAAAATATCTTGTGTGTCACTGTAAAAATTACACAAAAAATAAACAATATAATGCAAATAGTTTGCAACTAACCACAAAGATATACAAGAAGCTGAGACAGTCACATAAAAAAGACACTCACACATACAATACTTAAGCTATCAGCTATTACCATTTGTCGGAAAAAAGAGCATTCACACAATCACACAGGCACTCTTCACAAACTCTCAAGCAAGATCTCTGGCTGCTGCATTCTGAATCATGCTCTGGGGGAGGAGATTTGAGGGGAGGGGAAGGGAGGATAGAAAGGTTGCAAGGTGGTGGTGAGGATGGATACAGCACAGCTTTATGGAGCATGTAAGTACTGCAAGGCTAGAAAGAGATGCAGCTTAGGAATGGAGTGGGGAGGCAGAGAAAGGGAGGAAAGAAACACAAAAACACACACCACAGAGACTGGCAGAAGTGCAGAGTAGAGAAGACAGGCACAGCTGTGTGTGGAAAAAAGGAAGTTGTTATAAGTTTTTATGTCTAAGTGCTATTGGACATACATCAACATTGGTACCTAAATGAACTTTAGAATGGAAAAATAAATTTGTTCAGACATTTTTATTTTTAAAATAACAAAATATTTGATATTTAGTTTTGTTGATGTTTTATTAAAAGCCAACTAAAGAATTAATGATACAATTTGTATTATTTATGATACGAATATTATAGACAAAAAATTCCAAGCAGGAAAACTGTATATTAAAAAAATAGATGAAGATTACTCACCACACGAAGGAGCACAGGTGGTGATAGTAGCAAAAATATATAAAACACACACACACACATAAACACAAGCTTTCACAACCTAGTTGCTTCTTCAGGCAGAAGGGAAAGAGAGGGGAAAAGGAAATTATGAGGGTTTTAAGAGAGGGGGTAAGGAGCCATTCCAATCCCGGGAGAGGAAAGACTTACCTTGGGGGGAAAAAAGGAAGGTAAACAACCTCCTAGTCCATCCCTATGTAACCCCCAAACCACCTTCCCTACCTTCTGGCTCCTACCCTTGTAACCGCCCCCATTGTAAAACCTGCCCTATGCACCCTTCCACCACCACTTACTCCAGTCCCGTAACCCGGAAGGTGTACACGATCAAAGGCAGAGCTACTTGCGATGGTACCCACGTGATTTACCAACTGACATGCCTGCACTGTGAATCGTTCTATCTGGGAATGACCAGCAACAAACTGTCCATTCGCATGAACAGTCACAGGCAGACAGTGTTTGTTGGTAATGAGGATTACCCTGTGGCTAAACACGCCTTGGTGCACGGCCAGCACATCTTGGCACAATGTTACACCGTCCGGGTTATCTGGATACTTCCCACTGATACCAATCCTTCAGAACTCCGAAGATGGGAACTAGCCCTTCAGCATATTCTCCCTCCCCTTTGCCCACCTGGCCTCAACCTCCGCTAAATTTGAATTCCCGCCCACCATATTTAACATCTTCACATCTTTGCCTTGGTTCTCTGGACAGAGCCTCTGTTTCAAGTGGCATCTCTGTCTAACTCCTTAACTTCTTTGCTTTCTACAATATGTCTGCCTAGGTGTGTGTGCGGCTGTGTAAATTTGTTTACCTTCCTTTTCTTCCCCCAAGGTAAGTCTTTCCTCTCCCGGGATTGGAATGGCTCCTTACCCCCTCCCTTAAAGCCCTCATATTTTCCTTTTCCCTCTCCTTCCCTTCTGCCTGAAGAAGCAACTGGGTTGCGAAAGCTTGTGTTTGTGTGTGTGTGTGTGTGTGTGTGTGTGTGTGTGTGTGTGTGTGTGTGTGTTTTACATATTTGTGCTACTATCACCACCTGTGCTCCTTCGCCTGGTGAGTAATCTTCATCTATTTTTTAATATATATTTTTTAATATAAATTTGTCACTTTTCAGTGCATTTTGAATACTATCTTCGATTTCTCAACATAATAGAATGCTAACTGTCCATCATGAAGACAGACACTTGTTACCATGCTTCCACTACATCTCTCCACTCCTCAGAATTGCTTGCTGCAACCATATTTAAAATCAATCAAGTTAAAATGTGTTATGGCTGCTGGTTGTAAATCACTTGACTGTTTGACTCCTTAGTCCTGAACTGGCAAAATACTATTATTTTCCATACATGAGTATTCACTGTTAGTAGCAGGAGGAGGAGACAGCAGTTGTAGTAGCAGCAGTAAGTGATGATAGTATGAATAAAGTGTAGGCCCTACAGAAATGTAGCAGCTACTACATAGTTACTGTAGTGTTGTACAGACAGGTAGTTCATTTATCTTCTCTGAAGTGAATAATGAAGCAGATTCTTGTCCATTGTGGAGTTATATGACTTGGAGAAGGCATTTTTGTGAGCTACTTAAACATTTGTGGTATACTGTGTCTGCTTTTTACTGTAATAGATGCTGAAATTAATGCTCAGCTAATAGTGCGATATTTATGTGTCTATTCAGCTTTTACTTTACATGAAAAAATTACCTTTCCACAAAAGTGATTCAAAGTCAAAAAGGGCAGGTGAACTGATTCACTGTGATTTGTGTGGCCCTATGCAAGTTGATTCTATTTGTGGTTCAAGGTACTTTCTTTTGTTAAAAGATGATTATTCACATTGGAGAACTGTGTATTTTCTAAGACATAAATCTGAAGTTGCGGAACACTTGGAATCTTTCATAAAAACTACTGAAAAACAAATTGAAAATGGCATTAAAGTGATCAGAACTGATAATGGACTAGAATTCATTAACCATGAAGTGCGAAAAATAATGCAGAATTATGGGATAACACATCAAAAATCAGTAACTTATTGTCCTCAACAGAATGGTGCAGCCGAACGTGAGAACAGAACTTTGGTGGAGACTGCAAGAACAATGATTCATGCAAGTGGGCTGCCAATATGACTGTGGGCTGAAGCCATTAATACAGCAACTTATATTTTGAATAGAACAGGTACAAGCAGTGTCAATGGCAAATCACCTCACAAAATGTGGAATGGATTGGATTATGATGTGACCAAACTCAGGATATTTGGAGAGATGGTTTATACACACATTCCAAAGGAGAGACGGCAGAAATGGGATTCCAAAGGTGAAAAAGGTTTTCTAGTTGGCTACGATACAGAAGTAAAGGGGTATCGTGTTTGGTTTTCTCATAAAGATCAAGTTAAAATATATCGTGACATTGTTTTCATGAGCAAATTATATAAGGACTGTCAATCAGAGAAAACTTTCAATACTGAATGTGTACCTTTCCTAATATCTGAGACAACTGATGATAAGCAGACTACTCAAGAGGAAACCCTGAATCAAACAGGAGAAGAAATTAGAATATTTGAAGAAGAATCAAATACTGAAGCCAACTGTAGATCTTCTATGCAAAATGACAATCAAGAGGTCATCAAATCTGAGAATAAAATTAGAAGCAGCCTACTAGACAGGTCAGAAATCAAAAAGCCTGTCAGATACGCCAACTATACTACTGTAATTTCTACCTGCATAACGAAGTGCTATGAACCCATCTCGTATCAAGATGCAATGGAATGTGACAATGCAGAAAATTGGAAACAGGCTATGCAAGAAGAAATGTATTCTCTTAATCTTAATGAAACTTGGATCTTGACTGAGCCCCCAGAAAACCAAGAAATACTTGACAATAGGTGGGTGTTCAAAGTGAAGGAACTGATAGAACTGTGGATAGATTTAAAGCTCGACTTGTTGCTAGAGGATTTCGACAGAAATTAGGCATGAACTATACTGAAACCTATAGTCCAGTGGTTAGATTTGATTCCATAAGAATAATCTTGTCTATTGCAGCATCCAAAGCAATGCATATGAGGCAGTTTGATGTGAAAACTGCATTTTTATACAGTGAAATAGATACTGAAATATATATGAAACAGCCAGAAGGGTTTGAGGATGGTACCAAAAAGGTATGCAAGCTGAAGAAAAGTATCTATGGGCTTAAACAAGCTTCTAGACTATGGAATAAACGATTCACCAGTGTGTTGAACAAATTTGGACTGACAGAAACAAGTGCAGACCCCTGTGTTTTTGTCAATAATAAGGGTGAATTCTTGACCATTCTAGCCATTCACGTTGATGACGGACTAATCATATCAGAATCTATGGAAGTAATTAATTTACTAATGAGTGATTTGGAACAAGAATTTGAGATAACAACCAGCAGTGTTAATCATTATCTCGGTTTGCAGATAGAGCAGTTCAAGGATGGCTCCATCTTCTTAAACCAAGAGGCATATGCAAGAGCTGTACTGGAACAGTACAACATGGAAAATACCAATGCTGTAGCTATTCCTGCTGATCGTGGACAAATGTACTCTGAGATGGGGAATGACTCAAAAATTATCAATGCTCCATACCGTCAGACTGTTGGAAGTTTACTATATTTGTCTGTGGCAACCAGACCTGACATCACTTTTTCAGTACATAATGCTAGTCAGCATCTTGAAAAACCAGAAAAGATGCACTGGAATGCTGTGAAGAGAATCTTAAAGTACCTAAAGGGAACTATTTCTTATGGCTTGTATTATCCAAGGAATGAGGATATTCGTTTGTCTGTTTTTTGTGATTCAGATTATGCAGGAGATGTTCTTACTCGAAGATCGACCACAGGTTTTGTTGTTAAGTTTGGTGAAGCTACTATAGCTTGGAGCTCTCAGAGGCAAAAAGTGGTGGCATTATCAACAACTGAAGCAGAATATTTAGCTTCTTGTCAGGCTGTAAAAGAAATTGTATGGATACAGTCAATTTTACAAAATATTATTAATCAGAAAGAAATTACTACCACCTTGTATATGGACTGTCAAAGTGCCATCCGGTTGATCAAGAACCCTGAGTATCACAAACGAACAAAACACATAGACGTGAAGTATCATTTCATACGAGAAAAATTTAAGTTGGGAATCTTCAACCTTGAACATGTAAGCTCTACAGATCAGCAAGCAGATATTCTTACCAAACCACTCACTAGAAGCAATTTTAAAAAAATAAGACAGCTACTTTATGTTGGTGATGCTAAAGTTCTTGCTGACAGAAGACTACAGAAGTGTTAAACATTTGTTAATTGAAGTGTGAGTGTTGTGATAATCAATTAAAAAATGTTTATTATTATTATTATGTTTTTTTTTTTTTTTTTTTTTTTTTTTTTTTTTAAGTACTGTGCTACTGTCTGTTATGTTTTGTCCACTTTGCAGTTGTCTATGCTTTGGCATAATAGTTCTTTGCAAAGAGTAAATGCATATACAGACTTTTTGTAGATTTACTGCTCTTTGTCTCTTGCCTAATGGTTGTGTGCCTCTTGAGTTAAAGATAACTGTACCAGTTTTTCTTGTTAATAAAACTTGTCATTATCCTTTTGTGAGAATCAGTGGTATTATATTTAGCCTTTCAACAATCAATAAAGAAACACTTACCGTATTTGCTCGAATATAAGCCGCACTTTTTTTCCCAAATTTTGGCATACAAAATCATGGTGCAGCCTATAATCGAGATTCAATCCTCCTCCCCCCCCCCCCCCCCCCAACCGCCAGGGAGGAGAAGAACCAGATGAAACAGCCCACGATAAAACACCATATCAATACTGGGCATCATCCACCAATTAGCCAGTGTTTGTACAGAGTGTCACCAACTGAAAGACGGATAATTTGGGAAGAAGCGGAGAAGATGTTCCACGATGACATTATTTAACCTCTGGTGGTACTCGTGAAAAAGGATGGCAGTCCTTCAGTGTTGACTATCGACAGCTGAACAAAATCACAAAGAAAGATGTTTACCCAATGCCATGCATTGATGACACATTAGACTGTTTGAAAGCAGCTACATACTTTTCAACCGTAGACATGCAGACAGGTTAATGGCAAATCGAGGTTGATGAAGCTGACAGGGAGAAGACTGCTTTTATTACACCCTGTGGCCTCTATGAATTCAAAATCATACCATTTGGACTTTGTAATGCCCCGGCCACATTTGAATGTATGATCGACAACTTGCTTCGACATCCTAAATGAACGACATGTCTAGATAACATTGTCTTTTTCTAAAGGACATTTGCGGAACATCTGAGTCGCCTGTCAACTGTGTTGAAGTGTGTTCAGACAGCAGGACTCCGCCTCAACCTAAAGAAGTGCCTCTTCGTCACCAAAGAAACAAAAGTCCTGGGACACCTAGTGAATGGAGATGGAGTGCGTCCTGATCCAGATAAATTAAGGGCAGTCACAGCATTTTCAACTCCTCAGCTCATCCATGATATGAGAAGTTTCCTTGGGCTGTGCTCATACTATCGTCATTTCATAGAAGGTTTTTGTAACAAGGCATGTCTATTGCAAGAACTTCTGCAGGGAGACACCAAGTTTTACTGGGATGAGACGAAAGAATGAGCTTTCCGCGAACTTAAAGAGGCTCTAACTTCTGCACTAGTTCTAGCCTTGTACAATGAAAATTTGGAAACTGAACTTCACACAGATGCCAGTGGTTATTGTATTGCCACGGTGGAGTAGCCGAGCGGTCTAAAGCACCTCGCTGCGGAGCACACGGCTACTCGCTGTGGAGGTTTGAGTCCTCCCTGGGGCATGGGTGTGTGTGTTTGTCCATAGGTTGGTTTACCTAGGTTTAAGTAGTTTGTAAGCTAGGGTAGGGACTGATGACCACGCAGTTTGGTCCAATACATTTACAGACATTTGAACATTTGATTTGGTTATTGAATTGGTGCAGTGCTTGTACAAGATCAGGAAGGTGCAGAAAAAGTGATAGCTTATGCATCAAGAGTTCTCTCAAAGTCCGAGATGAACTACTCTACAACCGAGAAGGAGTGTCTCGCTGTTATCTGGGCTATCAACAAGTTCCAGCCATATCTATTTGGTAAACCATTCACCGTCATGACAGACCACCATTCTTCAAGTTGGCTGACCAATCTGAAGGATCCATCAGGTGGACTAGCATGATGGGCACTAAGACTCTAAGAGTACAATGTCACAGTGGTATTCAAAAACAGGCACTAACACAAGGACACAGACTGCCTTTTGAGGAATCCATTATCCGAACACAACAGCATGGATGAAATTTCAGCCCTAACTTTGTTATGTGACATTACAGCTGAACAGAGGGAAGATACAGCATTATTACAAACTATATATGCCTTGGAGAAAGGAGAACCAACCAAAGGAGAGTTTCAACTCATAAGTGGGACATTGTGTAAGAGCAACTACAATCCACTGGGCCCCAAATGGCTACTGGTTGTTCCAGCTCGTCTCCAGCCAGCTATTCTTGAGTATTTCCACAATTCTCCAATATCTGGTCATCTAAGATTTGTGAAGACCCTAGACAAAATCAGACACAGATATTACTGGCAAGGTCTGTACCGACCTGTCAAGCATTATGTGAGTCACTGTAAGGAATGCCAGCAATGGAAGCATGTGCTACAATTACCTCCAGGTCATCTGGTACCAATTCCACCTGCAGCAGCTCCATTCCACCGGAATGGAACCAACCTTTTAGTTAGGTTCCCGAAGTAGACAGCCAGTAGCCAATGAATAATAGTCTGTACTGACTACCTCACCTGCTATGCTATCAAATAACCTGTGCCAACTGCAGAAGCTCCAGAGATTGCAAAATTCCTAGTACAAGACATTATTTTGAAGCATAGTGCACCATGTGTGATGATATCTGATCGAGGAAAAGTATTCATGTCAAAACTAGTATCAGAGGTAATGTCACATTGTGACATTGTCCTCAGAATAACAACTGCCTACCATCCTCAGATAAATGGTCTTTCAGAATGTTTTACCAAGACGTTAGTAGATATGCTGTTGATGTATGTCGATGTTCAGCAGAAGGATTGGGATACAATACTGCCAGTTGTGACATTTGGTTATATTACAACAAGGCAAGACACCACAGGCTTCACACCATTTTTCCTGCTCCATGGTCATGAGGCTGAGACGACAATGGATACGCTGTTTCCATTCCAACTGGACGATATTCAGGATGACTATGTGAAACAGCTCATCACCAGGGTCGAAGAAGCAAGATAGCTGGCTCACATGCAGACACTGGATGCTCAGGAGAAGGCCCGCCAGCGGTGTAACTACAAGCACCAACATGCTGTGTACTGCCCAGGAGATCTGGTATGGATTTTTTACCCCCATATGGAAAGTTGGGCTATCGGAAAAGTTACTGAAGCAATACTTTGGTCCATATCAAGTCATAGGCCACCTGTCAGATATCACATACGAAGTCAAGGATTATGAGCCATCCTCAAAAGGAAAAAATTAAGAGACATTGTGCACATCCTACGTATGAAGCCTTACTATGATCCCACAGAACAAATAGACAGAAATGGACTCTTGTTCAAAGTCTCTGAAGAACTTTATGGTAATGATGAAGCCTCAACACAGGGTCTAGTGTCAGTCATCATAACTGCAAGAAAGGCGTGCAGGCAAAAGGAAAGGAGTCTCCAGAACTGCTATACAGAGGATCAATGACAAGATCCAGGACACTGCAGCTGGCTGCAAAGGGAAATTAACAGCAGGTCACTGTTCTTTCAGGAAGGGGAGCAATTCCACGAGTCTTCTGACAGCACGCATGGTTCAGTGGTTAGCATTGCAGATCGCTGTGCTTGCGGTCCCCAGTTCAAATCCCACCATGGGCAGAAAAAATTTAATTTCTTTGTATTTACTATTTCTAGAATGTTGTACATGTTTCTTATGTTTAATTACTTGTAAGTTCCAGAAAATTCTATCTATGTATAAATAGTGGAGCACTGCTAGCAGGAGTCAGTCTATACTGAGTGTAGGCTTGTATTTGCAATAAACAAGTTCTTGGTGAAAGTGTTGTGCTCTATTAACGACCAGCCTTTGAATTCTTGATCATCTGCAGTTTGCAATGTGACAGTATATATATATATCATTGACATTGACATTGTTTTTCATCACACGACCTTTGGTCAGATGACAACAGTGATTAATTTATATGTCGATAAAGTTGATGGTAGTGGTGGTGATGCAGCTAACATTGTAATATCAATGCTTGTTCTGGTGACATGAAACAAATAAAAAAAAGAATACAGCATGTTTACAATATTTGTTATAACATAAATAAAATGATTTACTGTTGTTATTGCCAACTTTACCTGCAAAACCCAGCTGAAGTGCATCCATCAAACATCCTTGTCCTCAAATAGTTCACAAACATTTATATACGACAACTAATTTATTAAGACAGTCACACAGTAATATATTTTACACCAGAATGATATACGTAGTTCACAGTATCAGTATGGAATTCAACACTGCTATTAACAAAACAGTCATTGTTTACAATTGAGCTTCACAGTCTGATTGTGGATAATGTGCTAATGGTATGTAGCCTCTGTTGAGAAGAATAGCTATTACTCGTAAGTCACCACAGACTTCCTAATTTTGGGTTGGTGCTGGATATTTAAAGACTGACATATGAACATTTTGTCATCTCATCAACTGTATAATAGTTTGTGAACTGACTAGTTTATAATTAGTCATTCAGTATTAACTACAAACTGTTGTTATAATTTATAATATAGTAAGGACAGTTTACAACTCACCACAAAGATGTGCCGACGAGCTGCGACAGGCACATACAAAAGACACACACATACAACACTTTGAGCTATTGGCCATGGACTTCTTCAGAAAATAAAACACTCAACGCAATCACACAGACACACAACACAGTCATACAACCATCACCTCTGGCTGCCACACTTCGAATCACGCTCTACGGCATGTAAATCAGTGACAGGAGGGGAGGGGAGGGGAGGGGAGAGGGGATAGGAATATTACGTCATGGTGGTCAGGATGGTTTAGATGGGAATAACGAGATGCAGCTTAGGAATGGAGTGGGGAGGCGGGTGAGGGGAGAAAAAAATAAAATAAACAAAATAAATATACATTTAAAAAATAAATAAATAAGATAAAATGCGTGCACACTACAAGTACACAAGACCACACGTGCGATCGCACATTCACGCACCACTCAAACTTCCCTTTTTCTCCCATACCTTCCAGTTCCTACCTCTCTATCCCAAACCTCACCTATTTTCATGTGTGTGTGTGTGTGTGTGTGTGTGTGTGTGTGTGTGTGTGTGTGTGTGTGTGTGTGTGTATGTGTGTGTCGTGGTCTTATGTACTTGCCATTTTATTTTATTTATTTTTAATGTATATTTATTTTGTTTATTTTTTTCTCTCCTCAACTGTGTCCCCAATCCATTCCTAAGCTGTATCTGGTTATTCCCATCTAACCCATCCCCACCACTATGATGTAACCTTCCTATCCCCTCTCCCCTCCCCTCCTGTCCCCGATTTACTCGCCGCAGAGTGTGATTCGAAGTGTGGCAGCCGGAGGTGATGGTTGTATGGCTGTGTTGTGTGCCTGTGTGATTGTGTGAGTGTTCTATTTTCTGAAGAATGCCATGGCCGATAACTGAAAGTGTTGTATGTGTGTGTCTTTTCTATGTGCCTGTCACAGCTTGTTACCACGTCTTTGCGGTGAGTTGTAAACTGTCCTTACTATATTATTAATTCCAACCTGAACTTTCCATCATTATATGTTGTTACAATTTGGTTTATAGAAAATAATACAGATCAGTAAATTAATTAAACAACTGGACCTAATTATTTATCTGCCCTGAGATTTTGTTATAATAATGAATAAAATAATAAATCACCCAAAATAATCCTACTTCCTAATTAGTGAGGGAATTAATTAATGTTGTATCAGAAGAAAAAAATTAAGGAAAGAAAGTACTGAGTCAAAGTCTGCAACCTAACAGTAGTTTAGAAATAACTGAGCATGAAAGTTGCCACTAATAATAAACTTTAATTTCAATTATTAAGAAGGCTAACAAACCCACAATTATTCACAATCTCTAAATATGCATGGGATATGAATATACATCCCACACTCCTTACTTTAATCTGTCTGTCCATAATGTACTCCAGTATTCAGTCAGTCCATATATTTCTCCCTCCTACCTCTATCTATCACTTTCTGCCACCTCTTTCTGCCTCTCTACCTCTGCCTTCTCCTCTTCCTCTGCTGCTGCCTCCTCCTTATCCACCACCTCATTTTTCTCTTCCTCCTCCTCTTTTCTCTGTATTAACTAACCAAAAACCCAATTTTGCTCAGGTATGTACCTAATCCTATTTTCAGTTAGTCCATGTACTCCTCCAATCTCTCTGTGTCCATCTCCTCCTGCCTCTTCTTTCTGTATAAGCTACCTACATCTTCCTCCTCCTCCTACCACCTCTCTTCACCCATCCATTCCCTTGCCTTTATCATTGCCCAGCAAGCTCTCTGCCAGTTTTCTCCTGTCCCCACCCTCCCTTTTCATCTGCTCCCTGCCTTGTATATGAAAATATTCATATCTCTGGTAATTTTTATAGTGATCAGTCAAATAGTGTCAAAGTGTGGAGTAAGGTATCTTCCACCTTGCAGTGTATGAAATCTTATGTGCAGAGTGATATTTCTCATGTTTTTAAGGACAAGTGTGCAAAATTTCATCAATATTGGAAGAAATATGTAGTGCGTGTCAAACTTATTGTCAAGTACCCTCCACCATGCACTGTATGAAATCATATGTATACAGTGACCTTCCTCTCTCTTTTGATGGTCATGTGCGCAAAATTTCAACAGGATGAGAATAAAACTCTAGATTGGACTCACAGTCTGTTATAAAGTACCCTCCACCATGCACCACATTCCTCTTCATTTGGAGGTCAATTGTGCAAAATTTTATTACAGTCAAATGAATGTTATGGCAGCACATAAAATACAAATTTAATCCAAAGTGATAATGCCCATTTCGATTTCATGGAGTTTTGAACAGTTCCTTTGGGTTTTTCACATTCCCCCCCCCCTAAACCACCCCCACAATAAATGAAATAAAACGAAACAAGGCAAAAATTATTAAATTGATCAAACCATTTCTGTGTTTTAGCAAGAATAATGAACAGCAATTGATTTTTATACCCCAATAGTCACACAAAGAAAGAAAAAGGATGTAAAAAAGAACAAGTTTCAGAACTGGAATCCTTCATCAGGTAGAAGAGAAGGGAAGAATAAAGGATCTTTCCGTCTTTCCAATGCCTTTTTCATCCTTTTTCTTTCTTTGTGTGACTATCAGCCTTTTGAAGAATAATTTATCATCTCTGTGGAGAATTTCCATCATTAATTTGATATATGTGTATATAGATATAGATAATGGGCTACATATAGCCAACACCAGCTAGAGTCAAGGTCTTACAACAGGCCGTGCCTACGTCACACTTAGAGGCTGCGGCCACGACCTGACAGGCCGGCCGCTGCGTAGCGGTGGGCGTGCCCCAGCGGCCAGCCAGTGAGGTGATGGCCATGGCCTCTAAGTGTGACGTAGGCACGGCCTGTGGTAAGGCCTTGTCTTCTAGATGGTGTTGAGACAGCAATGTATGAGGAACAATCACATTCACACAACTAAATTTTTGCCAAGAAGGTTTCCTCTAGAGGGGCCATAAATAAGTTGGCATATGAGGGTGCCATACAGGTGCTCATGGCTATGCCACGAATTTTTAGTTTTTCTTTAAAGGCTTAAGAAGAATGATGTGTTGGGCTTGGAGTCTGAAGGACACTGGAGAATGTAGTGTTCAAGTGTAGCAAGACTATGGGCATGAGGAATTTTGATGTACAGGAAAGTGGCATCAGTTGTCATGAGTAAAGATCCAGGAGGCAAAGGGTTGTAGATAGTGCAGATTTGGTGAAGGAAGTTTTTGGCATATTCGATGTAGAAGGCTAGATTTTGGACAGTTGGTCAAAGAGGGTTGAAATTCTTTTGGCAGGAGGACATAACCGGCCCCTAATGGGCAGCCAGCTATCACCTCCACAAGTTATTCTACTGCTGCCTTGGTGCACAGCTCTCAAATCCCTATCCTACCCACAGAGTTCCTCCTCGTGAACCCCTCATAGCACTCAGGCCCTGCCTTGCTGGCCTTTTCAAGTTGATTACATCACCCAAAACTCCCCACCAATACTCCACAATATCAAAAGCCAAAACAACCACAGAACACTTTTAACCTTTCCATCTAAAAGCTCAAACCTACAGAAGTTACAGTCCTATCCTAATGTCTCACCTACAGCCCCACACCTAAATTTCACTATGCTGGACTTGTCACAGACCTGATCTCCTTCTGCCTATCCTTACCATGGAAACATTAAATTGCTACCAATCCTTCCTACCAAAGATAACTCAATCCTGAAATTGAACCCTGCCTCTCCCAGTTCATACCAACATCTAAGCATGATTTTCTCGCACTCCTGGTTTTCTGCTACATAGTCATTGCAATTTATCATAACAATAATGGAACCTTTGTCATCAGTAAGGGTTATTAGGTTGTGAACTGTTTTGAGGTTGTGTAAAGCTGTGTTTCTTCTGCTAATTGTTGATGTTTTTCGGGAGGGACTTGGGGAACGATGGTAAGACCAAGTTTGAGCTGAAGAATTCCTGGAATTCCTTCTAATTCATTTCTCTCTTCCAATTGTGTGGCATAGGTTTTTGTATTATTTTTTAATATTTCCTTCCTCTTCCCATCGCCAAACCCATCCCTTTTGTGTATGTGGTATCACTGGGGCTCAAACCCCTCAGGATCCCCATACTGGTAACCCTGAGTTTCTTTTTTTGTTCATTCGATCGCACAAGTGAAATCCATAACCTTCGCGTCAGTTTTTCGCCAAAAATATGACGTGCTACCAGCCAACAAACAATGACCACAATGACTTCACCATTCCACTTCATGTTCCATGAGTGTCTAATCTGCAGTGTATAATGAGTTCTTCAACTTTGACCTCAGCGCAAGAATTTTAGCAAGATTTCGTCACCACTCCGCTTCCTACAAGTGCAGTCACTCTGGCTTTGCAACGCCCAATGTGCTTCCTGATGTTTTGCCTTTATTTAGTGCCAACGAACAATTGAACATTTGACTGTGTGATTCTAATTTTCCAAATGTATATTTTTCAGACTTACGAAATTTGAACAATGGACTTCCAACTGCCGGTCACATACTCAGTAAACAAAATGCTACACTGCCACCACAATCGAACTTTATTCTCCTATCAGGACACAGTGATTGTGCAATTTCAAGTTTTCCTACGAATTATCTCTTAAGTCTGAATCAGTTTTGTCGCTCTCCGAGTGCACCTTTTACTGCATGCACAATGAACATTCGAGAAGATGCCGTTGCTGCAAGTTTCGTGCAACAATCTTTCCTGTGTGTGATCAGTGAAAGTGTTGTTGCTTCAGACTACCATCCTAGTGACTTTGTATTTTCAAATCCTGTGGCCTGTGACAGTGTTTTTTATGTGCAGCCATGTGCCACGTCATGTGACGCATCTGCCGCACCTCAACCACAACAGTCGGTTCCGCACTCACACATGATTGACACATTTGGACCCTCGTGACCGCCCGTTTATGCAGCACATTCTGGTGCCTCTGCCACATTGGTCTACAACTCCGTCACGTCGCACCGTATTTACGATCTACCACTCTCACCTCAACAAGTGTGCTGTAATTCCACTATCGCCAAGGCTGTATTTCCGAGACCCTGTGAGTGCTTTTGAGTTGCAGACAGAATCTACGATGCCCACTCTTTTGACAACCATCAAAATCTACTTGTGCCCACACTGCTGTCACACTCCCACAATGTAGACAACACATGCAAGTCACATTACTCGTCTTGCCGCCCACTTGCTGCCTTAGTTCTAGCCTAACCACCTTCTTCACCGGTGTTTGAGCTGACTGCCCTGTAGTGAGTTATTATGACTCGTTGAGTGACTTCAAAGGATAATTGCACCCACGTCAGCACTTGTCTTGCCTCCACTAGTGTTATTGGTGATGTCACAGCCGCGCACAAGGTTACCAGTGCTCGTGACAGTTCTGTTTCCCTGTCACTACTACGCGAGTGCTTGTAAACAAAATTTGGTTGCTATGCAACGCCACACTCAGACGCCCCGCAAGCACTTCGTTCTACTCTAGTGGCCACCTCCCACATTACTCTTTCTCCTCCTGCATGGTGATCGTCTTCTGTTTCGTGCTCTCTCGCCCTGTTGGTCGAGCACGTATTTGAAACTACAATTTATCCGACTCGCATGCCGCCGCCTGAGTGTTTTCATCTTGGGAACTGTTCAAACACATCTCACGTGTCGCCATCTTGTGCTCGTGCGACAGTGCCTCCCTCATGCATGACAGCGACTGACGTGTCAACTACCTCAGCACTTCTGCTCTCCTCTGCTACCCCAAGAGATTCTGAACCACTGCCTGCCACTATCCTGCCCTCTTGTGCACCACCTGCCAGCGCGAGTACTACTTTGTCACCTCGGCTTTCCTTGGCTGTCCTGAAAGCTTCCGAGCCATTGTTCACTGCTGTTCTACCCCACGCGCACTGGCGACCAACACAGCTGCTATTTCAGCACCTCGGCCACCCCGAAAACTTGCGAACCACCGCCTGCCACCATGCTGCCCTCGAATGCACCACCGGCTGGTGCTGCTACCAATTCGTCGGCTTGGCTCTCCTCAGCTGCCACGACAACTTCTGAACCATCGCCCACTGTTGCGCTACAATTGCATGCACCGCCGGCCGACTCAGCTACTATTTCAGTGCCTCAGCTTTCCTCGGTCGTCACGAAAGCTCCCGAGTCGCCATCTGCTGTGTCCACTGACAAGACAAGACGACATCTAATGAATTGCGACATTGATCCCTGGCCCCTGCCCACCAACATCACTGCCACATGTCACACTTTGGTCATCTCTCCCCACCCCCACTTCATCAGATCGTACTCCGTGCTGCAGGAGGAGGCTGTGGGGTGACGTGTCCACATCGATATATATACTAATGAGTATCTTTGGGCCAATATCTTTGTAGCCAGCTTATCTGAGCTTTGTCGGCCATGTAGTTAGTCTGGATCTGTACTTGAAGTGATCAACAATGAGGTGCATTTCTAGCTCATATATGTGTTAACTCTGGGGCTCAAACCCCTCACGATCCCGTTAAGTGTATTCAAAGAGGCGTCTCCCATTTGCATCTTTCAGTGCCTTGACACTTTGCCAGGTTGCATGGAACATTCTGTCTCTACTGTTGCCCTACATCTGCATCCCTTATGTCCCCCTCGCTAATCACTCCTGTCCTCATTCACTGTCAAAATGAGAATTGGGCTGTAGCAGCCAAAGACAGTAGTCATCTGTGCATGAGTTGTGATTGCAGATAGTTCTCTCTCTGATGAAGGCTGTGGCTAAAAAAGTAAAGTTGTTTGACTGTAACTGTCTGTGGCTCAGTAATTGTATTTATAGTTAGTTGCTATCAATCCACATATTACTGACATTCCAACTTGGACTTTATTGTTAGATATACACAATTAAGTTACTGTAAAGTGGCGCTGCTTAGCTTTCTAATGACATGAGTCATTATACTGAAATATGTCTCTTTCTGGTAACAAAAATGCTAAGGTCGGGTTGCAAGTACAGGAAGGAAGCTTAATGTTTAATGTCCCATCGACAGCTTGGTCATTAGAGACAGAGCAAATGCTCGGAGTATAGGGTAAAGATGGGGAAGGAAATCTGCTGTGCCCTTTTGAAAGGAGCCATCCCGGCATTTGCCTGGAGTGATTTAGGGAAATCGCAGAAAACCTAAATCTGGATGGCCGGAGGTGGACTTGAACCAACATTTTCCGAATGCAAGTCCAGTACGTAACCACTGCGCCACCTCGCTCGGTTTGCAAGTACACTTTCAATTAATGATATTTCATACTTTTAGAAAGAATGTACACAACAATTAATTTAACACAAGCCTGTTTATGGATTTATAGTTTACATACTATATAAGTTTTAAAACATGATTATATCCAAGTTCAGAAAAAAATTACCCCATCTTGGGAGGCAAAAATCTTAGCAGATGAGGCTTAATACTCAAACTTTCTATCTCTTAAGTTTGGCTCTGGTCTTACAACATTTGCTGAAAACATGAGCCTACATTTGACTGCTGAAACTACCTTTTTCTAATTTAGTTCAGCATCACTGACATCAGTTGGTATTTTTCCTAGTAGCTCCATATATTTTCTCATTATATGGGAATATACAAAGTTGCCATCCAGGTATTCCAGACACATGGTTAGTAGTTTCATGCCTCATAAATCAGCAGAAATTTTAAATGTAGCAGGGGCATTTCAGAAGCAAAACGGCATACCTAACAATGTATAACATGCCAAGGGCAAAACCTGACCTTTCTCAATCTTCTGAATTTTATGGTCTTTGGAGGAGGTAAGGAACTTACATTTGCCAGGTGTCCTCAACCGTTGGGTGAGAATATGAATCAGGTTTCATAACCTTACTGACTGCTCTACATGTATGAGGTTTTTGTTTTATTTTTTAGAGGAGTGGGAGTTGTGAGAGTACAATGGAAGAGAGAATTGTAAAAACAACACAAGCTGTTTATGTAAATGGGCCTTCATGATACAGAGATGCAGCATCCATACAAAAATTACACATCGTACTCCTATTCATTCTTCTACAGTCATACTGTTTTTCATGTTCTTTGCATGTTCTGGGCTAATGTTGTTATTACAAAGAAGGGTAGTAACAAGAATAACTCAGTGGTTAGGGTAATGAATTGCCTTGTACCTTCTACCAGATTCAGAGGTGTATGCCAGCATTTTCCTGCGCAAAGACCATTCATTCAAGTAAAGCTTGGTAACACAGGAGATATTTTTTACCAAAAATATGGTGGCCCAAATTTTATAAACAATCTTGTCTGTCTTGTGATATTTATGGGAATAGTGTCCACTAAAACAGTTAAGTTAAATTCACAGTGCCCTAATTTATGATCTCCCTTCACAGTGAAATGTTTCCAGGAAAATTTGAATGTTACCATTATAATTATATAATGTTAGATACTCAGCTTTTTCAAGACTACATGTAGAATGTGTCATAATAGATTTTTTTTTTTTGACAACACTTGCTACAGAAAGTACTGGATTGCATTCGGCATCCATACTTATGGAAAAAAAGAGGAGGGAAAAAAAGAAACTATTTTCTTTTCCATACCACATCATTTATTCACTAAAGGCACACACTACCAACTTTGTAACAAATACTCATCAAACTCTAAGGTGAACTGACCTCTCGAGTGCTTGTGCACTTGCCTTATACATATTAAAGATGTTATGTGTATTTGTGAGTCATAATGTGGAACTGATAATGTGGATTGTCTAATTTAGTGAATATTCTGGATCCTTAATAATCAAAATCATTAATTACAAGAGATTCTGACTGGTTGCCCATTCAGTTGTACTTCTATAAGTCTAAAAAATGTAATTTACATTTATAAATGGTTGCCAAAATGTGCAAGAAAGTTACAAACATGAATAATTGTGAATACTGCAACTAGCTCATTAATGTATTAATTAACTCACAGAATTAGTTAATAACAGGATTTTGACATCCATTTGATTCACATTATCATGATCTTTACCAAATCTGAGCTACAGGTTACTAAATGCCAGTATAACATTGTTAGATCATAAGAAAGTTCTAGCTGCTGTTTTTTTTTTTATGATTTACAATCATAAATGATCCCCTTTATATACAAACCTATACATACGAATATGCAGTCCAGTTCATTACATAAACATCAATTAGACAATTACTGAAATATTTGTAATGTTATTAACAATGAGTCACATTTACAGATGAGTTAGTTGATTTCAGGAAAGTGCATACACTACTCATGCTGTCCATAATTTATATAAACTTTATTGATTAGTTTAACACATTGTGAAGAGTCATTACAAATGGTGTTCCCTAGTAGGTTAGACCACAGTTCATCATAAGTCAAATTATGATTTTGGTATCAAACACTTTATTAAATGATGATTGAGGGTATTGAGTATTTCACTATCTCTTAGCCAGTTATGTTCTTCTTACACCATCATATTGATGGCCTCATAAAACATCACTTCTTATTGTGACATTACAGATAGAACCGGAGTGGTATGCAGAAACAGAATATAGTTGCAATCAGTGTAAAAAAAAAAATTGAAAGATATCGGACAACTAATGCAGTTTATTCCTCAAGAGCACAAAGTCTTGTATCTGCAATTTATTGATCTGAATTTTGTAGACTCTCCTGAAGATGATTCATACTAATATCTTGGTTTAAAATAACCTTGATGTAGTGTATACCATTTGTGACAGCCACACCGAGAAGTGGCGGACAGAGGCGCGGCTGCCAGGAAGCGTTTCTACGAACTCTCCGGAGCACCCCGCAAACTAACGTTACACAGGATTTTGGCAACTTTATTACTTTCACTGGCCATGGCCGGACAGATTGTGTCACAACATACAAAACTTTTAAAAGAAACACAACACTATTATAAACAATGGTTACAAACAATACTTGTAGGAACCATGATCAATCTGTGGCTTCACATATAGAGAAAAACTCATTTATAGAATATAGTCGGTGCTGCCTGAACACACGTGTCAGTCTATTTCTGAACATCCTTGGTGGTAATGTTTGAACATCAGGTGGTAGGTAGTTGTACATCTTCTGAGCAGATGTGGGAAAACTGCTAAGTGTCTTCCCTAGATGACAGCTTGGTATATCAGTGTCAGCCTTATTCTGTGTATTGTGGTTGTGGATTTCTTGTGTCTCTTGCAAAAGGATGCTTCATTTTCTTTTATGAAGACATACAGACTATATATTGTCATTATACCCAGCTTCTTGAAAATGGATTTGCAGTGATCTATTCTCTTGCTGGAAGATACTATTCTTACAGCCTTCTTTTGCAGGAACAAAATGTTTTGACTTCCAGGAGAGTGTCCCCACAGTAACAGTCCATATGTGATGTAGCTGTGAAACAGTGCATAATACACCATGATTAAGTATTGATCTGTTATAACACATTTGAGCTTCCTTAGGAGATAAATGACACTAGAGAGCTTAGAACACATATGTGAAGTGTTTTCGGCCCACATCAGTTTATTGTCGATTGTGATACCCAGGAGTTTGACACTGTCTTCATTTGATAAGGAACCACAGTCACCAAGGTTGCATAATATTTTCTGTTTTTTATCTTCATTTAGCTTCATGTTGTTGGCTATGAACTACTTTTTTGCTTCCTCGAACGAAATATCAGCATCGTATAGAGTCTCAGTAGAGTTCCTACCTTTTGTCATTAACCCACATAGTGCGGAATTATTTTTTGTTTAATTTCTTTCTCATAAGCTATTAATTACTTTCATATGACTGCACAAGATCATTACAAGTGATTATTTTTCACAATCACACCATTAGTGTAGCAATACTGCCCTTCTTTCTGGGATGATGTTAAAATGAATGTTCTATAATTTTAGTACGATGAATCATTATTATTAAAACAACATGAAAGATGAAATATATACACATAAATGTCTCGGAAATTGAAGAAAGTTCAAGAAATATAAACCCAACTACAAGGATGCCTTCAGTATCTACTGTATGAACCTCAACTTTGCAACTGCAACTAACCACTTTGCAATCGACAGTACCAGCTAAAATTGATCTGCAATAGGAGCAGATGATTCAAAGAAATAAAATATGACACTGTACAAGAATTCTTACAGACAAGAATAAAAAAGTAAGCTGCTATTATCGTCCTTCTGAAAGATGTCAGCACTATCTGGGTTAATGTTGTATCATCTGCAAAGAGCAAGGTATGACCATCACAACTCAGATCATTGACATACATCAGGAAAAGCAGAGGGCCAAATATGGAGCCCTGTGGCACTCCATGTTCAAGTGTCATTTCACAAGATGTCGCTCCCTGGGTACAAACACTCTGCCATCTGTCTCTCAGGTAGGAAGATAGAGTATCGAAGACGACACCCATTATTCCATAAGATTTTAACATTTCCAATAGTATCTTATTAGAGATGCAATATATTCATAAATGAGTTCTCTAGTGTCTTTGATCAGGTATTCCCCAAAAAGTTTGTTAGAAATAACACTGGTACTGCTAGATTCCAGAACAAACCTTGGATCACTAAGGGAATTAGGCAGTCTAGTAAAACAAAGAGGAAACTTTACATTGCTGTTAGGAAGTCAAAGGACACAACAAAAATGGGTCATTAAAATGTACTGTAAGATCCTCAAGAAAGTAATTCAAAAATCAAAAGCATTATATTATGAAAAATAAATTGAGAACTCTCATAACAAAATGAAAACTGTCTGGAATATTGTGGGAAAAACATTAGCACTTCAGAAGAACTCAAAATCAATCATGAAAGAAATCTAGTACTCAATCCAGAAGAAATAACCAACATTTTCAATAACCACTTTTTGTCAGTGTAAGATCAGATAGGCAGCAAGGGCTCTGATAATGAGGTTCTGAGACATATGCAAAATAGTATCCCCAGTCATTTAGGTAAAATTCGTATTAGCCCAGTTACAGTAACTGAAGTTCAAAAACTATCGCCTCTCTAAAGAATAGTTTTCTACAGGAGTAGATAATATCTCTAATAATCTATTGCAACATTGCTGTGCTTCTGTAATTGATGTACTTTCCCATATTTTCAATGCTTCCTTACAACAAGGAACTTTTCCTGATAGATTAGAATATGCAGTTGTAAAACCCCTTTTCAAGAAGGGTGAAAAAACTGAGGTCACCAATTACAGGTCAATTTCTCTCCTAACTGCTTTCTCAAGAGTATTAGAAAAAATTATGTATACAAGACTTCTGGAGCATTTAGATAAATACAACATTCTCAGCAAAAGTCAGTATGGTTTCCAAGAGGGACTCTCAGATGAACAAGCAATCTATACAGTACCGCCAATAATAACACAAATGAAGAAACAGAAAAAAAAAGAGGACAAAAAGGACAAGCTTTCGGAACACAGTTCCTTCATCAGGTGGGAGAGAAGGGAAGAAGAAAGGATGGGAACGGAAGGGAAAGGTAATTCACGACCTAGGTCATGAAGGTGTGGATGTCAGAGATACAGCATGTATGTACTGAGCCAAGCCAGAGAGGATATATATAATCAAAGAGGAAAGATCAAGTAGTAAAGAGAAGAGAAGATGAGTGAACTGAATGATGCTGAGGGGTGTAGGAGAGGCGGAGGGTTGTCTAAAACATTTTTCATTAACAGGGAAAGATGGGTGGACACACACACACACACACACACACACACACACACACGCACATACACACACACACACACACACACACATACACACACACACGGAGAGAGAGAGAGGGGGGGGGGGTAAGGAAGGGATAATGAATAGGTGAGTTGAGGATGGAGGAAGGGGAGGGGTTAGCGTAGATTTAGGCCAGCAGGGTGGCGGGAGGAGAGGATATGTTGGAGGGCAAGTTCCCACCTCCGTAGCTCTGAGGGACTGGTGTTTGTTGGTACTATCCAAATGGCATGTGTGGTGTAACACATGCCCAGGTCCCTGGAGTTATGCTGGAGGGCATGTTCTGCCACAGAATATTGGGTGTCCCCCAGGCAAACAGTCTGTTTGTGCCTATTCATCCACTCAGCCAATTTGTTAGTAGTCATACCAACATAAAAGGCTGAACAGTGGACACATGTCAGCTGGTATGGTAGTCTCGCATGTGGCCCTGCCTTGAATCGGGTAGGTTTTTCCTGTGGTGGGGCTGGAGTATGTGGTAGTGGGAGGCTGAATTGGACAGTTTTTGCAGCGGGATCAGTTGCAGGGGTAGGAACCATTAGGTAGGGAGGGTGGTTTTGGGATGTTGTAAGGTTGGACAAGGATGTTGCAGAGGTTGGGAGGACGACGGAAGGCTACTCTGAGTGGTGTGGGAAGAACAGTTTGGAGTGATGGTCTCATCTCAGGACATGACTTGAGAAAGCCATAGCCCTGTTTGAGGAATTTGTTGAGGCATTCCAGGTCAGTATGGTACTGGGTGACTAAGGGGGTGCTTCTGGGTGGTCTGGGGTTAGGAACATTGTTGTTGGAGGGAGAGAAATGGACAGCTCAGGAGATCTGTTTGTGGATGAGGTCTATAGGGTAGTTGCGGGAGAGGAAAGCATTGGATAGATTGTTGTTGTAGCTGGTGAGGGATTGGGAACCTCAAAGTGGAGGTACTGTTGTTAGTGGAATGAATGGGCACAGACGAACTGTTTGCCTGGGGGACACCCAATATCCTGTGGCAGAACATGCCCTCCATATTACCACTAACAAACAACAGTACCTCCACTTTGACAGCTGCCATCCCTTCCATATTAAACAATCCCTTCCCTACAGCCTGGGCATCCATGGGAAACATATCTGTTCCAGTTCCGAATCCCGCACCAGCTACAACAACAATCTATCCAATGCATTCCTCTCCCGCAACTACCCTACTGACCTCGTCCACAAACAGATCTCCCGAGCTGTCCATTTCTCTCCCTCCAACAACAATGTTCCTAACCCAAGACCACCCAGAAGCACCCTCTTAGTCACCCAGTACCATCCTGGCCTGGAATGCCTCAACAAATTCCTCAAACAGGGCTATGACTTTCTCAAGTCATGCCCTGAGATGAGACCATCACTCCAAACTGCTCTTCCCACACCACCCAGAGTAGCCTTCCGTCGTCCTCCCAACCTCCTCAACATCCTTGTCCAACCTTACAACATCCCAAAACCACCCTCCCTACCTAATGGTTCCTACCCCTGCAACCGATCCCGCTGCAAAACCTGTCCAATGCATCCTCCCACTACCACATACTCCAGCCCCACCACAGGAAAAACCTACCTGATTCAAGGCAGGGCCACATGCGAGACTACCATACCAGCTGACATGTGTCCACTTCAAGTGGGACAGAATGATTCTGTCATGTTTCAGGGCTTTCACAAATGAGATAGCCGCAGCATCTTATGTTTCAAACTAAAGCACATCAGTATAAAAAAATTAATTATTTAGAAGAATCATATTACATGGTAAACATTTTTCCACTATTTGGTACTTAGACGCTGTGACTAATGTTTCATGTAAATACATCGCTTGGGTGAATGTCTGACAGCTGGTCAACGCAAGATGGCGTCCACTCCACTGGTCGACCTGATATGGTGAAGGAACAGAATAAATGACGTTCCTTCGAAGCAGACTACGACCAGAGAAATTTTTTTAGATTGCTGTAGGGCAAAGAGTTGAATATGGTACAACCTTACAAAGTTTTTTGGCTGGAAAGAATTCGTGTAATGCGCTAAAAATACTATACATGAGCTATATGTATAGATATCAGCCACATTCATATAATGGAAAGGAAGGCGCGATTGTATGACTGATTTCGGAGTGCAGGAATTTATAGCACGTGAGTAAAATGATACTGTAGCTATACACACGGTATTGATGGGTCTTAATTTTTTTTATGTAAGTTGGTTTCCAAGTAAATGGTAATTTTTCGAGTTTATTACTCGTACTTATGTGTCGATAATGAATCTTGTCATGAAGGGAAAAGTTTTTCTTACGAAAATGGAGAACTTGTAGTTTGCTGTTTAATTAGATTCAGCCTGATGGGAAAATTACACACAGCTGTTATTTTTTGGTGGGATATTTAAAATAAATATAGAATAATTGTACATAGCAGGCAGTCGTAATTTTTAAGAGGAGAGAGGAAGAGAGGATTGTGGTGGTAAAGGATATTGTTGGACTCTGAGGGAGATCTGAGGTATCCGGGAGTGTGACTGGGGGTCCACTCTTTTATTGTGATTGGTGCTGGTATAGTAGAGACTGACCTGTGCTATGTACCTTTTAATTTTGAAAGTAGAGATGGCAAATATCCCACAGGCGTGGTAATTAATCCAGTGATCTTGAAAGAAAATAATTATTGAATTACCTTCATGACTGGATTGCAATATCTTGTGCAGAAGGTTGCTTAATAAAATTACCGTGTTCGCTACTCTAAAAGAATTTCTTTGAAGGTGAAGTTGGTATGAAACAATTGAGGTGGCTGTAAAAAAAAAAAAAAAAAAAAAACTTTGTATGGGAATTACTAAATTCCATTCTTATCCTAGGCAGTTTCTCGTATTGGCATGACTCTTAGTTAAAAGGGAAATTAATAATATCTGGAGAGATAGGCTAGCAGCTAACACCTGAAATGCGGCCTCACTTTATTTTTATATGAAGCTATTCATAGAGGTGACAGCCAAGTGGTAGTAGCAACAGTAGATTTTATTTTTTAATTTTTTTAATTCAAGAGATAGATGTTGGGGAGTATAATTCATCTGATAGGACGAGTCTGCCATGAATCTTTTTGTTGATTGAGGTACATATTGTGTATATTAATAAATAGGACCACAAGTCCTGGATAAAAAAGATTGACTAATCTTTTCATTTGTAGTTTGTGGTAACTTTTTGAATCACGACCGCTCATGATATAGCAAATAACATTAGCGATCGTATAACGTAAAGGCTGAGAGACTTGAATTTGCGGCAGTTATCACGATCGATTACTTTCAATATATTTCATATTTACTCTGAATTGAAGAAAGTAATTTACCAGAGATTATTTTTCATCACGAGTGGGAAACTGTTATTGAGATCTCAGACTTGCAGCGAAAGGTGTACTCACATTTAATAACTTTCTGTTTTTCAAATGATTTAGCATATAGTCAAGTGCCAAATGCTGTGTTTATTCAAACTGTGAGATCTTTGGCCAGCTACGACGCTTAACCCGAACAGGAACTTACTGATAGCAGACGCAGTCAGATTTTTTCATTAACATTGTTGTATCCAAGTGTTGTAGTAAATTATATCTCTGCGGTTACTCATTCTGATTAAGGGAGTGGCGACCACAGGGCTATAAATTACAGACTGGAGTATTACTGAGGGCACCAGACAAAGCCGTCAGTAAAAGTTACCGGGTGTAGATATTATAGTAATAGTCATTTTATACATGGTAATAAAAAAAATATTGTATATCATCTTCTCCAGACGATCAGAACTACTCAGAGATGTTATAACAGTTCCTGACTGGTATTGCGAAGTATTGTTGTCGTAGGCTATCCATAATTAAAATATAGTTAGTCACGATAGCTCTACTTCACGATAGGCTGACTGACTTGTTTCACACTGTTCAGCCTTTTATATTAGTATGACTACTAACAAATTGGCTGAGTGGATGAATGGGCACAGACAGACTGTTTGCCTGGGGGACACCCAATATTCTGTGGCAGAACATGCCCTCCAGCATAACTCCAGGGACCTGGGCACGTGTTACACCACACATGCCATTTGGATAGTACCAACAAACACCAGTCCCTCAGAGCTACGGAGGTGGGAACTTGCCCTCCAACATATCCTCTCCTCCCGCCACCCCCCTGGCCTAAATCTACGCTAACCCCTCCCCTTCCTCCATCCTCAGCACACCTATACATTATCCCTTCCTTACCTCTCTCTCTCTCTCTCTCTCTCTCTCTCTCTCTCTCTCTCTCTCTCTCTCTCCATGTGTGTGTGTGTGTGTGTGTGTGTGTGTGTGTGTGTCCATCCATCTTTCCCTGTTAATGAAAAACGTTTTAGACAACCCCCCGCCCCTCCTACACCCCTCAGCATCATTCAGTTCACTCATCTTCTCTTCTCTTTACTACTTGATCTTTTCTCTTTGGTTATATATATCCTCTCTGGCTTGGCTCAGTACATACATGCTGTATCTCTGACATCCACACCTTCATGACCTAGGTCGTGAATTACCTTTCCCTTCCGTTCCCATCCTTTCTTCGTCCTTCTCTCCCACCTGATGAAGGAACTGTGTTCCGAAAGCTTGTCCTTCATGTCCTCTTTTTTCTGTTTCTTCATTTGTGTTACTATCGGCGGTACAGCACAAAGGTAAGTACTGGCCAGCCATTCTATCTTGTTTCAACAATACTATCATCTCTGAGGAGAATTTTCATCATTAATCAAGCAATCTATACATTCACAAATAATGTTCTGGAATCTGTTAATAACAAAATGGTAGCAATAGGATTATTTTGTGACTTTTCAAAAGCCTTTGACACAGTGAACCATCAGATACTAGTTCAGAAAGCCAACATGCTAAGAATAAGTGGTGTAGCAAATAAGTGGTTAGTCATACCTCAAAGATAGAAATGAGAAAGTAGTAGTAGATAGTGCTATTGTGCTCTGCCATGTCCCGGTTTTATCAGATTGGAGAACAGTTAAATGTGGAGAGTCCCAAGGCTCCATTCTTGGTCCTTCACTGTTCCTTATTTTTATAAATGACTTACCACAATGCACAAACCTACAGTGCTATTTTACTGACTTACCACAATGCACAAACCTACAGTGCTATTTTACTGACTTACCACAATGCACAAACCTACAGTGCTATTTTACTATTTTTGCAGATGGCACAAACATTATAATTGATGTGAAAATCTTCAGAGTTCTATTAAAAATATTCTTAAAATGGTTTAGCATAAATGGACTCTCATTGATCTTCAATAAGACTAACTATATGCAATTCACTGCAGCTGTTAAAAGAGAGGAAGACCTAACTGTAAAATGTGGCATTGGCGCACTAGATACAGTTGATATAACAAAGTTTCTAAGTGTCTCAATTGACTCCAGAGTAAACTGGTCTCATCATATAACGAACCTTCAGAAGAGACTTAACTCATCGATTTTTGCCATGTATGTGATCTCTGAAACTGAAAATTTAGACACTATGAAAACAGCATACTATGGCTACTTCCATTCTCTTATGACTTATGGATTATATTTTGGGGTAACCAGACACTAGCAAAGAAAATATTCTTGGCCCAACAACGTGCAAGAAGAATAATGAGTGGAGTTGACTCTAGATGTAGCTGTAGAAACGTCTTCCATAATCTAAAAATTCTTACTGTTAAGTAGACTAGATGTAGTTGTAGAAACCTCTTCCATAATCTAAAAATTCTTACTGTTAACTAGATGATATTCCGTCTGAACTGCTGATGTCATTAGGAGAGCCAGACATGAAAAAATTGTATCACCTGGTATGCAAGATGTATGAGACAGGGGAAATACCCTCTGACTTCAAGAAGAATATTGTAATTCCAATTCCAAAGAAAGCAAGTGCAGACAAGTGTGAAAATTACAGAACTATCAGTTTAATAAGTCATAGTTGCAAAATACTAACATGAATTATTTACAGACAAATAGAAAAACTTGTGAAATCCAGCCTCGAGGAAGATTAGTTTGGATTTAGGAAAAATGTAGGAACACGGGCGGCAATACTCACATTACGACTTATCTTAGAAGATAGGCTAAGGAAAGGCAAACATACATTTTTAGCATTTGTCGATTTGGAGAAAGCTTTTGACAATGTCAACTGGAATACACTCTTCCAAATTCTGAAGGAATATATTCAACCTATACAAAAACCAGACAGTGGTTATTAGAGTCGAAGGACGAGGGATGCAGAGGTTGTTCAATCTGTACATTGAGCAGGCAGTGAAGGAATGGAAGGAGAAATTTGGATAGGGCATTACAGTGCAGGGGGAAGAAATAAAAACATTGCGGTTTGCCGATGACATAGTAATACTGTCAGAGACCGCAAAAGATCTGGAAGAGCAACTGAATGGAATGGACAATGTCTTGAAAGGAAGATATAAGATGAACATTAACAAGAGTAAAACAGAGGTAATGGAATGCAATGTCAGAAAATCAGGTGATGCTGAAGGAATTAGATTAGGTAATGAGACAATAAAAGTAGTAGATGAATTTTGTTATTTGGGTAGCAAGATAACTTCTGATGGCCGAAGTAAAGAAGATATAAAATGCAGAATGGCTATGGGAAGAAGAGTGTTTCTAAAGAAATGAAACTTGTTAACAACCAATATTAATTTAAATGTTAGGAAGTCCTTTCTGAAATCATTTGTCTGGAGTGTAGCATTGTATGTGAGTGAAACATGGACGATAAGGAGTTCAGATAAAAAGATGATAGAAGCTTTTGAAATGTGGTGTTACAGATGAACTATGAAAATTAGATGGGTAGGTCACGTAAATAATGAGGAGGTGCTTAACCGAATTGGGGAGAAAAGGAGTTTCTGGCATATACTGACTAAGAGAAGGGATAGATTGGTTGAACACATTCTTAAACATCAAGGAATTGTCATCTTCGCGTTAGAAGGAAGCATGTAGGGTAAAAATCATAGAGGGAGACCAAGGAATGAATACAGTAAGCAGATTCAAAAGGATGTAGGTTGTTGAACATATTCTCAGATGAAGAGACTTGCACAGGACAGGGTAGCGTGGAGAGCTGCATCAAACCAGTCTGCGGACTGAAGACCACAACAACAACACTTCACACTTCTCACTCATGTGTTTCATAGCAGAAATACTGTGTATTTTAAAAGGAATAGTGTATACCATGCATATGATACCAGAATAAAGCATGATTTTCACAATAATTGTAAAAATCTGACTATGGTGCAAAAAGGTGTGCAGTACTCTGGTGCTAAAGTTTTTAATGCTCTTCCTCCAGATCTTAAAAGCAAGTTTGATGAAAAATCCACATTTAGGGTGCATCTGAAACAATTTTTATTGGAAGGGTCATTTTACAGTTGAGAGAAGTTTTTCAGTCACAATTTAAAAAATTAGATCTGCTTACTAGAAATTTATGTCGTGAGGTATTTTAGTTGTAAGAGTAAGAAATGATGTGGGTATTGCTGTAACACTCATAGTTGTTTTCATTGACTTTATATGTGTTTTTTCAATTTCTGTATCTAATTTTTAGTGCAACTTTGTCACTCTTTTACATAAGAGAAATGATAACAGGTTTTAATATTAAGTTTGTATAATTATTTACTATTATTATTGTTTTGGATTGTAATTGACACACTCTATATCCTTGTGAACGTAGCACAGTAGGATCAACAGAGTAAGAATTAAGTCAATAAATAAATAAATCAACAGCCTTGCTTAAATCACAAATAATTAAGGTCAGTCAGTTATTTTCTTCAAATGCTTCCATTATTTTTGTTGTCACATCAAGCAATGCAGTGAATGTGGATTTACCTCGTCAAAATCCATGTTGATTATCTAGGACAACTCGTTGTCTTCAAAATAGCTCCAGAGTTGGTTCTTCATTATAGTCTCGATCACTTTGGCTAGAACAGTTATTATGGAAATTGGTCTATAGCTAGATGAACTGTTAGGATCACCTTTACAAAAAAAAAACTGGTACTGTCTTTGTCAGTTTTAATAAGTCTGGAAATGTACCAACATCAAGGCATTGGTTTAAGACAGAAGCCAAAGTGTTAGCTATTACAGATACAATAGCCTTCAGGAAACCACATGACATGCCATTTATATCTGTGCTAAGAGAATGTTTAAAACCTTTTACAATTTTTTCTATGTCCTCGGGGGACACTTTGTTCCACTTGGTCAAGGTGCACATACTGCTGTTGATTGTATTTCCTGAAATGTCAATTTCCCTATCTGGTACTTCAGCTACAATTTCCATGACAGCATCAATAAAATATTTGTTAAAATCATCTGGACTGCAGGCATTAGGTGGGGCAGAGATTTTTTTTTTTATCATTAATCAATGCCCAGGCTCCTTTGCATGGGTTGTGAGCTTCAGAAATGAATCTAGCATTATATGCCTTCTTGGCTGCTTCTACTTCCTTCCTGTAAATTCTTTTAGCTTTCAGATAGTAACAATGGTACATATCTTTGACCTTGGCATCTGTTGCTGTTTTAACTTTGTCATTTAGCAGCAAGACCACACACTTTATGTTTTCTAGGTTGGGAGTGTACCATGCTTTGTCTCTGCCTGTTTTCCTTCTATTTTGTAGTTTATCTACAGGATTGTTTGTGGATACTTGTGGAAAACAGCTGTCAAAATATGTTACGAGGAGCTTGAAATAACAATTGAAAGCGTCACATAGTCCCAGCACTACAATTTCAGACAGCCAGTTTATCTTGGTAAGCACATTTTTGAATATATTTAGTCCTCAGTTATAATTCTTATGTTAAAGGTATAGTCAGAATACCATAAAGGCCTACTGATTTTTTTCTGAAAGTCCCTTTCACAGTTTAGGTGTATAACTAAAGTATCATGATTTGCTATCAGTGAATCCACTACTCTTGTTCTGAAGTCCCAGGTGTTAAGGGTGATGATCATAGTGCCCAAGCAGGACTCTCCTCTTATTGGTTCATAATCAGCCACAAACAATACACAGAAACGCACACTCTTGCCAGAACAAGTGACATCACCTGTGTGCACTGTGTGACTGAGATGATCGGATGTCTTCTACCTCCTCTGTTCCGACGTTTTGCCGCGGACCTCATGGGTCGAGCTCCCCACATTGCACATGAGAGTTGGTGCTGTGCCGTCCGACCACTGCAAGACTGTCGTGACAAGCGGTATTTATCATGCCACAAGCAAAACATATGTTACCCGCAGACACACATGCTTCGACCTCAATCGCTGTGGAGTGTACACCCTCTGGGACCAGCAATCAAAAAACTAACTTTTCTTGCAAACGCTGTGTATGATTATCAAAATAAATCCTTCTATACAGTCAATGTTGTAGTACATCTTTCCCATCACCACTGTCTACAAAGAATAGCAGTTAGAAGCATCAACAATAAATACACTTGCTTCACATTCATTGTCTTGTTAGGTTAAATAAGAAATTTAAATTCTAATATCAAATTTTACATCATTATATCTTTATTATTCCCATACAATTTGTGCTGTAGTGTAATGGCATACTTGTTACATTCAGCAGATCTTTCTGACAGAAGATATTTGTATATTATAAACATATAAAAGGACAGAAAATTGTGCACCTGTAATACAGGGTGCACGTGAGAGTACACATAAATGAAATGACATTGCTTATTACTTGCTAAGGAGCAGAGATGCAATAGTGTACCATCAAAGAGAAGTCATGCTTATGTATGAAAAATAAGCAACTATAAGTTGATCACCAAGATTAAGAAGCAATGGTTTTCTGTTCAGTACTGTTGACTGGAGAAAAATTCAGACTGAACTGATCTAGCTAATGTAGTTCTTGTTATATGTCTGTTATTGAGTGCAAAAGTTTTATTATATGACACAGTTGAAAGTGTTTTAAATACATACATAATCAAGATTCTGGCATTGTTCATTTGAGTAATCTTGGAAGTTTCTTCAACCCCAAAATACTTCTCCAGCTGTGTAGGAGAAGAAGCTGGTGTGTGTGTGTGTGTGTGTGTGTGTGTGTGTGTCCCAGTCCATAGCATGATGCTATAAACCATGCGGCAATTCCGTGCGGCAGTACATACATTAACAGTTTTTTATGCTCTTTGTAGAACAAAATTAGGCAATGTGTAAATGCATCCTAGTCACAAGGATGCAACCAGCTCAACTTAGTGGAACAATGGGCCACTTTCAGTAAGATAACAGTCAACACCCAGAGCTACGTACAAGTCCATGAATCCGTTAATTGTTAATTAATGAAGTTAACTTTTTGAGTATGGGATTAACACAAAAATTTAATTTTAAAAAACGTTAACACACTCTTCAACTTCTGTTAATTTGCTGTAAGTTCTTTAATCCATTACTTTTTACCCACTTCTTATGACAAAAGTCTTGCCATGTAAATTATGCTCATTTAGCTCAGATCCCTTTTGTATGTGGCTATGCCCACAGTTTGGGTTGAATAACTCCCTGGAGGCACACGGTTGATCTGAATAGTGCCGCCAAGATCTGAACAGTGGAAATGGGTGCGGTATTGCTCCCTGTATATCTAGTAAAGCCAACCAATGCCCTTGAACAGTGCAAGGAGTCCCTTTACCAGTTCTTTATTAGACCAAATTTCTTCAGGTCTAGTAGTCCCAAATGTTCTGTGCCTTTTACTCTCCAATGTAATGCATTCGAAGATTAGATGTGATGCAGTTTCATCACCGTCATCACAGATCCTCCATTTAGGGTCCTCTTCTGTTATTCTCATTGTATGTAGGTGTTTTTTGAAATTCCCATGGTCTGTCAGAAATCCAACCATGAGTCTAATCTCTCTCCTGTTCAGGCCCAGGATTGCAGAGCTTCTTTTAAAACATGGCTTTGGCATCATTACCTTGCCATGTTTTTGTTGGTAGACTTTGGTCCAATATTCTACGTGCTGTCTTCTGAGCCAGTTACGTAGCTCCAATTTGATCATTGCCTTGGTGATTGTCAGGACAGGTTCCGGTCCAATAAATGGAGTCTCTGCCCCCATCCTGGCTAATCTGTTGGCATGTTCTTTGCCACTGATCCCCGAGTGGCCAGGGACCCACAATAGGTTTACTCTATTGCTTTCCCCTAGCTCCACCAGAACTCTGTGACATTCTGCAACAATTTTAGACCTTGTTGCAGGAGCTGCCAGTGATCTCAGGGCTGCCTGGCTGTCTGAATAGATATAGATGCTACAATCTTCGTAGCACCTACGCAAATTCTCCTCCACACACGCCCTGATGGCAGTGATTTCGGCCTGGAATACTGAGGCCAGTTTTCCTAGAGAGACGACGCCCTCCAGTCTTGGCTGCACCCCATATACCCCGGCCCCAACACCTTGGTTGGATTTTGACCCATCAGTGAACCAGACAATATCCCCCGTACGGTGTCGAACTATTTTCTCCCATTGCTCCCTACTTCCAATTGTTATATTGAAAGGCTTGTTGAAGCAGTATGGGGTTATAATATAGTCGGCTGGCATTTCCCCAGCCTTTCCTATATTTACCTCACTCACTATTGTAGTGTGTGATTCTGGATATCCCAAAGAGTTCCAGTTGTTGCCAGATTTGAGTCTGTATGCACCAGCCGCTGCCTCCATCTTGACCCAAAGATGTAATGGGGGCATATCCAGCATGGTTTCCATCCCAGCAGTTGGTGTGCTGCTAATTCCGCCTGTTATGGCTAAGTAGGCTAGTCTCTGCACCTTACCAAGCTCCTTAGCAGCAACCTGCTGTTCTACCTTCTTCCACCACACGACTGCCCCATAGGTGATCCTGGGTCTAATCACTGTGGTGTATATCCAGTGCATACCCTTGGGGCTCAGGCCCCAATTTTTGCCACAAGCTCTCCTGGTACTCACAAGAGTACGTTTTGTCTTGGAGCAAATATTCCTGATGTGAGGTGTCCATGTCAGTTTCTCATCTAGGGTAATCTCTAGATATTTCACTGTCCCCTTCACAGGTAGTGCTTCATTGAAAAGCTTTAGATTCCAACTTGAATGTTGTATATGCTTCTTTGTGAATGGTACAACAACAGTCTTCTTAGGACTAACCCCCAGATCCTGTTTTCTGCACCATTCTTGCACAATGTCCAAAGCACCTTGTGCCATATTCTTTACTGTGTCAGCAAATTTGCCAAGTATTACTATAACAAGATCATCTGCGTATCCTTGGCAAAAGTACTGGCTAGAGTTTAATTCTCCAATGAGATCATTCACCACTAGATTCCACAATAAAGGGGAAAGAACTCCTCCTTGCGGGCAACCCCTAGTGGTGTTGATTACCATTTTTTCATTCATAATGGTAGCTTCTACCTTTCTTCCATTGAGCATGGCCCTAGTCCACCTACATATAGTGGACCCTAGGTCATGCACCTCTGCTGCCCTAACCATGGAATCGAAGGTCGTGTTGCTAAAAGCCCCCTCGATGTCCAGGAAGATACAGAGGGCTATTTCCTGAAAGTATAGTGCTTTCTCCACCTTCCCAACGAGTTGGTGGAGAGCTGTCTCACATGATTTATCTGGCTGATATGCATGTTGGTTTGAATGTAGAGGAGCCATACTTGACCTCCTTTCTCCAACATGCACATTAACCAGCTTTTCCAATGTCTTAAGAATGAAGGAGGACAGGCTGATTGGTCTCATATCCTTGGCCTTGGTATGATCAATTCTCCCTGGTTTAGGAATGAAGACAACCTTCACTGCACTCCAGGCATTGGGAATGATTCCTGCTGCTAGGCTAACCTTGAATAACCTGCTTAGAAATCTAATAAGATTTTTTCCCGTTTGTTGCAGGAGACCTGGGAAGATTACATCGGGGCCAGGTGACTTGAACGGTTGAAATGTTCCCACCGCCCATCGGACCTTACTGAAATTGACACACTCCTTGGCCAAATCCCAGTCCTCTTTGCGAATACCTGAGAACCTTTGTCTCTCTGGAATCGCATTCTGGTCTGAGTTATCCCCCAGAGTATATTGAGGAAAGTGAGTCTTGAGGAGCAGTTCCAGCGTCTCATGTGCTGTCTTTGAATACTCCCCATCCTCCTTCCTCAATGTTCCTCCTGGATTAGTTGGTACCCTAGTGAGGATTTTATGAAGTCTTGCTTGAGCAGCCATGCCGTCCACTTCCTCACACAATACCTTCCAGGATGCCTCCGTTGCCCGTCTGATGGCAAGGTTGTAATTGACAAGGGCCTCACGATACTTTTCCCATTGTCCCTTGTGCCTCGCAAGGTTAAACAGTCTTCGTACCTGTTTCCTTTGCATTTCCAGGTTATTATTCCACCAAGGCACACTCCTATTTGTGCACTTCTTGGTGATTGAGCAGTTGTCCTGGTATGAGGTCACTATAGCAGAGGTTACGGCCTCTGCTACTTCCTGAAACTCTGCTGGATTCCTTATTGAAGTTTTAATTTTTGATAGGCTGAAGTCAAGA
This sequence comes from Locusta migratoria, assembly GCA_026315105.1. Taxonomy (NCBI): domain Eukaryota; kingdom Metazoa; phylum Arthropoda; class Insecta; order Orthoptera; family Acrididae; genus Locusta; species Locusta migratoria. The sequence goes on from CM048745.1 coordinate 320,163,509, forward strand.
TCTTTCCTATATGTCTCCCAGTCCGTTTTCCTGGGGTTCCTATAGGCCATGGTCTGTCTGGTTCCCATTTCAACCTTGAATTTAATATACATGTGATCTGATGAGGATGGCTCCAGGACCAAATGCCACTGTTTGACATAACTTCCCATCATCATGGAACCAAAAGTTATGTCAATTACTTCTTCCCTTCTACTATTCCTGAATGTGGGTTCATCACCCCTATTCAGGATCTCCAAGTTGTTAGATAGGAGAAATTCAAGAAGGTGCTCACCTCCACTGTTGGTGTCCTTGCTGCCCCACGATTGATTGTGGGGATTGTGGGCATTGGCATCACATCCCACCAACAGTTCGTCACCTTGCCGATGTCAGGCTTCCATCAGTCTCCTCACTTCCAAAGGAGGAGGAGAGCTGTCTTTGTAAGGAAGGTATGCTGAGGCCAAAACAATTTCCCTCGTGATATCTTCCTCACGTAGCTGCATCCTGATGGTCACCAAGTCCCTGGAACAAAAATTAATCATTGGTATGACAGGTGTTCCATTTCTAACATAAATGCTTGTTCTGGAGTTTTTTTAGAATTCTAGCATAAATCAGCTTACCTCCAGTACCACCGAGGCCCGATACACCCCCTTTGTATAAATAGGGTTCTTGTATCAGGGCCATGTCCACCTCCTGTCTCCCCAGGCGACGGCTCAGGGCAGCAGTGGCCCCTTTACTGTGCTGCAGGTTTATCTGCAGCACTTCCAGTCCCCATCTTGCTGCCATTATTGCCTTTAAGGTCTTTGATTACCCTGACAGCGACCTGCGAGAACCCTAAAAACAGTTTCAGGCCTTGGTCTCGCATTGCCATCTCCGACCTCCACCACCAGGGTTCGTCCTTCCGGAACGACCTTTTGGTTAATTACCCTCCAATCCTCTGTCGAGACTTTTGGGTTCTGTACCCTTATTTTCTCAAACAGAGTCTTTGGAGGGACATCCTTAAGGATCTTTGGTACCCATATTGATACCTTTGCGGTCTTCAGGAGTTCGGTTGCTCCCACGGGGATATCATGGGCACCTTGTCCTTAAGCCATTCTGCTGAGTGCTCCCCCTTGCAGACAAAAATGAGGGCACCGCGATCTAGATAGACCCTCCTGAATTTGGATCCTGGACCAGCGTCCCTCCCAATCTCTTCAAAGAGGGCCACCTGCACGAGCTCCTCCTGTTGCGAGGTGATGCTCACCAGTGGGTATCCTTCTTGGACAACTGCCATTCTAAAGACCGAGACTGCAGTACTATAGGTCTGTTTCCCTATTTCCTGCCTCAGCCTTTTAGGATCACGCCTGTCCAGAGAGGAAGGAGTCTTAGATTCCTCCCTAACCCTCTTGCCACCTGTCTTTGACGTCGAGGGGGTCTGTGTATCCCCTTCGACCTGAGGCAGTTTCTTTTTGGGGGTCTTGGGCTCAAGCCCTTTTGATTCCCTCCACTTATGTTTAGGAAGCCATTCTTTTCCTTCCTTTTGCTTCTGTCCCTTGAGAAGTTTCCTCCTCTGAGCCCCAGACAAGGCCTTAATCCTAATCTGGTCCAACTTCTCTGTTACAGTTCCCACTTCTTGCTCAGGTCTGGACCCTGACTGAGAAGTAGGAGTGCACACCATCATTCCTGATCCCAATGTCTGAGTATCTGAGGTCTCAGATTGCCCCTCGGATTCGTTTAAAATAATTTTTTTCTACGTGTTCATCTTAGTCCCACAAGATTTGGGGATTTACATGGTCCACACCACAATAACCCCGCGTGGTGCAAGGCTACTTACTCAGGGAGGTCGCCCGGTATCCCTGAGGCTCCGTTCAAGACACATCCACCCATGTGCCACGCACCCCTCGGCACGGATCGCATCACACCTTGGGTTGGGAATGGAATTGGGAAAGGACTGGGAGAGGATAAGGAAGACAGGACGTTGTGGGACACTCTTGGTCTGATCCATCCGCTGAGGCCTTTCCAGCAGTAGGTTCTCTACCTTTGGTATAGGCCTCTGCTTCACGCGAATACGCAAGCCTCTCCACCCGCACGGACAGTGCTTCGTCAAGGTGGTGTCCCCCGGAGAGGACATAGTAGCTGAGTAATACTAGTTTTCTTTTAATTTTTTTTATTTTTTATTTTATTTTATTTTCTCCAAGACCTATTTAAACTTGTGTATCCAAAACTCCAAAACATTTTTCTTAAATATCAGGTGGGGTAATATGTTTTTCTTAAATTGCTGATTTCAATAATATAACAACATAAATATATAAATTTGGAGACTGAAAGTGATTTTTTGTGCTTGCACAATACTATGATAAGTTAACAATTAATGTTACCTTCCATTAAATTGCTCGCAGAGTAACACTTTAACGTTTAACAAAGTTGACTTTTTTAGTAATAGTTTAATGAAGATAACTTTTTTTATCAATGGCGCCCAACTGTGTCAATGCCAAAAAAAACAAACAAAAGCAGCAATCCCACAGAGTCCAACTCTTCTACCAATCTATCCCATGGTGAAATACCTAGTGGTCCATCTGGACAAAAAAGAAAAAACTGCACACATACCACACACAGGAGAAGAGGAAACAAGAAATTGGGATGCTGTGAACCCTTCTAGCATTCTTCAAGAGCAAGGATCTGAACACTTAATCAAAAGTAAGTCTCCACCATGTAACAATCGACTCTACACTCCTAAATGAATCAACCTCATGGGGAACCAGCTGCAATTCTAACATCAACAAATTTCAGGTGCTAGAAAATCGAGATTTGCATTGGATGACAGGTGCCTCCTGGTGGTTGCAAAACCAGGAGATACATCAGACTCTACAAGAGGACACAATCCTCGACAAAAATCAAAAATAAGGCCAGAAAGACTTTTGCAAAACTGGACAAACTTAGTGGAAATGTATGACAGCTAGAAACAGTTGGTACAGTAAACCCAAGACCTTGGCACAAGTATAAAGAGCCACATGCAATCATTTTCGATTCACTCTAAGTAAACACACTCACCAGCAACACTAAGCAAGCACACCAACAGTGCTAAGGACCCAAAAATTGAGTGCCCAATCCTAAGCTGACTTCAGCCCAACACCCCCCCCCCCCACCACAAAAAAAGCAATATTGCATATTACATTTATACAATAGAGGGACACGTTGCCAACTGATAATCCGAAAACAGAAGATGAGGAGTGGATGCAGTTCAGAAGCACAATGGTCGAATCTGCAGGTAACAGTATGTAGAAGAACAAGCAACAGAAAGCAATGTACAGAGACTCCTTGGTGGAATGATGGAGTAAAAGCAGTGGGAAGGAAGAATAAGGCTTTCAGTGTGGTTCCAGGAAAGAATTGATGTAGCAAGACGATTTCAAGCAAAAGAAGAAAGAAGCAGCAAAGGTGGACACAGAGGAAAAAAAGAAGTGGATTATGATGTGGACAGAGATAATGGAGGAAGACAGCAGAGGAAAAAAGAAAATACTATATGGGATGGTCAAAAATGGTTGCTTGGTTGGTTAATGGGAGGAAGGGACCAAACAGCTAGGTCATCAGTCCCGTGATCTCTGAGTGAAATGCAAGCGAGGGTGTGGTCAGTTAAGGACAATGATAGTAAAATAGATGATCTAAAAGGTGAGTTAAAATTTATTAGAACAAGACTAAAACCAACAGAAAAAGCAGAATTCTACAATGCATGTCACTACAGATCTAGAACCCCGTTCATTGACGACGAGCAGGCACAGGAGAACAGTGTATGCTCATACATCTACATACATACTCCGCAATCAACGTAAGGTGGATGGCGGAGGGTACACACTGTACACTACTAGGAGGGGGGGGACACTGAAGGAGAGGCAAGGGAGCTGCAGGAGAGGGAGGGGGAAAAGTGGAGGGTGGGAATGTGATGAGGAGGAGGGGAGGGGTAGAGGATGCAACAGAGATAAAGCTATATAACATTTGCAGAGGGTGCAGATGCTAGAATTTTTGGTGGGCATGGCACATTAAGCCTTCAAGGGACTTGTACCCTAGAATCTTCTTCTCCTTTCTATAAACAGGGCAATTTGGAGAGTGAGAAGAGTGGTGTTCATGACAGTTGACATATATGGGAGGTAGAGCAGAGAGGTTCCCCTCATGGAGTGGATGTCCACTGCATACAAAGACCGCTGTGCTACGAGAAGTCATGTGCCAAAACTGCATACATCAGAAACATCACATGGGAGGTGGAAAATATGGCTTCACATCACAATGATAGATCATTACCTTGAGCTTCTCTTGGAGAGTGTCTCCCTTGAAGGCCAAGATAAATGTGCCATTGTTGTTGTTGTTGTTATGGTCTTCAGTCCGGAGACTGGTTTGATGCAGCTCTCTACCCTACTCTATCCTGAGCAAGCCTTCTCATCTCCCCATAAGAACGGCAACCCACATCCACTTGAATCTGCTTACGATACGCATCTCTTGGTCTCCCTCTGCGATTTTTACCCCACACACTTCCCTCCAATGCTAAATTTACGATTCCCCAATGTCTAAGAATGTGTCCTAGCAAGCGATCCCTTCTTTTAGTCAGGGTATGCCAAAAATTCCTTTACTCACCAATTCTGTTCAGAACCTCTTCATTAGTTATGTGATCTACCCACCTAATCTTCAGCATTCTTCTGTAGCACCACATTTAAAAAGCCTCTATTCTCTTCGTGTCCGCACTGCTTATCGTCCATGTTTCACTCCCGTACAAGGCAACACTCCACACAAATGCCTTCAGAAAAGACTTCCTTACCCTTAAATTAATATTCGATGTTAGCAAATTTCTCTTTTTCAGAAATGCTTTTCTTCCCATTGCCATTCTGCATTTTATATCCTCTGTACTGCAACCATCGCATGTTATTTTACTACCCAAGTAACAAAACTCATCTACCACCTTCATTGTTTCGTTACCTAATCTAATTCCTTCAGCATCACCTGATTTTCTAAGACCGCATTCCATTATTTTTGTTTTGCTCTTGTTAATGTTCATTTTATACGCTCTCTTCAACACACTGACCATTGCATTCAACTGCTCTTCCAGATCCTTTGCTGTCTCTGACAGAATTACAATGTCATCAGCAAAATGCAATGTTTTTATTTCTTCCCCCTGAACTTTAATCCCTATTCCAAATTTTTCCTTGCTTTCCTTCACAACCTGCTTGATGTACAAATTGAATAGCATCGGAGAAATGCTACAACCCTGTCTTACTCCCTCCCCAACTGATGCTTCCCTTTCATGCCCTTCGAGTCTAATAACAATGGTCTGGCTTTTGTACAAGTTGTAAATAACTCTCATTTCCCTATATTTTACCCCTACTGACTTCAGAATTTGAAAGAGTGTATTCCAGTCAACATTGTCAAATGCTTTCTCCAAATCTACAAAAGCTAAAAATGTAGGTTTGCCTTTCCTTAATCTATCTTTTAAGATAGACGTAAAGTGAGTATTGCCTCCCAGGTTCCTATGTTCCTCTTGAATCCAAACTGATCTTCCCCAATGTCAGCTTCTACCAGCTTTTCCATTCTCCTGTACATAATTCATGTTAAAATATTGCAACCATGACTTATCAAACTGATGGTTCTGTAATTTTCACACCTGTCTGTGCCTGATTTCTTTGGAATGGGGATTATTACATTTTTCTTAAAGTCTGAGGGCATTTCACCTGTCTCATACATCCTACACACCAGTTAAAATAGTATTGTCATGGCTGGCTCTCCCAGAGACTTTAGTAGCTCTGAGGGTATGTCATCTATTCCTGGGGCCTTGTTCCGACCTAGGTCTTTCAAGGCTCTGTCAAATTCATCTCTCAGTATCTCCTATTTCATCTTGATCTATTTCCTCTTCCCTTCCTATAACATCGTCTCTAAGTTCCTTTCCTTTGTAGAGCTGCTCTATGTACTCTTTCCACCTTTCAGCTTTCCCTTCTTTGCTGAGAACTTGTTTCCCATCTGAGTTCTTGATATTCGTAGAGTTGCTTTTCTTGTCCCCAAATATCTCTTTTATTTTCCTGTAGGCGGTATCTACTTTTCCCCTTGTTATACATTCTTCTACAGATTTGCATTTGGCTTCTAGCCACTCCTGCTTAGCCATTTTGCACTTCCTGTCAATCTCATTTTTTAGTCGTCTGTACTCCATTTTGCCTGTTTCATTTACTGCATTTTTATATTTTCTCCTTTCATCAATTAAATTTAGTATGTCCTGTGATATCCAAGGATTTTTTGTAGGTCTTGCCTTTGTACCTATTTTGTCCTCTGCTGTGCCATTATCCACTCGATTCTCCTTAGGTCCTCTCTGCACACGGCGAACAAAATGAACACCCTACCGTATGAGGCTGGCCTGTAGTTACTGATCAGTTTGCAGGAGGAGGTCACGATGGAAAATAACTCCCAGAACCATGTTTAATGGCTGATGAAGGGATATGGACACTGGGACATCACCAAGATTGTCGCAGATACACAGAGCTGCAGATTGGGCAGCAGAGATGGTTTTAATAACCAGGAATCCAGAAGGCATCTTGCTCATTGATTTGACTTCCCCAAGCTTGTCTTCTATATTTTCAACTGAATACAACAGCTTGGTGGCGGTGAATGTCCCTCTGTCTGTCCTGATGCAGAACCGGTAACATGGAAAGGGTTTCACCCCAAGCTGATGTGCCTGGCCCTCCTCACAGGGGGTAGACAGACACGGGAAGGTCCTCTTGTCATATGCAACGGCATTGTATGTATTATTCCTGACTTTTGAGATGGCTGTATCACAACCATTTTCTAACTTAACACGTTTCATTGTGAAAAACATCTGCCCTGGTACCACCCACTCCAATCAAAGGCTCTCCCCATGGGTGCTACCCGGCCACAGCAAAGGCCACCTGGCACTATGGCCAATGCTGGGAGTCTCAATACCCAACAAGGACGGGTATTGACTATTTAGCTTGCATGCAGAGGTTACAGCTTTGGTAGCAGCAGTGTGATCCCTAAGTTGTCAGGGGGCTCAGCCAGAGGGGTACATAACAGCCCCCCCCCCCCCCAAACGTAGACTGGCTATACATGCTGGTGACCTAGCGGGGGTAGAGGCTACTGCGAGTAAGGAAACGGGAAAAGAAGGGATAGGGATCCATGCCATAGGAGCTAGGTCACAAATTCTTCTCCAAATGGCTCACATTGCTAACTGTAATTTTTTGTGGATGTCAAACTCTGAGAGGGACCAGACTGTGCCAAAAACAGAGGGAAACAACGAAGATCAAAATTGATATAACCATCATCGGAACCATAGGAATAGCTGTGCCATTTTGAATGAAACCACTTAGAGAGGGGAAGATGAGTGGAGGTGGGGAGGAATTAGGATGGGGAGGAGAGGAACTGGGAGAGGTAAAGCAGCCCGGGAAAGTAAGAAGGAAGACTTCTATGGCTCAGGAACTCGTGTGCGCCACACACATATCCAGAAAAGAGCTGTGGGTCCCCTAGGGGATGGTCAAAATTAAGAGAAGAGGTCTGAGAGAGGACATGGGGATGATGGACAAGATTGAAAATGATATTCACAACAGAAACACTCTCACGGCAGTGTGAAAAGAGTTTTTGAGGATTTCCTAAATGCAAATGGACATGAGGCTGGCAGTACAGCAGAAGATGGAAAAGGCAGTATAGGAATGGAGAATGACCTGACCTGGAGAGAAGTGTAAATGACACTAAACTAGATGAAAGGAAGAAGGGCACCAGGTAGGGAAGACATGAGTATGGAACTGGTGAAGGCGGCAGGGAAAGTTGGGAAACAATGGATGTATAAAGTGATGAGGAAGACATGGAAGGAAAAGAAGACCCTGGAAGACTGGAAGAAATGATTGATAGTTCCAATATTCAAGAAAGGAAATAGGAAGGAGTACAGAGGAGTCACACTGATGTCAGACTGTGCAAAGGTATGTGAGAAGATACTTTCACTCAACACAAGTCGAAATCAAGTGCACAGCGTATTCTTCAATGTCACAAATTTCATCCTTACCATGTTCATTTACACCAATCTTCATGGAAATGACTTCAGCAACAGCAGTGGCGTAGCTATGATAGGGCTAGGCGGGGCAGTGCCCCGGGGCCCCCGAGCTCCAGGGGCCCCTTGGCCTCCGTGAGCGACGTTCGAATTTTTATTTTCTATTTCTTCCTCTCTCAAACCAAGTTTCCCACAGTAGCCGCACTGGCCCACCAGTGGCGGAACACTGCTTCTGCCGGCCGCGGTGGCCAAGCGGTCTACGGCGCGTCAGTCACGGTCTGCACGGCCACTACGGTCGGGGGTTCGAATCCCCCCTCGGGCATGGATATTTGTGCCGTCCTTCGTAGTAGTTACTTCATAAGTAGTTTGTAAGTTTAGGGACTGATGACCCCGTAGTTAAGTCCCATAAGCTATACAAACATTTGAACATTTTGAACACTGCTTCTAATGGGGCCCTCATTTCACACGACGCCACTCGGTGGCAGTGATGATCGTCCAAGCCGCCTGTCGCCGTGTACAACAATCGGCACACTTCATTCGGCATAGCAGCAGAAGTAGCGGCAGCATCAAACCTGCTCACAGCAACAGCTGCATCTTCCGAGTCATCAGGAGCCCATAGTAGATGCGCAAAACTGAGTTTTTTCTCCGCTTTGCGCATTACGTCACCGTCGAGAAGCTCCGTACAGTTCGTGCGCTCTCCTACGTGTTACAGCAAGTGTATTAGTTGTTGTTATTGTTTATTTTTGTTTTTTACCGCATTTGGTCAATCTGGTTCATATTAATCATACCAAATCGTGCTGTTGCAGTCTCCGAAAACTTTAATAAAAGACTCTTCAAAAATTTCGAAAAGACCCTGAGACGTGTACTTGATGGATAGTCTCGATATTAAAACGCAAGTATTAATGTGTTTTAAAGAAGACAATTATTGGCGTGATCTCTAAGAATCACTGAGACTTTGCCCAAAAAAGATCTTACAACCAACTACAGTTCCTACATTGGACCATTTTAGGGCCGCGTCTGTTGCAACTTCGTCTCCTTTCAAATAAAGATATTCCAGAAGATTGTGCACTTAACAAGTTAGCTTCACTGACACCTAGGAAAGAAAATGAATCGGAGCACATTGACTGTGTTAAATTGAAATTGACTACTTTTTAATTGTTTACCCACATTACTATTACTGTAATGTACTACAGTTATGAAAACGAAGCGAGAGTGAGTTGTTGTCACTGTAAACAGTCCGCCTGCTGTCACCGCGGCCGCACGAGTGCTGACTTGACTGTTCCCGATTTGCTTCGCGGCAGGGGCCATGTTTTCGTGGTTGAGTAAAACTTCTTCATTGTTTATTTTTTACTAGTTTCTGCGTGCAACTTCATTCAACTAGTATGGACCAACTTAGAAAACTACACCATGGGGTTGTTTTATCTGTATGTCCTACCCACGTCTAACTCTATTCTGCAAAATTTCATCCAAATCCACCAAGTAATTTTTGCGTGAAAGCATAACAAACAAACGAACTTTCACAGTTATATTTATGTTAGAGAGTACGATTAAATATTATCTGCCACAGCAGCGGAGCGGCCTAACGCATTGAGGCACTATGCTCCGATGAGCGAGGCCATTCCCCGTTGAGGGTTCGAATCCCCCCTCGGGCATGGATGTTTGTGCTGTCTTTCGTAAAGTTAGTTCATAAGTAGTTTGTAAGTTTAGGGACTGATGACCCTGCAGTTAAGTCCCATAAGCTTTACAAACATTTGAACATTTTGAAACATCTGCTGCGTGACAAATAATAATGTACTTAGTAGTATGTATTATGTCTTCTAGTGGGCGGTAAGGATATGATGATGCAATGGTTTTGCATCTGTATAGTTTTATTTTAAAGAGGGCCCCAATGTCACTTTGCCCTGGGGCCCTTGGTGACATAGCTACGCCACTGAGCAACAGGGTACCATTTTGTCGGTGGGCTCAGCAAAAACTTCTGACTAATCCAAATTTTTTCGCAGATGTTCTCTTTACCGACGAGGCATCGTTCTCCAACAGAGGAATTGTCAATATGACGAATATGAATTATTGGTCCGCAGACAATCCAGAATGGCTCCGTCAGGTAGAGCATCAATGTCCGTGGAAAGTGAATGTTTGGTGTGGGATTATTGGAGATACCATTATTGGACCTTTCTTTGTAAATGGCATTCAAAATGGCAGTCAGTACTCCACTTTTATATGATACAATCGTCCTGTTCTCTTGGACACCGTACCTCTGAACAGGAGAATAGTCATGTGGTATCAGGATGACGGATGCCCTGCACATAACGACTTAAGAGCACGATGACTTCTGAACCGTAAGTTCCCTGGTAGGTGGATTGGACATGGTGGCCCACTTAAGTGGCCTGCCCGATCTCCGGACCTTACACCGCTGGATTTTTTCTTCGGGGAGCAGTGAAGGATGCTGTTTACCAACATGAACCACCAACAACACCAAAGAGGACATGAAGCAACACATTATTGATGCTTGTACAGCCATCAAGAAGGAAACAGTAGCACGAAGTAGGGCATCCTTCATCCGCAGAGTGACCCTATGTATGCAAGACAATGGTTATCACTTTGAGCATCTTTAGTATGTAGTGCTGGTATCACAGTGCAAGTTTCTACAAAGGGCCATTTTACCCAGTGATGTTCAGAAACATTTGTTTGAAACAATGTGTCATGTAACGCATTAGATAAACATAACATTGATAATTCTGTGATAATGAAACTAATTGGTTAAACATATTTACATTCATCTTCTATGTCTTACTTGAACTTCCCAAATCAAAACATTTTTACCTAAACAACGGTAAAACCTTTAGTCCCCTTGCTCGTTTCACTAAAACCATCAACATGAATTTTACTATTATGAGTGAATGATTCACTGTCACTTGCGCTAGATCTACAGTAAAGTAAAGTTTTAACATTGAACAGCATAACCTTTTTAGTAACGGATTAATGATAAGCGAAGTTAACTTTGTGACTAACGTTGCGGTACACAGATATGTTACAGAACCGCATCACCCCTAGCCTATGGGATAAATACCTGCTGGAATGTATGACTTTAATGCAGGATGGCAGCAGACCGTATTATTCGTTTCGGACTTCTTGGTAAGTATGGAAGTGCAATTACACATGTCAATCACATCGCGATTACGGGCAGCATGGGATTCACACCTGAGCGTCAGGACGTGCGCTAGCAGCGCATTTCGAGTTCTTCAAGTGTCAATATCTCTGGATGTAATTGGAATATTGCGATGCAATCAACGTCACTGTTTATGTGATTTGTCATGCTACGGATTGCTGAAGAAAAAATATAGGGTGTCCATTTAAAAGAACATAAGTTTGTGTTAAAAAACACATATGCTTTCGTTTTAGAATGTTTCCAAATATGTACATTCATGGGCCCCAGCTGTACATTGATACCAGTGAAAGTTGTTTTCCAATAGCTGTTATTGTTCCAGATATATTTTGGGTGGACAAGATAGCTAGGAGACCATGTATATATTATCTTTGGCATGGCTCAGTACTAATAAAAAGTATCTCTGTCTTCCACAATCCTCAAACATCATCATGATGTTGGATGTGAATTAGGTTCCCATTCTATTGCCATTCTTTTTTTCTTCCCTTCTCCTACCTGATGAAGGAACCTTGTTCCGAAACCTAGTCTTCCCCCCCCCCCCCCCCCCTCTTATACTTTTTCTTTGTTCAAGTGACTATTGTTGGTAGAACACAGAGGTAACTACTGGCCAACCAATCTATTTCTTTTGAAGAATAATTTACCTTTAAGGTACTTTGTTTTATTGTTCATATTTAACTAGCATACCTAACTGATTTATTTAGTCTTTTTTTTCTCCTGAAAAATTTACTTTTTTGGACTAAAGTCATTTTATGGTTGGTGAAGACTGGATGCTGAAAGGAATTTGTATTACTCCTATTCCTAAAAATGCTAAAATCTTTTTCTCTGCCATGGACTACAAATTATAGGGTAAATGATAGGGTTTTTGTGCTGTAGGCCTAGTATCACCAGGTCTCCCTCATGTCCTTAAAGCATTAACAATGCCCAACTGGTGTAAATTTTCCCCCAATTTGGTCTTCTTCTTTGCTGAACTATCCCTACAAAATGCCAAAGAAAAATGTTACCTAAAAGATATCAAGGTCATGGTTATGATTCTCAAATATGATTTGGTACTTCCGTCACTCTATACCAGTTCAACATTTTGTGTAATTATTAGATGAATCATCTTTTTCCCTAATCCACTCAGTCTGCACCCTGGTGGTTTTAGTTTGAGGCCGCAAGTAGATTTAATGAATAAATAACACTTTTTCATGCACATGTAGCAATGAGAAATATTGACTGCTAGCACTGTTTGGCATGTTTATTGATGATGTCTGTGTACAGACAGGAATTAGTGACCATGATATCATCATAGCGTCAATGGTGACTAAACTTCATAAGCCTATCAAGAAGTTGAGGAGCGTGTTTTTGTTGGGAAGAGCTGATAAGTAATTGTTAGGATCGCACTTAGAAAATGAATGGGCATCATTTAGCCGGTACTATGGATGTAGAGGAATTGTGGACTAAATTTAAGTGCATTGTACATAAAGGGTTAGAGAAATATGTACCTATAAAGTCGATTATGGATGGAAAAGATCCACTGTGGTATAATAATAATAATGTTAGAAAGCTACTGAGAAAGCAAAGACTGTTGCACTCTTGGTTCAAAAAAGTGGCATGTGAGCGAGTGCTACCACTCTTATAGTTTTCACTTTGCTCAAGAGGAGTGATAGGCAATGGCAGAACTGCTTTTTCTGTATTCGTATTCCTGTGAGCTCCTCTGTAACTCTTTTTGACTTGCTGAGCAATGTTATAAACATAGTTTTTTAACTGCATGCTGGTGCCAGACATTCAGGAGCCTTTTTGACCTAGGCAATTGCAACAAATTCAGCACACTTTGCAATGAATTAATGTCTTGTTGGATTTACCCTAATAGAAAAATTAGCATACTGCTGGTCGTCCTCTCATTATGACCTCCTTTAGGACACTCTGTGAAATATATTTTACCTTGGCACCTACCTGTGGGTAAATCCCACAAACAAATACATTTACACAGACAACTTCTGCTTTAATGAGTAGTTTCTTATTGCTTTTGTTAGTTTCCCCTGGTATGTTTGAATGGCATGACACAGCTTATATTCAGTCAGGAAAATGCTCTAAATCCTGTGTGGAATTTGGTGTAGGATGAAAACTTTCTCTCTTTATTAGACAATGGTGTTCTTGTATCCATATCTATCCACTAGTACAAAACTTCACTACTCCACGCAGATGGCTTCCCTAGATCCAGAATATTTTGTACAGGAGTGTGGACTTTTTAATGGTTTAACCAAGGAGGTGAGAACATCAATTACATGAACATTTATATCAGGGGCTAGGTTGGAACCACCTGTGGGAACCCAAGAATTGTGTATCTGAGGCTACTTGTGGATATGGCACTGCTTTAAGGAGTCCCATTTGGTAATTCATTATTAAGATGCCTTTGCAGGTCTTCATTCTCCACACTTCATCTACATACATACTCCGCAATCCACCCTCAGGTGCATGGCGGAGGGTACACTGTACCACTACTAGGCATTTCCTTTCCTATTCTATTCCCAAATAAAACAAGGAAAAAAAGAATGCCTGTATACCTCTGTACGAGCACCAATTTCTCTTATCTTGTCATTGTGATCATTACGCGAAATATAAGTAGGTGATAGCTAGATCGTACTACACTCAGCTTCAAATTCCGGCCCTGGAAATTTCCTCAACAGAAATTCACGAAAATAACGTCATCTTTCCTCCAGCGATCCTCAATTGAGTTGCCGGAGCATTTCCGTGAGACTCGCGCATTGGTCGAACCTACCAGTACCAAACCTAGCTGCTTGCCTCTGAACTGCTTTTATGTCTTCCTTTAAACTGATCTGCTGTGCATCCCAAATACTTGAGCAATACTCGAGACGTGGTTGTACAAGCGTTTTATATGCGGTCTCCTTTAAAGATGAAGTACAGCTTCTCAAAATTCTCCCAATAAACCGAAGTCGGCTGTCTGCCATACTCACAACTGTCCTTACATGTTCGTTCCATTTCATATTGCTCTGAAATGTTACACCTAGATATTTGAACGATGCAACTGCATCAAGAAACTCACTACTAATGCTGTATTTGAGTATTATGGGATTGTTTTTCCTACTCATGCACATCACCTTACATTTTTTCTACATTGAGGGTTAGCTGCCATTCTTCGCACCAACTAGAAATTTTGTCTAAGTCATCCCGTATACTATTATAGTCAGTTAAAGACGACACCCTCCCATACACCACAGCATCATCAGCAAACAGCCACAAATTACAAGATCCTCTGTCCATCAGATCATTTATAGAGAGAGAAAATAATAGCAGTCCTATCACACTCCCCTGGGGCACGCCTGACGATACACTTGTCTCCGATGAACACTCGCCGTTGAGAACAAGGTATTGCATTTTATTACTTAGGAAATCTTCCAGCCAGTCACAAATCTGTGAACTTATTCCATAAGCTCATATCTTCGTTAGCAGTCTGCAGTGTGGCACCGCGTCAAACGCCTTTCTGAAGTTGAGGAAAACACAATCCGCCTGTTGCCCTTCATCCATATATCACAAGATGTCCTGAGAAAAGGGCAAGCTGAGTTTCACATGAATGATGGTTTCCTAAACCCATGCTGATTCATAGAAAGAAGTTTTTCCGTCTCAAGGAAATTTACTATATTCGAACTGAGAATATGCTCCAAAATTCTACAGGAAACTGATGTCAATATTGGCCTGTAATTATGTGGGTCACTTCTCTTTCCTTTCTTATAAATGGAAGTCACCTGCACTTTTTTCCAATCACTAGGAACTTTGTGCTGAATTAAACATTCACGATAAATGCAAGCTATGTAAGGGGCCAATGCCGCAGAATACTCTATGTAAAACCGAACTGGTATTCCATCCAGACAAGCAGACTTTTTCGTATTTAGCTCTCTCAGCTGCTTCTCTACACCAGAAATACCTATTGCTATGTCCTCCATTTCGGAATTAGTATGTTGATCAAATGATGGTATATTTGTGTGATCCTCCTTCGTGAAAGATTTCTTAAAGGTTAAATTTAGAATTTCAGCTTTTCATTTGCTTTCTTCTGTTTCTGCCCCGGAATGATCAACGAGTGACTGGATAGTGGGCTTTTACCCGCTTATCGATTTTACACAGGACCAGAATATTTTTGGGTTCTCGGAAAGATCTTTTGCTATGGTATGGCTGTGGTAATTATTGTATGCGTCACGCATCAATCATCTTATAGACGCACGAATATCTATTAACTTTTGCCTGTCATCATTTGGGTGTTCTTTTTTGAACCAAGAGTGCAACAGTCTTTGCTTTCTCAGTAGCTTTCTAACATTATTATTATTATACCACAGTGGATCTTTTCCATCCATAATCGACTTTATAGGTACATATTTCTCTAACCCTTTATGTACAATGCACTTAAATTTAGTCCACAATTCCTCTACAACCATAGTACCGGCTAAATGATGCCCATTCATTTTCTAAGTGCGATCCTAACAATTGCTTATCAGCTCTTCCCAACAAAAACACGCTCCTCAACTTCTTGATAGGCTTATTTAGTTTAGTCACCATTGAAGCTATGATGATATCATGGTCACTAATTCCTGTCTGTACACAGACATCATCAATAAGGTCAGGCCTGTTCGCACTACCTGGTGTAGACTTTCTTTGAATGACTCTAAAACTGATACAGCAGCATGGGGGGGGGGGGTGGTAAAAACACCCAACTATTAACTTTACTTCTTTTACACCTGTTATAGGTGCCCAGATAACTCCACAGTTACTTTCAACCTCAACCTCAGTAGAAACAATATCTTTGTCCACAGCGATGAACACTCCTCCTCCAGTTGTGTCCGATCGATCTTTCCAATATACAATCCACGCCTTGCTAAATATTTCTGAACGTAGCACATCATGATTTAGCCAGGTTTCAGTGCCTAAAACTATCTGAGCACAATAATTTCCATGCAGCGTGGCAAATTCGGGAACTTTGTTTTTAATACTTTGAAAGTTCGCGGCTAATATTTTGAACCAAACGTGGTCTGAATTCGCTTTCTGAATGTTGACAGGCAAGTTCTCATCAGAGTTAGCGCCTAGCCTAAAAAAAAAAAAAAAGAAAAAACCCATGTGCACTCCACAAGTACTCTGCTACCCGAGTACCCACTTCCTTAGTGTAGTGCACCCCTGACCTATCTAGGGGTGTCCAACAAGTCCCCACCCGATAACGCAGATCCAGAAATCTGCAGCCATGACTGTTACAGAGGCGGTGAAGCCTCTGGCTCAAACCCTCCACTCGGCTCCAAACCAAAGGACTCCAATCAACCGTGGGAACATTGCTACTAATTGACAGCTCTGCTTGCACCCCGCGTGTGAGGGCAGTAGCCTTCACCAATTCCGCCAGCCACCCTAGGAACTGAGGATGTCCTCAGAACCCAAGCGACAAGCATCATTGGTGCCAACGTGAGCCACAACTTGCAGTCGGCCGCACCCTTGACAGCCCCCAGCAAGGCCACCTCCACATCTCGGATGAGGCCCCCCCTCCCCCCCGAAAGACACAACGAGTGCACATTGGACTTTTTTCTGGATCTCGATGCTAAGAAGTCCAACGTGCACTCAGTATGTCTGCCAGGGGGCCTCATCCGAGATGTGGAGACGGCCTTGCCGGCGGCTATCATCCAAGCATGCAATTCTGAATCCACATCCAACTGACCCTGTGACCTGATTGAGACAATTCTTTTAAACTACACACTTTAAGTGAAGCACAAAAGGCTTGGCAGCAGCTCTTGTTAACGTTTCTGGTGGTATCTGATCCCAGCAGTTATCTCCACCTGAAAGCAAACTGTTCAATGAACAATGCGTGAGCATTGTGAGAATAAATTTTCTGTTCCAGCACAGGCTGTGGTTGAAAGCTAAGTCCTCTTTTCTCTAAGTTTCAGCTCCTTTTTAACATGTTTGTCTGCAGCTCAATGATTGTCCCAGCGGTGAGTTGCAACCTATCCCCATTACACCGGTGAGTTCTCTCCTGGACTTTCCATTCTTAGATTTTAACTACCACTTTATTGCACCAGATTCTGGGTGGAATAATCATGTAGAAGAGACTTAAAAATTCAAATATTACATTTAATATTATAGTCAACTACTCTGCGAACAGTCCATCTGTGACCATTCATCTACTCAGCCAATTGGTTGTTAGTCATACCAATATAAAAGGCTGCACAGTGGACATTTGTCAGTTGATATATGACATGTGTTGTCTCGCATGTGGCCCTGCCTTGAATCGGGTAGGTTTTTCCTGTGGTGGGGCTGAAGTATGTGGTAGTGGGAGGATGCATTGGACAGGTTTTGCAGTGGGATCGGTTGCAGGTATAGGAACCATTAGGTAGGAAGCATGGTTTTGGGATGTTGTAAGGTTGGACGAGGATGTTGCGGAGGTTGGGAGGACGGTGGAAGGCTACTCTGGGTGGTGTGGGAAGCATAGTTTGGAGTTATGATGTCATCTCAGGGCATGATTTGAGAAAGTCATAGCCCTGTCGGAGGAGTTTGTTGAGGCATTCCAGACCAGGATAGTACTGGGTGACTAAGGGGTGCTTCTGGGTGGTCTGGGGTTAGGAACATTGTTGTTGGAAGGGGAGGAATGGACAGCTTGGGAGATCTGCTTGTGGGCGATGTCTGTAGGGTAGTTGCGGGAGAGGAAAGCATTGGATAGATTGTTGTTGTAGGTGGTGAGGGATTCGTTACTGGAGCAGATACATTTCCCACTGATGCCCAGGGTGTAGGGAAGGGATCATTTAATATGGAAGGGATGGCAGCTGTCAAAGTGGAGGTGCTGTTGCTTGTTCGTGGGTTTAATACAGACTGAGGTGTGGATGTGGGACTCGGCAAGGTGAAAGTCAATATCAAGGAATTACCTTTCCCTTCCCTTCTCTCCCACCTGAAGAAGGAACTGTGTTCTGAAAGCTTGTCCTTTTTCGTCTTATTTCTTTTTTTCCTCCCCCCCCCCCCCCCTTCATTTGTGTCACTATCGGCGGTACAGAACAAAGGTAAGTACTGGCCAGCCAATGTAACTCTTTGGAAAAATAATTTAAGCTAAGCTCTTAAGTGTTGGTGCTTTTGTGATATTATATGCTACAACAATCCATAGTGGACTGAAATAAAAATGATTAATACTTACCAGGATCAGGAAAAGCTTTTTGTTAACTAGTAAGTTGATGTGGATTGTGATTGAAATAAGGTTTATTACACATATGAACAAAACAAAATCTGTTATAAGACCTTTATTTTCAGATAAATACACAGTATAAAGAAACATAGCATCCTAAACTACATATGTACATAATATAACATAATACTTCACAAGCCACTGTATGGCGCATGTTGGAGTGTACCTCATTCCACAACTTGTTATTTCCTTTGCTGCTGAAAAGTTTGTGGGTGTACAGCCAGATCCCTCTGTCAATCTGGTACAGTATTTTTGCAAGTGACCACATTGTCATCATCAATATCACTGAACTGACTGCCTACGTACATGCCTGCTGCTTTTATCTCCTCCATCCTCATGGTGTTCTGTCTTCAGTCGCACCCAACAAGGCACATAGGAGTGGGTCATCTCTGTTGCTCCACTCCCAACATCATATCATTGTGGGCTAATCCCTTAAATATCTTCATGGAGCTATATGCATGTTTCCAAGGCTCACTGAGTATATAGGCATTACCACAATTTGTTTGTGGTTCCAATTCTTGGATCCTGGTGCAGTCTTTAATTGGGACCAAAGTACACTACTTTTACCTCCCTCATCCTCTCAGTGCATCATTGGCAGCCCTTGTCCAATGACATAGGGAAGTAGCATCTCCATTGTTGTTCCACTAAATTCCAACATCAGTTTGTTGTGGGCTAATCTCTTTGTCTTCTTGGTTATGCTAAATACGTCTTCTCACACCTCAATGAATACGCACCCAGTATCATCATTTATCTTTGTTGTGAAATATTTAAGTCAAGATCGCTGTTCAGTATTTTATTCCAGATTACTGGTTTCTACAAAACATTGTTGTCATCTTCAGATCTGCAACTATACATTTTAAAAAATAGCACCTCTTCATTCACCATTTACAACTACACAGTTCAGTTATGCTGTGTCTTGATTTACAAGAATTTGCATCTTCTCATCGTTTATAAGATGTATAGTGTCATATAAACTTTTGTCATAATTTAAAATAATGTGTCACAGCTCGTCACTTTTGAAATCTATCACACCACACATTTTTCTTCTTGTTTACACTAGTATGTAGAACAACTGTATAGAGGCTGAGCATGCATCATTACACACATGCACAGTGGGGCACTGTACCACAATACAGAAGAAACACAGTGACACCATCCACTTGAGGTTTCTCTTATGCTTCCAGTTTAACTTTCACTTCTCACATTGATGTAGAGTGTGTTACTCACCGGTGGTTCACTTACAACTGAATGTCATGATGGCAATAGGTCTCTTGTAATTAGCACAGTACCATCGTGGTGTTACGATCACTGACATTGTTACAGTGTGTAAACTGTTAGATGGCAGAGTTGTGAGGGAAGTGCGGGGAGCGGAGGAAGCAAGCCCCGCCTCACATCACGACAGCTGCAGGGAGAGAGGGGAGTGGGAGGGACAAGCCAAGCCTCCGTACTGCAGGGCTGGCAATACAAGCTACGCGGCACGCTTCCCCAAAACCACAAGTCGCGCACATGGCTTAATAGCCTACATTGATCATAAATGAAACACAGCAGCTTACTCATTAGCATGGTTGATAACGCTCCTAACTGCAGGAATTAAGTACACTTATCAGATGGAAGGGGAATCAGTATGAAATAGAAATAAAGTTTACTACACAAGTTATGACAACTGATTTCTTTTTTATATTTATTAAAGCGGTCATATTTAAAAAAAAAAAAAAAAAAAAAAAAAAAAAAAAATGTCAAAGTATGTTTTCAGTCGCTTTCTCCATCACTCTCTTCCATTTCTGTAACTGTTTCTTCTTCACTTGTGTCTGAAGTGGCTGTATTAATTATGATTTCATCGACAGCAATTTCGATGACTCCATCATGTGCCCAATATTCTTCTTCTGTTTCTTTGACTTTTTTACAGTATCCTGCCCAATCGTCAGCCATCATTGATCGGAAAGATGCATCCATAAGATTCAACATATTTGGGGCAGACAAGTCCCCTGAAATGTGTTGCGCTCCCTAACAGGCCTTTTAATCTTCGCCCATG
The DNA here is from genome assembly GCA_026315105.1 of Locusta migratoria. NCBI lineage: Eukaryota > Metazoa > Arthropoda > Insecta > Orthoptera > Acrididae > Locusta > Locusta migratoria. The sequence continues at coordinate 320,183,883 of CM048745.1, forward strand.
CTAATTCTATAGCATTCAAGTCACAGTTGTACGGTGGAGAGCAAACAACCTGGTGGCCTTTGCTTTTAGCCAACAAGTCAACGGCATATGACTTCTAAGCTGGCTTATTCGCACGTACTTTGGGTACAGCTCGTCCTTTCGCATATTTTCATCACAGGGGATATTCCTGCGTTGCAGCCACTGAAGCCTTCTCAGTTTAGTGTCAAACTTTTTTTTCAATCTGTCTGTTATGGTAAGGTGCGTTATCCATAACAATTACAGACTGAGGTGGGACATTTGGCAAAATCTTTTCTTCGAACCACTTCTCGAAATTTGCTGAATTCATCTGGACGTGATAATCACCATTGATCGATTTCGACGAGAACATAAGCTGCGCCTCCATGACGAAGCCATTCTGTGATCCGAGCTGCCCCATGCTGTGACACCCAAGACACTCTCTTCACGCAAATCACTCTTCCTCTGCCAGCATTTACTGCACATTAGATTATTATCTACCCACGACTCATCCAGATAAAATATTTCTTTGCTAGCTTCCCTAATATTCCTCATCTCTATGATAAAACGTGATCACCAATGCACAATGTCTGGATGCTCCAACAGGATAATCCTCTTGTTTTCTACTTTACGCCATATGTAGCCCATTGACATGAGTACTTTTCTCAGAGAGATAATACTCCACTTTCAGCCTATTTTGTCGTGTAGAACAGGAAGTAGTTTTAGCAGACTTCGCACAGTCTTCCTAACGGAGTAAAATTCCGCTACTGTGTCCCGTATCACACATTGATTAAAATCATCCAGCATTACATCAATTTCTCCACTTCTTTCCCTAAGTTAAAAGAGAAAGAAAGATTTGTAACAATATATGTTCTACACTGTTTGTATATGTTACGATGTGAGACTCTACTGCAATATTAATGTGTTTATAAATAACACAATAACGAGTGGTCTTTCTAGACAATGAAAAAGGCCTTCGACAGTAATCAAAGTTACAATATAATGTAATTACGATGAAAGACAGGGCATCTTCAGAGTGATCTAGGACAAAATGTCTGAACTGGAGACTCACCTTTTCTTGCCAGGTGTTTTTGGTGACTCGCCAGGATGGTTCTTTGCAAATTATTTAAACCTCCCAATGCTTTGCATACTTTGTCCTGTGTATGTGGCAGCTCTCACGGATGACTTGTGGATGGGGTGGAGCAATTTCTTCTGCTGCCTTTCTGTTTCACGGCATTTGATTACACGCAATATAATTTTGCGAGCATCACTCCGTAACACAGATTTAGCTTTAGTTTGAACTTCAGGTCTGCCAGTAGGTGTTGTAGGAGACTCCTGAGATGGACCAGCAACAGCCTCATCACTGATTTTAATAATGTACTGCACAATACACAACAATGGTAAACAGACAATAACACAGCAGACGACTATGGCTCCTTCACACAGTACCGCTACATTCAGTCCGCAAGGTTGGCTGCAGCCTCAAAACAGAAGACTGCCGGCCGAAGCCTCCTGACGTCTACCGACTTGCCCCGACTCAAAACTAGGGAGAGCTCTGCCATCTAGCAGTTAACACACTGTACAAGTGGTACCTATGTGAAAACAGGCATGAACTATGTTTAGCGGCTCCCTTGAAATTATGACATGGCCCACTATAACATTTTCCCCCTAATAAAAAAGACAGGCACTGTACCAACACGTGGTGAAACCGTTGACACAGCCATAGGCTAAACAGGTGTAGCAAGGGGGTGATGTAGGTGAGTAGGGTTGGAAGAGCCACAGATGCAGACATGAACAGCCACTGAGATGCCGAGAGGAGATCACTGGTGACATTGAGGGTGAGGACATGTCTGGCGACCTGTCAGCAAAGCCTGCCAACAATCCAGAGGTTGGTACCAACTCGGCTGGTGATGAAGAAGCCACAGGCAACAATGCATCAGATGGAAGCTCTGTGATGATGTCTGTAGAACTGTAGGCTGTGCAGGTGACTACAACTTCCACACAAATGGATGGATGGAACTGGAGGTAGGATGAACTGAGGTGGTGAACAAGGGGGTTGGGCTGAGACAACAAGAGAATAGTTGGTTGTGGTGGCATGTGACCAAGCCTTCAAGGTGTGTACCACGCAGAAACGGCAACCACAATTATGTCGAACAGCAGCCAGAATCCATTTTGGGCGGCAGCCATATGCTTCTACTGACAACTTAGCTCCAGGGACAAGCCACTGAGAGAACAACAGACTAGCAAGTAAGATCTTGCTGGCATGAGTAGGTGTAACATCATTCACGGTTGACAGCCATAAAGCATTTCTGCGAGATTGTGGTCCCTAATTAGTATGAAGCAAAAGCAACTGAGTATTTGGATGAGCGCTTCATCTGTAGATTAGTGAGTCACATAACTCTTTATTGGACTTTGGATGTTTGAACCAGTCTTTCCATCTCACAATTTGGTTGGGAGTGGAAGGGAGATGCTGCCATGTGGCAAATACCCTTATGAGTAGATTTCTAATGAAGATATGAGCATATGGAATAGGTTCACAGATTTGTGACTGGCTGAAAGACTTCCTAAGTAATAGAACATAGTATACTGTCTGTTCATCAGAGACGAGTGTATCATCGGGCATTCCCCAGGGAAGTGTGATAGGATCTCTATTACTTTCTATCTATATAAATGAGCTGATCAACAGAGTAACTTGTAATTTGCTGCTGTCTGCTGATGATGTTGACGTGTAGGTGGGGGGGGGGGGGGGGCAGTGTATTCTTTAATTGACTGCAATAGCATACAGATACAGGATTACTTAGACAAAATTTCTAGCTGGTGTGAAGAATGGCAGCTAGGTTTCAATTAGAAAAATGTAATGTGATGCACATGAGTAAGTAAAACAATCCCATAATGTTCAAATACAGCATTAGTAATGAGCTCTTGATGCTGTCGTGTCATTCAAGTATCTAGGCGTAACGTTGCAGAGCGATATGAAATGGAACGAACATTTCAGGACAGTCGTGAGTAAGGCAGACAGCCGACTTCAGTTTATTGGGAGAATTTTGCAAACATTTACTTCAACTGTAAAGGAGACCACATATAAAACGCTTTTATGGCCATGTCTTGAGTATTGCTCAAGTGTTTGGTACCTGCAACAGATCAGTTTAATGGAAGACATAGAAGCAGTTCAGAGGCGAGCAGCTAGGTTTGTTACTGGTGCGTTCAACCAATGCGCAAGTGTCACAGAAGTGCTCCGGGAACTCAATTGGGGATCGCTGGAGGGAAGACAACGTTCTGTTCGAGAAATTCTGTTGAGGAAATTTAGAGGGCCGGAATTTGAAGCTGAGTGTAGAACGTTCTTCCTGCAGCATAACAATCACAAAGACAAGATAAGGGAAATTAGAGCTTGTGCAGAGGCATGTAGACATTCTTTTTTCCCTTGTTTTAGTTGGGAGTGTAATAGGAAAGGAAATGCCTAGTAATGGTACAGTGTACCCCCCACCAGACACTTTACAGTGGATTGTGGAGTTTTGATGTAGATGTAGAACTCACTAAAGGATTGAGAGGTGAATCATGGACCATTATCCATTACAAGAGTACATGGATGGCCTTCTATGGGAAATATTTTTTATAGATCCAAAGGAGCTGCATCTGTAGTGGTTGATGGGCACCGTACTGCTTATGGAAATTTATAGTAGGCATCGACTAACAACAACGAATAAGTTTTGAGAAAGGGACACTCAAAATTTACATGATCGCACTCCCATGGTTGTTGAGGAGCTAGTCATGAAGAAAATGTAGCACATGGTGCAGCTTGACGCGTTGCACACAGTATACGTGCTGCCACAAAATGGGGCCAAAAATGTATTTTGTAGTTGAAATGTGATAGATTCAAGAGCCATCACTGAAGCAATGTGAAGCTTTATCAGACAAGGAAGCCAATGGGCTAAACAAGGAATCCTATGGCTTGTGGTCCATTATGACATGAAATATAGACCAATATGAGAAAAGACTAAACTTTATTAAAATGTAGACAAGGGTGAGTGCCTCCCTTTCAAATTGTAACACCATTGAGTCTTGTTGAGTGTCTTGAATAAATAAGCTATTGGAAGTTCAGGCCGTCGTCATACCTGTGTAACAAAACAGCCCCAATGACATAGCTGGATGCATTAACACCTAGAACCAAATGATGACCCAGATGGAAGGTGATCAAGCTTGGTGCAAATCGTAACATAATCTTCAGTTGCAGGAATGCACTTTCACAATCCACAACTGTAATAGTCTCAATGTGTTGGCAGAGAGTTTAAGTCCTTCCTGAGAAACTTGAAACCCAAGGTTTGAAAAACTGTGTCTTAGCCAAGTTTCACTTTAAACCAGTGTTCTTCAAAACACGTATTTTGTGGAGATGTTCCTCAGTGGAGGCACCCTTGGCTACATCATCATCCTGAAAATTTATACAACCAGGAATGGACATAGTTAGCTCTCTATGAAACATTGAAAGATGGCAGGTGGGCTGGCAACACAATCATAAGGGCACTAATACTGGTAGAGACTAACTTGATCAAAACAAGATGAACAGTGTCTAGGATAGCAAAACCAAACATCTTAAAAACACCCTTAACAAATAGATTTTCCGTGCCTGTGTCATATGCATCCAGAAAAGTCCCTGATCAGACTACAAATTTGTAAGCAGCAAGAACTCTAAATTACCCTTTTTTTCTTGCATGCATTGCAGACAGCCCAAAGCGACACACAGCTCTCTAATGATGTACAAAGCACTATGGGCAAGAGGGACTGGACTATCACAGCAGTTGTTGCTGCTGTTTTACCTGCTGCTGACTTATTTGACACGGGTCAAGTTTGAATTGTTGTCACTTCCACCTTTTCATGGAAACTAGAAGGTTCCCTGTACCTGTTGTCAGGGGCAACTGCTGCTGCATCACACCAAGTGCCAATCTGATCACCCACTGTACACACAACTTCAAAGGTCAGAGCGATACTTAAAACTTGCGACATGGATGGTTTTGCTCTGTAGGACTGATGTGGCTGTTTGCAACAACAGTAGAATTTGAAATGCTTCACAATGACGTGTGTGTTCACAACAATAAGCAGACAAGAACTCACACATTTCCGCAAAAGAAAGAGCCTTGCACAAATATTCATTGACAACACCAAAGACAAGGAAATGATGATGAAGACATTTCTCATAGGCATCACAGTCTTCAGTTTCTTTATTACAAGGTGGGAAAAGGGGCAGGGGTGGGGGGCAGAGAGATCTGAGATCTCCTGACAATGTTGTGAAGAAACTGTTAATGACTTTTTGCTGTACAAGAAGAATCCGAGTGATGACTTGGTGTTGTTCACAAACAATAACTACTTCCTCCATCTCTGCATACTAGAAAAGGCACTGGTGGAGTTCAGATACACAATAAATAAAGTCACAAACTCGTCGTCAAAAAGTGTTGTAACTTCCCCTTCTCACACTGATCTACAGCCCATTACTCATTGGTAGTTCACCTATGACTGAATTCCATGACACGGCATGTCTCTTGTAATTGTGCTGTTCTGTGGTGCCATTGCAATCACTGACATTGCTGCATCTGGCACCTTTATGAATACTGCCACAAGATATGTTTAGCGGCTTGCTTGAATTTAAAATCAGTTTGTCAGTGCACCTAATGATGGCATATGACAATTGACATCTGGAGGGATCCAACTATACACCCATCAACTCCTTCACAAGAATTACACTGTAAGAAATTAAAGAATTGTATAATTTCCTTTCCTGTTCCACTCCCAATTAGAGTGAGGAACCTCAAACTACTGGGGTACAGCAACCGTAGAGGGTTTTATTACCCTATGCCATGTTCCATGTATATCCTGTCAACATGTTAATACCTTTAACTAATTGTTCCCTTGTAACCCATGTTGCTAGCCTTCATGGCAGGAGCCTATGCATAATTGGTGTTTTATAACATTATAACCTTCTTATATAACACATTTTATTGATGATAATTTTACCATCGACTTCTACATATATAATTTTAGTGAAATATTCAATAGTTTAAGTATAAATAAATTTTATAAATTTTATACACTTTATTCGTGTAAAGTATCTGACACACCAGGCTTACTCCAACTACCCATAAGAGGAGCATTACAATACACTATGCCTGTGCCCGTTCATGCGAGTGGACAGTTTGTTGCTGGTAATTTCCACATAGAACGCTTCACAGTGCAGGCACGTCAGTTGGTAAATCACATGGGTGCTATCAGAAGTGGCTCTGCCCTTAATCGTGTACACCTTCTGGCTTACATGACTGCAGTAAGTGGACAGACAGTGTTTGTTGGTAATGAGGATCACCCCATGGCTAAGCATGCCTTGGTGCACAGCCAGCACATCTTAGCACAATGTTACACCATCCGGGTTATCTGGATACTTCCCACCGACACCAACCTTTCAGAACTTTGGAGATGGGAACTTGCCCTTCAGCATATTCTCTCTTCCTGTTGCCCACCTGGTCTCAACCTACACTAAATTCAAATTCCCACCAACCATCTTTGCCTCTGTTCTCTGGACAGAACCTCTGCCTCAACTGGAATCTCTGTCCAATTTCTTTGCTTTTTACAAATGTCTGCCTTGGTGTGTTTGCATGTATATGTGTGTGGATGTGTTTGTTTACATTACCTTTTATCTGCTAAAGTAAGTCCTTCCACTTCCAGGATTGGAATGACTTCTCATCCACTCCCTTAAAACACACATCCTTCCCTTTTTCCCCTCCTTCCTTCCTATTTTCCTGCTGAAGCAACAAACAGTTGTGGAGGCTTGAATTTTTGTTTGTGTGTGTGTTTTTATTGTTTTTATTTGTGTATCTGTGCTTTGGGTTAGTTAAACAATCTCTATTTTTTATACATATTTTTCCTACCAGGAATGTTTCCCTCTAGTAATGTCGAAACCGGTCATCCCAAGAAATAAAAATGCAATCTTGGCTGCAAACCTGTATAAATTGATTCAGATCGCCCCAACGAATCATGAGTTCTATATAGATACATATGTATAGTGGAGTTTTCAATGCCAGATGAACAAAGTGTGAGCATATGGAATATCAGACCAAGTGTGTGACTAGACTGAGGCATTCCTAGCTAACAGAGAGCAGCATGTCATTCCCAACAGACAGACATCTTCAGACATTAAAGTGATCTCAGGCATGCCCTAGAGGAGTATTACATGACTGTTGATTTTCACAATATATTTAAATGACCTCTTAGATAACATTGCAAGTTAAATGAGGCATTTTGCAGATGATTCTATAATTTATTGAAAAGTTGCAACTCTAGAAAATGGTACCGAAATGCAAGAGGATCTGCAGTGTATTGGCGCAAGAGCAGGGAATGGCAATTGAGCCTTAACATAAAAAAGTGTAAAGTTCTGTGCTTACATAGAAAGTAAGATCTCTTAATATATAACTATCCAATATCAGGATTAACACTTCCATAAAACATCAGAGAGTAGGCATAATGGGCAATTTGAAATGGAACAACCACATAAAATCAATTGTTGGTAATGCAGATGCCAGACAGATTCATTGGAAGAATCCTCAGGAAGTGCAGTCCATCAACAATGGAAGTAGGTTACAAAACTCAAATTGTTCAGCCAGCACTTGAGTATTATCATCACTCGGAGACCCAAACCAGGATTAACAGAAGACATGGAGAAGAAGCAACAGACAGCAGCACACTTCGTTAAGAGCTCATTTAGTAAGTGCAAAAGTGTCACAGAGATGATTGGTTGGTTGGTGGTTTGGAACAAGGGGACTAAACTGCCTACGTCATCAGTCCCCTAGTGGGGGAGGGGGGGAAGGGAGGAGTAATGCTAGAAAAGTAGGGGACTGGGAAAGTAAATGCAGCACAAGGAGTAAAAAAGGAAGAAAAACTGCATTAGGTCAGGGCCCCATACTCACCACACACATACGCACAAAAGAATTGTGACAAACTCCAGTGGCAGACAGTAGAAAAGAGATTCTCTGTATCGTATTATGGGTTTCCATCAAAGTTCTGAGATCGTATGTTTCATGAAGAGTCAAACAAAAATATTGCTTCCTCCTACATACGGTCAGAGATATTAGGGCCTGCGTGGCAGCATACAGGCAATGATTTTTCCCCCACAAACCAGATGTCACTATAATAGGAGAATGATGTAATGATACACATAGTACCCTCTGCAACAGAGTATGGATGTACACATAGAAAACAGAAAAAGTTAAAATCAGGGACATCAATAACAAGTCAAGAAAAATGTAAGCAGTATATAAAAGACTACAATGATGCAAATGAAAAGCTCTTACAGGCTAACTTTATACATTTATTGATATAACCATATTTTCGAGAAGGATAGGTTGTTAATCACCACAGAGACGTTTCAATGAGCAGCAAAAGGGCACACACAAAGAAATACAACTTACTGAATAGCTTTTGCATATTAAGGCCTTAGTCAGGCAGAGGAAAAAAAAGAAGATAAATAAAACACACACACACACACACACACACACACACACACACACTGCCGTCTCCAGCCATTGTGGCCAGACTCTGGCCACAACAGCTGGAGACAGCAGTCGCGTTTGTGTGTGTGTGTGTGTGTGTGTGTGTGTGTGTGTGTGTGTGTTTTATTTATCTTCTTTTTTTTCCTCTGCCTGACTAAGGCAACTAAGGTTGCTACTTACCACATACAAGCCTTAGTGAGCCACAGAAAGGCAGAATACAACTTACTGAAAAGCTTTTGGCCGTTACAGTCTAACATTATAAATTTATTAATAGAACAATATTTTTTAGAAGGATAGATTGCTGTTCACCACAGAGACATTTCGATGGGTCGTAGAAAGGCACACACAAAATACAACTTACTGAACAGCTTTCAGCTGTTAAGCTCAATGCCAGATGGTGAAAAACACACACACACACACACACACACACACACACACACACACACACACTGCCGTCTCCAGCCATTGTGGCCAGACTCTGGCCACAACAGCTGGAGACAGCAGTCGCGTTTGTGTGTGTGTTTTTCACCATCTGGCATTGAGCTTAACAGCTGAAAGCTGAAAGTTGTATTTTGTGTGTGCCTTTCTACGACCCATCGAAATGTCTCTGTGGTGAACAGCAATCTATCCTTCTAAAAAATATTGTTCTATTAATAAATTTATAATGTTAGACTGTAACGGCCAAAAGCTTTTCAGTAAGTTGTATTCTGCCTTTCTGTGGCTCACTAAGGCTTGTATGTGGTAAGTAGTAACCTATCCTGGAGTTTCCACTGTTATATTTATTGATAGCTTTTTTATACTCCAAGGGTCATATTCAGTAATCAAAAGATAATGAAGCCTTGTTGATAAAATATTTGCTGCTAGTGGAAGAAGAGCAATATTTATGGAATTCAAGCAAGGCATCAGTGGAACGATCAGCAGTAAGTACCAAATCCTTTTTTTCTGTCGTCGTCATGTTCATTTTAGGAGGCTCGTTATGAACAGAATGTTCATTTTCACACTATTATCTGTGCCTTATACATGTGAGTTGTCATGAAGAAACTTAACAGTTATGATCAGGGCACATTTCTATCTTTGATATAGGCTAAATTGACCTTTATGAGCTACTCTCCACTTAGCGATCTGACAAAAATCTTGAATGCATATTTAACTAGGGCTACTTCTGTTTCAAATTAGGTGTCCTTGGAGATTGTTGCTCAAGGACGTGTTAAATTATGAAATGCACTCTGACAAGATTGCCTGCTGATCAAACATGTTAAAGGTGATCTCTTGGGAGGAGGAGTATGCTCTAAGAATAGCAACAAATGTGTGTGAAAAATGTTTTTAAATAAGAAACTTATGATGGAAGACCTACTTCCTTCTTAAAGGTTGCAGGTCACAAATGAGATGAAGTTTTGTATAAACAAATGTATTTTGATTTTGAATAGTTTTAGTATTACTACAGGGGCTTTCTAGAATGCCAGAAGCATATACTATACTCACAGAAGTCTGTAGATCAGAGGTACTCTATGTCAGGGTTATCAGTGCTAGACTCATGCAAGTAATAACACATATCAAACAATGACAGTAGAGACTCAAGCAAAGGCAGAACACCAGACCAGGTGAAAGACTAGGTATAGGACCCTAGTGAAGTGGTCAGAATTTTTATTTGGAAAAATAACTATTGTATTACTGTATTATTAATTTAACTCATTATGAATATTTAGTTTTGATACTGAGCCATGTAAGAGTATACAATTCTTTTGCTTACAAATTCAAGACAATATTTTTTTTTAAATTTCAGCAGAAATTATTTTATCACAAAACAGCTTTCTATCCTGCCATAAGGTAGCTAGTGTATGTGTGTTCCTATGTTGATCCTATATATCGCTTCTGCACTCAGGCTGCTGCACCAAACATTTAGGCCTAGGCTATCTAGCCTATGATATTACTCTCAAATACTTTTATCAATAGTGTGTAAATGCGATCAGCATAAATTTCTTTGTACTTATTTCGCAAGTATTTTGCATCACTTTACCCAAAACATAACTTTTTTACAATTATGGATAAAAAGTAGGCTATTGCACAGGGCACCCAAATGCTAAAAACAGTACAACAGAATCCCGTCACCAAATGCAGGTGCATTAATGAGTCTAACTGTAAATTAACCATGATAAAAATGTTACATGTGACAATGTTTGAGACTACTTTGTTCTCTTGCTGTAACTGGTTTAACGAGGGTCAAAAACATTTTAAGGGCTCCCCTGATGTATATTTTAAATTTTATTTTAATGTTACTGCATAAATTGTACACCTGCTTAAATAATTACGGTACATCAGCAACGGACACTGTTGAGGAACTAATAACGATGAGTTCGAAATAACGGAACTATGACGTTTAAGGAATAAATATGTCATCCCATAGTAAATCTTGCATTCTTTTATGGCAAAATGTGTCGACGACAAGAGCGCAAAATGTTGCAGCGCATGAAGATTTTTACCAACGTCAACAAATCACTGCATAAAATTTTATGAAACCATGAACGTCGTGTTCTAATGAGCACCAATGTTGACATCATGTTCAATGCAGTCGCGCAAGATTCCTGTTTTCGGCGATATACAAAGATTAATTTGTCCGCAAAACAAGAACGTTTAGTCAAAATAATGACTGAATTAAATATAACTATTTTTAACTATTGGAGTTCTCACTTAAATAAATGTATCTTCACACAATGCATCATCCATTGATAGTTCTTTATCAATCGAAACCCTATTTCGGGACATGTTGAATATACCAATCACAGTCAATTGCGATGCGCTCGTTAGAAGTGGCAAGAGTTAATTTCAAGCGTGCTTTAATAGTGACGAAACTTTCGCGATATGAATACGAAAAATATCGCTACCCACACTTAACCGAGACAGAGTTGGAAGCAGTGCTGAAGAAACGAGGTTCTGAGTATGGAAATCTACTTCGACGCTACGAAATTCATAAAACATTTGAAAAGCGTTTAGTGGACAGTGTGGAAGCATGTGGAATCACGACTAAAGTGGTGAACCGATTCGGATACAATGAAGAAAATATTAAATGGGCGGATGTTGTGATGCCTGTTGGTGGTGATGGTACTTTCATACTAGCTGCAAGTAAAATTACAGGAAACAGTAAACCTGTCATAGGCTTCAATTCAGACCCAAGACGTTCGGCCGGTTACCTATGCCTACCAAAAAAATATTCTGCCGACGTCAAAGGAGCTTTGCAAAAGATCATTAATGGAGATTTCAGATGGATGTTTAGAAATAGAATACGAATAACACTGTTCGGAAAAAATATATTCGACCCCCCACTTGAACTCAACGAAGAGCAATTACGAGAACCAGGTGACACTCCTCTGCCGAAGAGGTCAACTGCTGTAACAGCTGATTCTAAGGTATACAGGAGGACACTGCCAACATTGGCTCTCAATGAAATATTTGTTGGCGAGAAACAAGCCACTCGTGTGTCGTATTTGGAACTAAAGCTAGCTGGAGAATCAAGAACAAAATTGAAGTGCACCGGAATCTGTATTGCAACAGGCACCGGATCTACTGCTTGGCACGCAAGTATGAATCGTATTTCTGAGCAGACTGTTAGTGAATTGCTAGCATTATTGCAGCAGTCGGTTTCAGATGAAACGCGAGCAGAATTATGTTTGCGTTTCTCGGAACAACTGAAGTTTGATCCTGAAGATCGTCAAATGTGTTACACTGTTCGTGAGTGTATAGACACGAAAACCTGGCCAGAAGGTAAAAGAATAAATCCGCGCGGTTTTGTTTCGTGGCTTGCAATACGCTCCCGTTGTTTTGATGGAGGCCTTGCACTTGACGGAAACGTAGTTTACAATTTTGATGATGGAGCTGTAGCTATTTTTCAGGTGCTCGATGAAGATGCTCTACAGACTGTAATGTTGCGGGAATGAGTTTTGTCTGCCCCACCTTTTCCATATATAACATTGCTCCCATTTAACTTGTACAAATAACGGGAGAAATTGTAAACTGTTTCACATGTTGCCGAAATGTTAATTCCGTGGCAGACAATGGTGAAAAGTTACTGTTGTGGCTGTCTTGAGTAGATAATGCCATGAGAGCGTAAGATGTGATAGTACTGGTTGGTTACACATCGTATGTAAATGACAGACCATGTACTGCAGGCATTCTTATCACATTGTAAGACAGCAGTGGCAAAATAGCAAGATGTTCCACAATCCCTATGAAATGTTTTTAGTAGCCTGATTAAGATCAACCTATACATTTCATCTGAAATTAATATTATCTTGCCGAGATTACTTTTTGTAGAGACCACTTGAGCTCACTAGACCTGTGTTGTTCTATGAGTGTGTTCTTTATATTTCAGTTTTGATAGTTTGCCAATATGCTTTCAAGGGATCACATTTTAAAGAAATCATAATGTGGGTGACATTTAATGTGTTTTCATGAGGCATGATCCAGAATGTATTAGGCCTAAGTTTGTTTGCATTCATATAATTTTATTGAAATAACAGTTTTACTTCATGCAAATTGTGAAAATCTGTCATATTGAGAGCAGACCACATATGGCACAATAAACATCAAAACAAACTAAAGAGATCTGGGTGTTGACATGCCATTTGACCCAAGGCACCTGACTGTTACCAAAACAATGTACTTACTGCACTATCTGACAGAGGATTACTGCAGTTAAAGATGAAAGTTACTGCTGCTATATAGTTTCTTTACCCCACTCTTTACGTTCCAAAAAAATGAAAACTTTGTGGAGGTTACAAATTTTCATTTATACAGTATTGTAATTAATACAACAAAGATGACCACATGGTAGGCTATGCTCAACATTCTAAGAGCATGTAATCACTGATAAATGTTTGTAAACTGCAACAAGAAATTAAATACTAAACATTTCCAAAGAAGTGTACAATCCTATATAAACATGAATAATGAGTGTGTAAATATGGGCCTACAGATCTCAATAGTCTGTCAGCGCCTATGTTTTGAAAAGTTTGCATTGTTCCCACATGTGCCAAAACCCATTCTCATTTGTTATTTTTTTACCATATCTAAAGTCTCAGAGTTTTGGCTTTGGAATCTTAGATCAAAAAACTGTTGAATTTATAAGCATTTATTACCAAATAGTCATAAGTACCTGTTAAAAAGTTTGTATTTCCTATTTACTGCTACCTGTACTTTAGGATAACAATATTGACCTTGCCTGTGCCTCTATTATGTGTAAGTGTGGATAGAATCTGTATTTTCAATTACTTCTTTTATACTAATTGACACTTTAAATAACTGCTATCATTTGATAATATTTATACACAGGGGAAAAGACAGTGCATGTGTGTGAAATAAAAAAGAAAAGACAAGTACAAAGCACTGTCTTATTTCTTAACACCTTGGAAATTTGATGAAATATTGTATCCTCATTGCTATTCCAACTGATGTTCTACATTTGGAATTATTTTCTCAATTGTTAATTACTTTAAAGCAGTGTTTTTCAACCTTTTACAATATGCGACCCCCTTCAAAAACAAAAAGGCTAAACTGCAGAGTCTGTTGCCCACGCTCTGCAGATGTTGGCGACACTACATAATATCAATGTATACACGACAGCAGTCAACCATAGGGCAGATATAGCATGATTTATTTATTTTATGATCTGTGCGAAACAGTGATCATTTTAACTGTTATCTTCAATACCATAAGCAAATTTACCCTTCTTTCTTTTGATACGGCTTTCTTTTAAATTGTGTGTATTTTTACAAGAATTTTCACTGAAAATGTGTTTTGCTGAACCATTCTTTAGCATTTCAGGCAATACTCGGACGTGAATTATGCTTATTGAGAATGTTCCCACTTTATAGACAGTTTATAAAGAGAATTGTTGTATCATGTTCTTTTCCTACTGATTAGTTCCTGAAAATATTTTTGGACTTTCCATTTAGTCATAGTTAACTCACTACATTATAAAACAATTTATAATTTATTTAATTCATAAAGATTGTTACCCAAGGCACTCCATAATTTTAACGTTTAATAAATTTCACTTAGCATACGTTTTTGTATTACTGAACCCTTAGTTGTTTTATGGTGCAACTACTTCCTGGTGTTAGCGATCCACTGAACAAGACTTTATGACCCCCCTGGGGATCGTGACCCATAGGTTGAAAAACACTGCTTTAAAGCATATAATTGAAATGCAGTTACGATCATCATATGCAGAATCTTGAGGGTTGTAATGCATATGATTTTTAATTGCTTTTGTAAGGTTTAATTACAGTTTACTGGATAGATGACAGTTTATTTATCCGGGAGCATTAAAATGCGGCCTGTACCTAAGGTAAAATATACATCTGTGAATTCGCTATCATATAGGCTTAAGTAAAAAATTAACATAACAACACAGGCTGCTGAAGATACATGCATCAGCCTGATACATGTCCTAGCATTGAAATGTTCTGTATGGGCTATGCATTCAAAAGATCAACATTTTGCCTAATCCTTTTGGCACTGGGTTTTAACCAAGCAGAGAAACAGGCTGGCTTTAGAAGTGGCTGTAGCACCATGAACTTTCTGCAAGTTGCTTGTGAATTGTACAAAGTAGCAATGAGTGGATTATATCAGTACTTGGAATTCTTATAAAGCTTTGACCCTATTTACTTAAAATCTATATTGACAGTTTTACTAATTAGACTATAAATGTAGTTGTAAAAGGCCAAGGAATAGACTAATGCATGACAAAAGAAGACAACTTTTAAAAAAGCAAAACATTGATTGAATGTATGTTGACAGATAAATCATAGGGTCTATATTGCTTCAAATGTTCCTGCGTTTTCCCAGAACTTTTTGGATTTTACCAGTTATTCCACCTTCCTGTGTTTAAATTCTGCAATTCATAATTATTAGATAACAACAGGTTATTCTGCTAACACGTTGCTTATTGGAATATACGACACTAATAGCCTGTTTCTGCAATTGACAGTTCACCAGATAAGCCAATAGTGAAAAATAAAATATTTAATCAAGTGAAGATACCTCAGCAGAACTATGAACTTATTTACCTCATAAATAAGCATGTCAACCAAATTCAGTCTTCCTCTAGTCTTACAGTGATTACATAATCTGTGTGCTCTGGTAACACCACTAAAAAGGGAAAGCAGAACCCGTAGCTATTAAAAGTGGTTACTGGTTTTCAGAACAGCATATAATTGTTTTCATTTAGGATTAACTTTCAGTGTGATAACTTATAAGCTAAAGTGAAATATAACCTAGCTTCAATGTCATTTATTAGTGTATCTGGAAAGAAATACAGCTGCAGAGCCATTGCGACCAGCAAAGCTACTGCATTGCTGTAATGCAATATAATTTTCTTCCACTGTATTATTTGTGGGGGAAATCAGTCTTTTTATTGAAGCCTTTCTATTTAAATAGAGTTTAAACAATCTCTGAACCAAAAAACCACTACCCCTTTTCAAGACATATTCAATTACTTCTGTATAGTGCAAAAATAAGACTTGTTCCAAAAACATTTCTGTAATTAATTGTTTGAATAGGCAAGTGAAATAGGAAAAAACTCAACTTTTTTTTTTTTTTTCTTCTGAGTGGCATTGCAACTAATGGTAAGTCCTTGTCTGTGACCACAATTTCATGATTTCTTCTTCACCTTCTTAAGCACCAGCACTATTGTAGCCACATTTGTGTACACTATTACAAACATGTATTGTGCACAAATAACTACTTAATGTTTACATTCACTATGGTAAATTAGTTTGGTGAGAATCATATTAGGAATGCCTAGTCAGATAGGAATAGCAGAGGAATTTCAAAGCCTCAGTATGAAGTATCAAAAGGATAGTTACAATATAACAAGCCAAACGATCAAAAGATCTTACTCCCTGTGAAGAAAAAGATGGAACTGCAGTAACTAATCAAAAAATGTATGTAGAATTAAGAGAAAAAGTCAATTAGTTTCTTAAACGTCTCGTAGTACATGTCTTATGTTTAATCCAAGTACCTAAGAACACTAATATTACGACGAAAAATTCCTAGCAGGAAAAATTAAATATAAAAAATAGATGAAGATTACTCACCAGGCGAAGGAGCACAGGTGTAACAGCATCACAAATAAATAAATGAATACACACACACACAAACGCAAGCTTTCGCAACCCAGTTGCTTCTTCAGGCAGAAGGGAAGGAGAGGGAAAAGGAAATGATGAGGGTTTTAAGGAAGGGGGTAAGGAGCCATTCCAATCCCGGGAGAGGAAAGACTTACCTTAGGGGGAAAAATGAAGGGTAAATAAATACACACACACCCACACATTCACACAGACACAAGTACACCTAGGCAGACATACTGTAGTATGACTGCCTAGGTGTACTTGTGTCTGTGTGAATGTGTGTGCATTTATTTACCCTTCATTTTTCCCCCCAAGGTAAGTCTTTCCTTGGAATGGCTCCTTACCCCCTTCCTTAAAACCCTCATCATTTCCTTTTCCCTCTCCTTCCCTTCTGCCTGAAGAAGCAACTGGGTTGCAAAAGCTTGCGTTTGTGTGTGTGTGTGTATTCATTTATAATAATGGAAAGTCCAGGTTGGAATAAATAATGTAGTGAGGACAGTTTACAACTCACCGCAAAGACGTGGCGACGAGCTGCGACAGGCACATACAAAAGACACACACATACAACACATTCAGCTATCGGCCATGGCCTTCTTCAGAAAATAGAGCCCTCACACAGGCACACAACATAGTCATACAACCATCACCTCCGACTGCCACACTTCGAAGTGTGGCAGTCGGAGGTGATGGTTGTATGACTGTGTTGTGTGATTGCGTGAGGGCTCTATTTTCTGAAGAAGGCCATGGCCGATAGCTGAATGTGTTGTATGTGTGTGTCTTTTGTATGTGCCTGTCACAGCTCGTCGCCACGTCTTTGCGGTGAGTTGTAAACTGTCCTCACTATATTGTGTATTCATTTATTTATTTGTGATGCTGTTACACCTGTGCTCCTTCACCTGGTGAGTAATCTTCGTCTATTTTTTATACCTAAGAACACTGTTAGATAAAGGTGACAAAGTATGCCTCCTGTGCAAAACATAGCTGAAAATACATTTATAATGCAAGACTTGGTACAAAATATTCATGTAAGTTTCTCAGAGTGTACATTTTTTTAAGTAAAATAAATTGGAAACTTCTGATATACATAACTTTTTCACACAGTTGCGTACATTTGATCAAATATTTCCCTTATGCACATTACACTAAACTCCATCTGTACAGACATTCATAAATTCAATTGCACTTAACACGTGTGTTGTCTATCACTTTTCATAAATGACACAAGAAATTTCAAGCTTTCTTATTTTATTTTTTATTCTCTTGATATGCAGGAACTTAATGAAGTCATATTTTAATTACTAATTAAAGTATTCTCACTACACACTTTGTGGAGAAATATCACAACAACCTGTAATGATTATCTTCCACATGCTTATACAAGGTGTGCAGTTTTGATGTGGCCAATGGCAGTCATTGTGGTAAAGGTAATTTTATTAAATATTTGATCTATAATAAACTTATTGCCAATAAAATAGAAATTATCAGCCCATTTGAATGATAACTGTAGAAGTATGAGTATCTACCAATCACTACTTTCTGGTGCAGTGAAATCACAGTTGAAAAGAACAGGATGATTCTGTGATATTCAGATTTTTAGGTATGATGGAGAAGGAAGATTGTTTAAGTTTGAGATAAAGAATCCTAGTGCAGAAGTAACCGATAAGAAAGATCAGAACCTAAATATGTTGGATGACTTAGCCAGTGGAATATGTTAACCTACAAGTATTGCTTGTACAGTGCAATAAATCATTTTATTTGGCACATTGCTGCAATATTGAAGAGCACAGGCACAATCAACATGTAAAAAAGGTAAAGTAGTCAACAATCCGAAGATTGGTTTGAACACCACAGTGCTTTACTAGGCATGGTTCTGTTTGGAGGTGGTATGCCGTTGCCTTCTTCCGATCTTCGAACTGACTTAACTCATTCAGTAATAGGGAGACCTGCAGTTTAACGTAGATTCCAACCACAGTGCTACTCGACATTTTTCACATGAGCAACACTGCTAGAAGTGGAAAGTGACAGATAAAACTCTCAGGACCTTTGGATTCATAGTCTGTATCTCTACCACTATGCTACCGAGCTGCACAAATCAACATGAATGTTCATACAATGAGGGGTGTGCATATTATTGGAAGATACTCCATTCAATCTTCAAGACACTGGTTCCATAAAAGTGGAGTTCCAGTTCACCTTGCATGTCTTGTTCATGAACTGCCTCAGATGAGACCTGAAATGTTAACTGAAAGAGTTGGTCCTGTTTTGTGGCTACGGAAAATCCATTGCTTAGGGCATTTTTCAAATAGTTCTAAGGTTTATCAAACAGATACAATAAAATAAATAGAAAATGGCGTGGCAAAAGTGTCTGCTCCAGTCCCGAATTCCTGAACCAGTACACCAATAACCTAATAACAGCTTTCACATCCCGCAGCTATCCTCCTGATCTGGTTCAGAAGCAAATTACCAGAGCCACCTCCTCATCCCCCAAATCCAGAACCTTCCACCGAAGAAACCCAGAAGTGCCCCTTTTGTCACCGGATACTTTCCAGGACTGGAGAGGACTCTGAATGTGACTCTCCAGCAAGGATACGACTTCCTTAAATCCTGTCCCGAAATGAGATTCATCTTTAATGACATCCTTCCCACTCCAACAAGAGTGTCTTTCCGCCGCCCACCTAACCTTCATAACCTCCTAGTCCATCCCTATGAAATCCCCAAAACACCTTCCCTACCCTCTGGCTCTTACCCCTGCAACCGCCCCCGTTGTAAAACCTGCCCTATGCACCCTTCCACCACCACTTACTCCAGTCCAGTAACCCAGAAGGTGTACACAATCAAGGGCAGAGCCACTTGCGATAGCACCCACATGATTTACCAACTGACATGTCTGCACTGTGAAGCATTCTATGTGGGAATGACCAGCAACACACTGTCCATTCACATGAACAGTCACATGCAGACAGTGTTTGTTGGTAATGAAGATCACCTTGTGGCTAAACATGCCTTGGTGCACGGCCAGCACATCTTGGCGCAGTGTTACACCATCCGAGTTATCTGGATACTTCCCACCGACACCAACCTTTCAGAACTCCGGAGATGGGAACTTGCCCTTCAGCTTATTCTCTCCTCCTGTTGCCCACCTGGTCTCAACCTCCACTAAATTAAAATTCCCGCCCACCATCTTTAGCATCTTTGCCTCGGTCCTGTGGACAGAACCTCTGCCTCAAGTGGTATCTCTGTCCAACTTCTTTGCTTTTTACAAATGTCTGTCTAGGTGTGATTGCGTTTGGATATATCTGTGTGTGTGTGTGTGTGTGTGTGTGTGTGTTTACCTTCTTTTTTTTTCCCCTAAGGCAAGTCCTTCCACTCCTGGGATTGGAATGACTCCTTTTCCACTTCCTTAAAACCCATATCCTTCCCTTTCTCCTCTCCTTTCTTCCTCTTCTCCTGAAGAAGCGACCAACGGTTGCGAAAGCTTCTATGCCATTTGTGTGTGATTTTATTAAGTATGTGTGTTTGTGTGTGTGTGATTTTATTTGTGTCTGTCGACGAGCTTGTCCTTTGGGTAAGTCATCCGTTTACTATTTTTTATATTTGTTTATCCCATCAGGAAAGTTTCCTTCTATAATTTTCGTTAGATACAATAAAATTGTACATGAAAATTGCAGAAAAGTTACTCACCCCACAAACCCATCTTTTACATGCTCCCCAACAATCTGGCATGCTCCACATTGTAGCTGGTTATTGCATTCCCACAAATAATTTCTACCTCTGTTGACCCCAATACCTCCAACCATTGATCAGAAACCTAGCGTTGCACATCAAGGTTACCAACCATCTAATTCACTGATTTTCCTGCAGCCCCTACTTTTACCTTCTACATTGCTTGTCATTACTGTTAATGCCAAATCGCCATACACCAATAGCCGTAATACCCATGGCCATGCCGCTATTCAACAATCCTTCTCATAACATCTTGCAGATTCCTCTTTAATTCCTCATATATTATACCAGTTATACTAAGAAATACAATACCGTATCCTCTGAATTGAAGTTATAAAAATTCACAGCACAGCTTTTCTCAATACAGAGCTGGCTCTAGTTTATGCGAAGCTCTGTGCAAAACTTCTGTGCAGGGCGCTTCCACATTGACCCTCTCCCCCTCCTTGCTCCAACAGTGGTTATAAACCTTCGTCGCGTTCCAAGAATACCAAGTTTCGTCATTGACAAACTACCCATATATCAAAACATTTCCTACACCAGACACGCAGATTTGATAGGAAAATAATTAACCAGAGAAGAAATGTTAATTAAACTCTCGGATCAAAAGACTTGCAGCAGGTGGCCAAACAATCATTATTTCATTTCCTAGTTCAATGAAGTAGCATGTCGCTACATGAATGCATTTAGAGAGTAGGAGTTTGGTGCTCGTGAAAAAAAAACTCGCCCTGCCAGCTGCTGTCTTGTGCCAAGTGCCTTGCAATCCCATTTGACTGTTCACAGTGAGCGGAGCAGGGAGCACTGCAGCTATGCTGAAGCCGGAATAGCTTGTCCTGTGAGAAACTACTACTAACGTATAAATGTAGTGCTTGATTATTAGTCACAACGACAAGTAGAAAGGGCACTGAGAAACAACCTATCGTGTACATCTTAATTTAAGCATGACCATTAGTTATGTATTGACACTTAGTACTACTATAGCACATCAGTATCATAACCTCTGGTTACTTCAATTCTGATAAAGGCATAATTTTCTAAATCTGAGACGTTCTCCAGCAGCCATAGTCATGTCACATGGATATATATACTTAAGTAACATTGCAATAGAAGTAGTTTCAGAAACAAAATTACAGATGACAGTTTTCAAATTACGTTTTAAGGTTTTGTGCAGGGCCCTGTGCTACTGCATTGTTAATACATGCCTAAGCTGGCCCCATCTCCATCTAACACTCCACCTAAGCCCTGTAATATGGAAGGGCTCACATAGAGGTAGGTGTGTATGTGTGTGTGTGTGTGTGTGTAGTCTAGCTATAAAATTTCTACTAGTCATTTTCAGCAAGCCAAAAGTAAATTAGGAATTTTATCACTTTTACTTGCATTGTTTTCATTATTTTCAAAACAGCATTTCAAATCTCAGCTTACTTTTCTCCGCCATTCCTGAAAGTTTCTATTACTAACACAGAAACAGAGTTTTTAAAAAATAAAGCTACTGTTATACTGCTATTGCAATTGTATCCTAATCTGGCCCATTATCTTATAGTTTATCACATGGTATGGTACAAGAAAAATTACTGAGCTTTGCAGTTTTAAAAGCTGCTTCATAAATTAATACAGTGAGTTAATAACTGTGACTCCTGCACTGAAATTTAGACAAATCTGACCGATGAAAATTTGTCTTATCTGACCGTACAACATATTTGGGAATAATTTTCTGTTATACATTTTTGCCCTTTCAAAATGCAACTTCAAGAAGGACCAGATATATCACAATCATATTGGCATGGGAGATAAAAGTATTATGACCACATGATTGACAATACAGACAACGTGAAGCGAAGAAGATAATGCAATTAGTATAATCTGCTCACAACAAGAACTGATTCTGAAGGGGGAGGAGGGGGAGGTGGACAAAACAAGCTGCACCAACCAAATCTCAATACATAGGGTGCGAAGGACGTCCAGAGAGAACAAGCAAAATCTGCATAATGCAGTGCTGGCAATATAATAGATGTGTCACAAATATATTCATGCTCCAGATGGTCCTGACATTGCTTTTGGTTGGCCACCATAACAATTGCTATGTGTTGCTACAGTCAAAGCATTTTCAGAAGTAAAAGCAGAAAGAAATGGGGGATGTACCAAAATCTTACAAGATTTGTAATTAGTAGCATGTTGTGAAATGCAGGTCCTTGATGTTACTAATTTTGCACCAGTTCTCATAAACAATTTGAAATTGCAAGAGTAAAAAATATAAGTTACATTGTACCAATTAAAAAGTAATAAATATTGCTAAACATTGCCTTGGTGTATGGCCAGCACATCTTGGCACAGTGTTACACCATCCGGGTTATCTGCATACTTCCCACTGAGACCAATCTTTCAGAACTCCAGAGATGGGAACTTGCCCTTCAGCATATTCTCTCTTCCCATTGCCCATCTGGTCTCAACCTCCACTCAATTCAAATTCCCGCCCATCATTCTTTAACATCTTTGCCTCAGTTCTCTGGACAGAGCCTCTGCCTAAACTGTTATCTCTGTCCAACTTCTTTGCTTTCTACAAATGTCTACCTTGGTGTGTTTGCTTGTGTGTGTGTGTGTGTGTGTGTGTGTGTGTGTGTGTGTGTGTGTGTGTGTGTGTGTGCGCTTGTTTACCTTTCCTTTTTTTCCCCTAAGGTAAGTCCTTCCACTCCCGGGATTGGAATGAATCCTCTTCCACTTCCTTAAAACCCCGCATCCTTCCCCCCCCCCCTCCCCGTCCTTCCTTTCTCTTTTCCTGATGGAGCAGCCAACAGTTGCGAAAGCTTGAATCTGTGTTTGTGTGTGTTTTTTATTTGTGTTTTTGTGTCTATCTACAAGCCTGTGCTTTGGGTAAGTTATTCGATTTCTACATATTTATCCCACCAGGAAAGTTTCCTTCTATAATATTTGTTTCGTCAGTTTGAATCTAATAATTAGTAGGTTTGTTTTCTTGAATTGGAGAGACCAGAACCTGCTTTATTATGCTGTCTTTACACTCGACATTCCTCTTCTGCAACAATTTCAATGTCCTTTGTCATACTGTGTGGGTGGTATGGAATGCTGTTCATTACAATTATTGAGTTTAGGGGGGAATTTAGGAGAACCATATTCATGAACCATCTCTCTAACTTTTGTTAGTTCACCTGACCATGGTAGTCAATTCTGAATGACTTTGCCAGAATTTTAGCTCAATTTCCCTGACAAAATCCCACTTAGAACCAATACTAACAACAGTAAGTGTTTTAGAGGAGGTTCTTCATTCTAAGGCAACATCATGCTTTTGCCAACATTTCCTGTCAATCCATGTTTCACCTATAATATAATGATAGTTTACAACTCACCGCAAAGACATAAGATGAGTTGTGACAGGCACATAATAAACAGTCATACATACAACACTTAAGCTATCACCCATTAACCTTCATCAGAAGAAAGAGCTCACACAGGCGCAATTCACAGACATGCAACTGTCATCTCCAGCCACCATGCTCCGGAGTTGAGGATCTGTGAAGTGTGCCTGTGAGAATGCTTGGTTTTCTTATGAAGGCTAGTGACCTATAGCTTAAGTGTTATATGTGTGAATGTTTTTATTATTATTATTATGTGCATATCACAGCTTGTTTGCACGTCTTTGGGGTATGACCTAAGACATCTACAAAAGTTCACGAAAACCAGCCAAGCTAGTGGACAAAATGTTCAAATGTTTGTAGAGCTTAAGGGGCTTAACTGCAGAGTCATCAGTCCCTAAACTTACGAACTACCTTATACTAAAGACAACACAAAGATCCATACCCGAGAGAGGATTTGAACCCTCGATGGGGAACAGCCTCGCGCATACACACACACACACACACACACACACACACACACACACACACACTTTTGCAACACTTACCAAAATTTTTATACGCTTATTCCACCCATTCATAATTAAAAGCAACAGTGATATACTGAAAAGGTACTATTTTATCACAAACATTTCACTGAGATATTAGGACTGGCTGGTTTCTCAAAATATTTAGTTCCTACATAATCTGTTCCTGCTGGAGTCACTTTTTAACTGCTTGGGCTTTAGTACCTAGATAAAATTATTTCCAATAATGCTCCTTCCTTTCTTAGACAACTATATAGGTTCATAGGGGACACAATACATTATAGGCCAGTTAAATGCTGTGCTAAAGAAGGTGTGGAATTTCTTTTACATTTTTTTATAAGTTTATCATCATAGAGAAACCGACGTCATCAAATAAATACATGAACTTTTTCTGTTAAAATGCTGAAAAAGGAACATCAATTTAACAACCACTCACAAAACTATATTCAAATTCAGGCTTGGAGCCAAAGGTAGGTGATCACAAATCTTGTACTGATGTGTAGATAGGTGGAGAGGAGGGAGACAGCTGTGTTTGCAGGGCTGTGGGGAAGGGGGTATGTGCGAGCCAGGCCTGTTCAACATGACCCTAACCTTTGCTCAGGCAAGGGGTGAACTGGAGTAAGGGAAAGAGCTTGGTGATGTCACT
The DNA here is from genome assembly GCA_026315105.1 of Locusta migratoria. Lineage (NCBI taxonomy): Eukaryota > Metazoa > Arthropoda > Insecta > Orthoptera > Acrididae > Locusta > Locusta migratoria. The sequence goes on from CM048745.1 coordinate 320,208,783, forward strand.
GCGGCTGCAGTTTTCAGAGCCGGTTGTGTGGAAGAATTAAAGGCCAGTGTCTACTGACCTGTGGAGGGTGGGTATCCAGGGATCTTTAATGGCAGGATGTGCTGATGGGAGGGGCCAGAAGGGAGTCATGGCAGTACCTGGACACTCAAACATGTGTGCCTGCAACAGAACTGTGTAAAATGGGCCCGATTAACTCCAGTTTGTAACTCATTCTGCACCAAAATTATGTCGTACTCAAATTGTTTGATATAATGCAGAAAAAAAAGGATAAAATTAATCACACATTTATGGTGGAGCTGGGCAAGGCAGGGTGCCACAGACCCTAAAGCATGAATTGTCCCTGAAGAAAATTATCATACTGTGAGAGGCCAGAAATTTGGCTTTCTAGTTAACCTCAATATAAAATTAGTTCCATTGGAAGGAAGAAATAATAATGACACTTAATATTGATGATATTTTTATTGTGTCATTCTGTTTGACAAAATTAGTTCACAAAAATATCTTGCACTTGTGATTATTATATCTACTGAGACCACCATGCTGATTTCAATCATATTGTAATGTGGACACTAGTTCCATCACATTGTCTAATGGTGTGTAAAAGGCAGGCTGTTTTGATTATAATATGCTTATGTTGTACACATATCTCAAAAGATTTTCCCAATATGCACCATTTTATAACCCATATTTCCAAATGCACATTCAACGCACTTTCGGGCAGTAGAAAGACATTGACTGAAATATCTTCTGGCATCATTCAGTTTTTTTCTGGAAACTGAGGCATTAAATTTGACTTCACTTAGAATGGTTCAAATGCAGTATAAACATATGGCAAACTACAAGTGACTTATTTTCAGGGATTAGTTCTGTTGGGTTTATATGAAGACTTACAATTCCTATTATCTTATTTAGCACTGAGTGATGGAAAGTTATACCATCACTTTGACCCCCCCCCCCCCCCCACACTCTCTTCTACTACTATCAATGGCCATAGCTTGTAAAACAAGAGAGAGAGAGAGAGAGAGAGAAAATTATTACAGTTACTTTATGCTGATCACAGCTGGTCTAGGCAATTCATTTCACAGTGTCTTTCTTCAAAGTGTCCCAATACAGTTGAAAAACTGCTATAGTCTATAATTATCATTTGTAATTTTCTTCATCTTGTGATGGTGCAATGTTCTCCTTTCCTTACACTGAATAAATCAACTTTCAGAAATGTATTTTCTTCCAGTATCAAATCATTAACAATGTATATTACTCCTTTGCCTGATCTCCGCAGAATGCTGCTGCATACCACCGCTACTCAGGACACTGCAACGTTGGCTCAAATTCAGTTGTCATCGAGCATGCTGCCCACTCCCTCATACACTACACTCGGGCAGTGTATCAGTCCAGCTGATCATTTTAATCGTGTATTGGCCAAAATCTACAGGCAGGGTCCTTAGAATGGAATAAACTGTTTGAAATAACATTTATGGTTGTGTACCATTCTACACAGCTAAAATTAACCAAATAAAAATCATGAAAACAGTCTACAAAAGAAATTGTTGGCAGCAGGATTCGTAGCCACCAGCCTTAGAATATTAGTCCATTACCTCAATTGCTTTGCTACAGTGAGATCTTTGAAATTATACTTGTTATGGCAGCTATAGTTGGCTAGTGAAACGCAGGTCTTTTCTGTTACTCGTAAATGAGGGGGTCACTAATGTAACGATTTTAAGGTGTGATACAATACTCAGAGACGTTACCTGCAAAAAACTAGACCCCTTCCCTGTGGACCTGTATATTTAAGTATCAGTATTTGATCAGATTTTTACATACACAAATTTAATCAACATTTAAACAAATCCAGACAAAGTGCAAGGAAGGTTCAGAACATTATCAAACTAATTTGAACAACTGAAATGGCATTCCCCAGTTACTAATGATTTCCCCGGATTATCTTAGTAAAATATTCAAATTATACAAACAGTGCTGCAGCTTACTCCTGTTATGCCATGGCTCATTTCATTGGCTCAACAAAGGGATGGATCAACTCTTTAATTTTTGTTCCCCAGCTTGCAGCATTCAGCGACATTGTTAATAATTTTTTGGGCCCACTCTGTAACGTGTTACCTCTTTCCCTCCAAGGGAGTGGATGGGCATGAAAACTCTTTGTCACACATCAAAAATGGAATTTCTTTGTTGCACAACACAGACAGCAGTCACTGAGCAGTGTCTACATACTGCAGTACAGTGTACCATATTGGATCGCTGAGGTTAGCAGCGTCCGGAAACAAAACATTCATGACCTGATAACTTCTACCAACCTTTGGCTACGGAGTCTGTATTTATCTAACTGTAAACAAATTACACTGAGTGTTGCCGGCATTGCTGCTTATAACCACTGCTACAAGCATCACCACAGAAACTGAATGGGTCGGAATATAACAGTCCACACTACTTCTAGATACAGTCTAAGTTGATCTGGTGCAGAGTGAGTGTTGTATTCCAGACCACTCATTCTGCAATCATGGGCCAAACATTTTTGATAGGCAGGAGATTGGGAGAACAGGAAGACCAAGACAGAAATGCATTCCAACGGGTGATGATCCTGTGGTAATGTGGCTGTCTAGAAGCTCCAAAGGTATGGGAGAACATCAAGCTCCAACACTTCAGAGTATAATCACAGTCTAACATATACAGTCTCGACACTCACTGCTATGAAAGTTGTTACCAACTGACAGTTGCAACGACACTAGCGCTCCTGGTGGTGGGCAAGCCGCCGAAAGAGAAATGTTTGATTATAATTATTTGTGTACGTAATTAACGAAATAGTTATTATAATTTTTGAGTTAAAAGCAATAGTAAGATATCAAGAGACAGACATAATCTGTAAATTATTGTAAAAACAGCCAAAATTAACTGATTCAGTGGTATAACGAAGAACTTTTGTCATGAACCAATACTTACGAATATGTGTATATTTGCAGCTTATTCCGCTGAAAGTAAGTAGAATGTGAACATAATAGAAACATAAATTTCTTTTATGGTCTGTTCTTATTATGACAAAGAGTTTTTTGAGACGTATCCATTCGATATGGAGTCTAAAGATTCCCACAGTTGTAGGCTTCACTTGTCTTTCTTATATGCCCAAAAATTCTTACCGTTTGTGGTTCAGCTGTAGGAACAATTGTGGAATTCGATTCTTCTTTCTTGACAACAATGTGATTGCTTTTTCTGTTTTCTTGCCACGTCTGTGAGGTTTTTCCTTCAGCTACAGCTGTGGTGGCTGATTTGATACGTTAAATACTGTATTTATTACATTCTGTATACGTTTCCTACGTTCTGCCCTCACCGATTTTACTGGAATTGTAGTGAAGAAATCTGAGTAGAAAAGCGACATCTTTCTGCCAAAGACAGGTCTTCTGGTGTTTCCTAGCCATGTTTCCATTTTTAATAGTAAATGAAATTATTCAGTAAAAGCCTGTAGGTTACAAGATAATTGTAAATAAACTGTACTGCAATGTACAGTTTCGTACCTTGTCAGGGATCTCAGGAAACTTAAGACAAAGCTGGAGCTTTTTAAGTTATTACCTATTTTATGACACTGCATATGTTCCCTAATGTAAAAAAAGTATGTTCAAATCAATATAAACAATACTATTCACACTCATCCAATATCATATTCAGAAATGTGGCTTGCCGGCCGCTTGGAGCGCTGCTGTTGCCGTGTATAACAAAAATCTGCGGAAGTGTTGTGTCCGTATATATTAGACTGTGGTACAATGCTGGCTGTTTTGTGCACTTGCAGTTAGTAGGTGTGTGGAAGTGTAATTCAATTCCACCACAAACACAACCAGTATGGCAATGCGCTAAGGTGACAGTTTAACAGTCTCTTACCATAGTGTCTCCAAACTCTACTCCAACCACCAAGGGGAAAGGCACAATTGGGATTTGGTGATGAAAACAATGTTGTTCCACTAGTTTCATAATGCTCAATATAAAGCAACAGTTACATTAGGGAAACACTGATTTCATTTCTATTCTTGGTAGCACAATCAATCATACGACAAGTTAAAAAAAAACATATAGGCAATTACAAAAAGTTATGTAAACTGGGACACTGTGAAAGGAAAAAAAGGCATTGTTCACACTATGTTGTGCAGTGAATAATTGTACAACAAAAATTACATATATTCTACATCTACATAGATACTCCGCAAAAGTGCATGGCAGAGAGTTTATCAAACCACTTTTATGATATTTCTCTATAGTTCCATTCTCTAATAGCTCACAGGAAAAAGAAACACCAAAATCTTTCTGTTTTTGAACTGATTTCTCTTATTTTATTATGATGATCGTGTTTTCCTATGTAGGTGAGTGCTAACAATATATGTTCACATTCTGAAGAGAAAGTTGGTGATGGAAATTTCACAAACAGATCTCGTCACAACAATTAATGCTTTTCTTTAAATGAATTCCACCCAAACTCATGCTATATTACCATGACACTCTCTCCCTTACATCACCATAATACCAAACAAGCTACCCTTTTCTGAACTTTCTCTAAATTGTCCGTTAGTCCCACCTAGTATGGATTCCACAATGCGCAACAATACTTGGGACACAAGTGTAGTGTAGGCAGTTTCTTTAGTAGAACTGTTGCATTTTCTAAGTGTTCTGCCAATGAAACATAGTCTTTGGTTCACCTTCCCTACTACATTTTCTGTGTGTTCTTTCCTATTTACGTTGTTTGTAATTGTTACTCCTAGGTATTTAGGTAGAATTGGTGGCCTGTAGGTTTGACTGATTTATTACATACTGAAGTTTAATGGATTTCTGGTCACATGGTTGAACTCACACTTATCATTATTAAGGGTCAAATGCCAATTTTTGCACCTTGAAGATATCTTATCCAAGTCTAATATTTTTGCACTTCTTCAAATCAAATGTTCAAATTTTTGTATAGCTTATGGGACTTAACTACGGGGCCATCAGTCCCTAAACTTACAAACTACTTATGAACTAGGATGGCACAAATATCCTTGCCCGAGGGGGGATTCGAACCCCCGACCGTAGTGGCCGTGCAGACCGTGACTGGAGCGCCTCAGTCCCCTCGGCCACCGCGGCTGGCTGCACTTCTTCAAAAATCATGCAGAAAGCACAGGGAAACATATGTACTGCATGTCAATGAAGAAAAAGTCGACAAGTTGATACTATTTAAATGGAGAGGATCAGTAAATGTCAACATAAAATTTTCTTTGCAGACAAATTGTATGACACTGTAAAGAGCACTGGTGAAAAGACTGCTAAGGTAATTTAATGGGAAATTTTTATGATTCATAACAAAACAGTGCAAACCCAGCTACATGACCTGAAAACTCTGACAAATGTTATTGTTTATTCCATGTAGCACAAGGTCTTCACTTTACTGAAAAAGGTACAGCCATTTAGAAATATTTTTCAGATAATGTGAAATGTAATAAATGAAAATATTTTGTCATAAAAATATATTTCTCTTGAGATTTTATTAACAGTTAATAATTGCAAACATGCTGTATATGTGAAATGTATCATGGACATAGAAAACTATGTTTTCTCAATATAAACAGCTAAAACCTCAAATTAAAAATGACTCAGTCTGTTTGTGTCAAAAAATATTAAAATAAATAAAGTTACTCTTTCGGAGATTGCTGATGTACTACAGTTCCCAATAATATATAACCTCCACTTCCACTCATCTGAATATCAGGATGTGTCCTGTTAGGAAGAACTTGATGTGTACGAAAAAATGTCTCTGTAAGATGAGCATTAATGACACCACCATCCTTCTTTAATTTGATGTAAAGTTCAACTAAAGGCTCACGGCACCAGGAGTACACTGCAAAATTTCTAGATGGAGCCAGGAATGGTAGCAGTGGTAAAACTATATCAGTTGGATCTTCACGTCCAACAACAACTAGACCATCAGCATTTTGTGGTGACAATAAATCCACGGCTCTATCTAAGTCCATCTCCCAACGTGGCTTTTTTACATCATTCAGTTCTGAGACTGCACCTTTTCTTTTAAGGTCATGACCAACTCTTTCTTCCTTTTGGCCTTCATTACTTGATATTAATGTCTGAAATGTTTCTGAACTTCCCAAATCATTTGATTTAGTTTCACTGGAACTGAAATTTTTATTTTGAGGTGTTCTATTACAAGATATCTGATCACCTGTTAAATGTTCATTTCTACTGAACTCTGTTTCTTCTATGCTCTGCTTCAAATTTGTATTATGACACATTTCTGCATCCCTTTCACTTTCCTTATCTGCTACCACTTCACAGGTACTAGATGTAAAAAAACTGCCACCTGTAAGCTCCAAGTGACCACTTTCCTTTCCATTATTAACATCTTGTTGCACTTGATCTTCTGACTGTGAATTACAAGTACTAGTTTCAATGATAACTTTTTTATTTAATTTTTCCATGAGAGACTGTATACTAACACTGACAAGTCGCTTTTTCTGGGACTCGTCATAATTCATTGCAAAAATTGCCTGTCTTTGAGGTGTCATTCCTGGGAAAGTATGAACTAAATACCCATCATCTCCTAAATAATTTAGAAGAGCTGCTGTCGGTAAGCCTTCACATGAGCTTTCATACACTATGTATGTCCCACCTGAACTAACACCTACACCAGTAATCAGTTGAGAGAGAGTGTCACATCGCAAACCCATTATTTTCATAGGGTCTTGTTTATAAATTATGTCACACACCAAACGTAGGGTAGGTTTCCTAATTAACACATAATCAAAATACTTCTTTTCTTTTTTACTTAAATATTTTTTTTGGGAATATTCTGTTTTCTCTTGAAATGTTTTACTATTTTCTAAAAGCTGACTTACTATGTCACAACCAGACATTCCACTATCACGAAGATTGACAATCTCTTCCTTGGATAATTTTTGAGAACTGTTATCACTAACTATATTTCTGTTATCTGTCCCACTGGCAACATCCTTTATAAGCTTTTCAACCAGGCTTTCAGCCTTACTACACTCCTCCAACACAAAAACATTTCGTTTCTTTTCCTTTGGCACCATCCTGAAGGTTGTGGAGAAAGGTCGTCCAACAATGTTATCCAGTTCCAATTGGTTGTTTCCCAACATCACTGATAGTTTGTTGGAAATTTTATGAATTTTTGAATAACTCTTCCTCTGTATGACCACATAGTCCCCTATTTTCATTGTGTGCTCCTTGGAGCACTGAGTGTAAATACCTAGAAAAGAAAGAAAACATTACAGTATGTCAGTCATTATAAGGAAACTATATCAATCAGAACCAGTTCAGATGTAAATGTTTTAGCTCATTACTGAACACACCGTATAATATTAAAGATGGTAATAAGGACACCAAAGCAATTGCATTATCGGAATAGGATAGTCATATTAGATAATAAAATAAAGAGAATATGTGATATAGTGAAGGAAGAGACAGGTAAAACCAGAATTGAGGACAAGCACATAGCATTAAGAGTAGATGACACATGGGTAACAGATTGCTGAAATTTACAATAAGCATTTCAAAACTATTACTGAAAATATAGGGGTTATCAGGATAAATACCTACTGCAATATCGCACACCTGTACTACATATAACTACAGTAATATGAGACTTACAACACCACTAGGAGTAATGTCCACCATAAAATCATTAAAATCAAAAAATTTCAGATGCTATGATAATATAACGACAAATTTTATTAAACATTGTGCCTCTGATTTTAAGTTATAAAGTGATATTTTAAGTTGCTTCTGTAACCAGTCTTTTATCAGTGGAATATTTCCTGAATGGTTGAAATGTGCTGATTTGTATAAGGGAGGAGATAAAGACAGTCCACCAAACTTCCAACAAATTTCACCGTTGCCCACATTCTCAAAATTTTTAGAAAAGATAAGGCATAATCATTTTCTCAAACATCTTAACATTAATAAAATATTTCTCTGTCACAATTCAGATTTCTAAAAGGTTCTGATATTCTGAAGGCTATCTACACACTATCTTAATTCATTAGCCAATAAATTACAGGCCACAGGTATATTTTATGATCTCTCAAAGGCATTTGACTGCGTAAATCACAATTAGAATATTAAGATGTACCATGAAATGCTGCAGAATGATTCAAATCCCTAACAGGAAACAACTAGTGTCAATAGAAAAGAAATGAATATTGGGCTATCATGTCTCATCCAATTGCGAACTAATAACATGTGGGGTCCAACAAGGTTCCATCTTATGTCTCCTACTTTTTCTTGTATATATCAATGACCTTTCATCAGTAACATTACTAAATGCCAACTCTGTTTTATTTGCAGATGGCACAAACATTGCAATACATGATAAATAAAGTGTAGCCTCAGAAAGGTCACTAATGAAATTTTCATGAACATTAATAAATGGTTGTTGTTGTTGTTGTTGGGGTTTGGAAGGGACTAAACAGTGACGGTTATCAGTCCCTTAATAAATGGTTCCTAGCCTATTCCCTGTCACTAAACCTTGAAAAACAAACTATATGCAATTTGGGATTTATAAAAGGTATCCTGTCAGTATATGCCTAAAGACAAGGAGGTAGAAGAAGTTGACAATGCCATTTGCTTTTTTTTTTTTTTTTTTTTGGGGGGGGGGGGGGGGGGATTACAGCTTGGCAATAAATTCAACTGGGAGGAGCAGTTTACACAACTGCTGAAGCGCCTGAACAAGTCCCTTTACAGAATTGATGAAGCACATAAACAAGTCCATAACTGTTACAAAATGTCAGAAGTAGGGGATATATAAATAAATAAAAAAGCTGGCAGATTATATGCACTTTCATCCCATGTCATACGGGATTATTTTCTGGGGGGTAACTCATCAGGCTAAAGTTTTCCAAAGCCAAAAATGTGCAACATGAAACATTTGCAATGCCAACTGAAGAACATCTTGCAGATTGGTATTTAAGGAATTGGGGATACTAACTACTGTTCCTCAATACAGTTACTCTCTAATGATATTTGTCATTAAAATATATCTTTCGTTCAAACTACCAGCACAGTTCATGGGATAAATTCTAGAAACAAATATAACTTTCTCTGGCTCAGAAAGGTGTCCACTATTCAGCGATACACATATTTAATAACGAGCCAGCAGCCATAAAAAAATTTAACTAACAATAAAGTTCATTTTGAAAAGAGTCTAAAAGATTTTCTGGTGGCTAACTCCTACCAACTGATGAATTTATTTGCAGAAGTCATTGATGTGAGTGTGTTATTGTACACAATATTCACAAATGTGAATATTGTGTTCAGTCTGGCTTCAGTACTAATCTTGTGCAGTAATGTGATCCTAAGAATTATCACATGCAACTAATATACTCAACATTTACAATGGTAACAAGTTTTATGTCTTAAAAAGTAAATATTCTAAGATTTTGTTTTTTTCTGATCGATTCCACATCCACGAGGGCAATTACATTTGGCATCTATGGAAGGTACATTAATACATCTGATTTCATTTTATGAATATTTATTGTGTTTCTTGTTTTATCACATGTTCTACATCCAAGAGGATCTCATCAGTTTGGATCAATTGGAATGAAAAGTACATATCTAATCTAATAAATATGTAATTTACATATTACATAGTAATCTTTTTAACATTATTCCATCTGTGCTAATTAACTGCTTGCTTTATTTAAATATTGTACAAATAGTTGATATTGTTTTGTTACTTTACATATTTAAAACTAATAAATCAATCAAAATTATGTAAATAACAATAACACTAGAATGCCCATAAAGACTATCTCACTGAGCTGCAGTCAGGCACATACTAAAGACAATCATATTCACATACCTAAATCTTTTGGCCACAGCATTTGTTAGAAAAAGAGTATACAAATATTCAAACAATCATACACACAACTCAAACACAATAGTGCCACCTCCGGCCACCATGCCTCAAGAACTGCGCGGTGCTGTTTGTTGTGGTGGGGTGGGGGAAAGGGAGGATGGAGGGCAAGGGTGAGGACAGATATTAGTGCTGCCTCACAGCATGTGCAGGGACTGAAACTGTGATACTTAGCTTTGGAACTAGGAATGCAGTAAAGGGGTGGAAAATTGAGGAGTGGAGAAAGTGAGGGGTGTGGGAGAAACTTTTTTTTTTCGGAGGGGGTGCAGCAAAGAGGGGAGGAGCAGACTAGGGGAAATAGTCACAAACTGTGAGTGTGAGAGAGATGAAATGGGAGGTGGTGTGTGATACAGGGAGTAGGATTGGCTGGTTGGGATAGTGGGACCAAACTGCTAAGGTTATCTATCCTACAATGGGGAGAGAAAGGAGTGAGGATAAGAAAGGAAGGAAAGAGAAAGGAAATGCAATTCAGAGAGGAAAGGAGGAAGAAAGACTGCATTATCTTGGGGCCCCATGCTCACCACGCACATACTCTCGAAAGAATTGTGAGCTCCCTAGGGGGCAGGGGGTGGGGACTGTTGCATGGAGTGTGTGAGACCAAGAGGTTACTGTAGGTTGAGGCTAGGATAATTCTGAGACCATAGTATGTGTTGTTAGTATAACTCCTATCTGTGCAATTCCGAAAATTGCTGGTTGCGGAGGAAAGGAACCAGATGGTCCATATTGTGAAGTAGTTATGTAAGTCAAACATTTTATACTCAGCTGCATATTGTGTTATGAGTTGCTTCACCTAGCTCTTGGTCGTGTTCTGATGGTGGGAATTCATTCTGAAGGACAGGTAGTTGTTATTCATACCAATATACAAGCTATGCAATAGTGACTTGCAATAATTGTAGCAATGTCGGTAAACAACATAGCCACTTGCACAAATGGCTTGGCTCCTGTTGGGATAAAAACCTTTGACCAAGAACAGGAAGTGCTGGGTGGGTAGATTGGGTAGATCATGTACCAGGATCTACCACAGAAATATGATCTCTGTAGCAATGGGCTGTGATTGAAAATGGCGCAGGGATGGACAAGGATGTTATGGAGGTTGGATGGGTGTCAGAAAACTATTTTAGGAGGGGTGGGAAGAATCTTGGGTAGAATGGCTCGCATTTCAGGACTAGTCTACCTGGTAGATAGCACATTTCGTCATCTAAGATGGTAGTCCAGTAACTAAAAACTATGCATCACTGTATAAACATTCCACAAAGCTTTAAAAGCAGGCTTGACTTTGAAGGCAGGGTTGTCAACTTATTCTGAAAGCAGATTTACTGCGAAGTTAGACATACACACAGCACTGACTGACTCTCACAAAGAGTGCTCTGCTATTTATACACAGACTGAATGTACCAGAAATTAGAAGAATAGTTAACATAAGAAACATGTAGAACATTCTGGAAATGATAATTACAAAGAACTAAATTTTTGTTGGTGGACGGGATTGAACCAGAGACCTTCAGCACCGCAATCGGTGACACTATTCATTGCACCACACCAGCAGTGGGTTAACTCTGGGTCTTACAGCATTGCTCCCTCTCGTGAAAAAACAGCGACATGCTGTAGGTTACCTTTGGAGCCAGCTGTAATGTCCTGGATCTTGATCTCTGTATGGCAGTTCTGGAGAATCCTACCCTTCTGCATGATTACAGACAACAGACATTCCTGTCGTGGCTTCACCAGTATCATTACTGTCCTTAGAGTCATTGAACAAAATACCATTTCCACCTACCTGCTCCTCAGGGTCATAGTAAGGCTTCATGCAGAGGGCATGAACAATGTCCTTTCGTTTTCGTCGTTTCGACGATGGCTCATAATCCTCAACTTCGTATGTGACGTCTAGCAGGCGGCTTATGACACGATACGGACCAAAGTATCGCTTCAATAACTTTTCTGCTAGTCTAACTTTCCATACAGGGGTAAAAATCCATACCAGATCTCCTGGGCTGTACATAACAGGTCGGTGCTTGTCATTATACCACTGACGGTCCTTCTCCTGGGTGTCCAGTGTCCATATGCGAGCCAGCTGTCTTACTTCTTCAACCCTGGTGATGAGCTGTTTCACACAGTCATCCTGAGTGTCGTCTCGCTGGAACAGGAACAGCGTATCCATTGTCGACTCAGTTTCATGGCCATGGAGCAGGAAAAACGGTGTGAAGCCCGAGGTGTCTTGCCTTGCTGTATTATAAGCAAATGTCACAACTGGCAGTACTGTATCCCAATCCTTTTGCTTAACATTGACATACATCGACAGCATATCTGCTAACGTATTGTTAAAAAGTTCTGTATGCACATTTGTCTGAGGATGGTATGCAGTTGTCATTCTGTGGACAATGTTGCAATGTGAAATTATCTCTGATACTAGTTTTGACTGGAATACTCTTCCACAATCAGATATGATCACATGTAGTGCTCCATGCTTCAAAATAATGTCGTCTACAAGGAATTTTGCAATCTCTAGAGCTTCTACAGACAGCACAGGTTTGGTGACAGTGTAGCGAGTGAGTTAGTCAGTGCAGTCTATTATCCAATGGTTAGTGGTTGTTGATTTCGGAAACCTGCCTAAGAGGTCGATTCCAATCCGGTGGAATTGAACTGCTGCAGGTGAAATTGGTACGAGATGCCCAAGAGGTAATTGCGGCACATGCTTCCATCGCTGGCACTCTTTACAGTGACTCACATAGTGCTTGACAGATTGGTAGAGAACTTTCCGGGTCTTCAGGAATCCCAGATGACCGGATATTGGAGCATCATGGAAATACCTGAAAATAACTGGTTGGAGATGAGCTGGAATGACCACTATCCATTTGAGGCCCAGTAGACCATAGTTGCTCTTATACAATGTCCCGTCTATAAGTTGGAACTCTTCATTGGTTGGTTCTCTTTTCTCCAAGGCCTCTATGGTTTTTAATAGTGCTGGATCTTCCCCTCTGTTCAGCTGTAATATCACCTAATTCAGTGAGGACTGAAATTTAATTCATGCTGTTGTGTTCCACTAATGGATTCCTCGAAAGGCAGTCGGAATCCTTGTGTTTGCGCCCATTCTTGAATACCACTGTGATATCATATTCTTGGAGTTTTAGTGACCATCTTGCCAGTCAACCTGATGGATCCTTCAAGCTAGTCAGCCAACACAAAGAATGGTGGTCTGTTACGACGATAAATGGTTTGCCGAATAAATATGGCCAGAACTTGTTGATAGCCCACATAACAGCGAGACATTCTTTCTCCATTGTAGAGTAGTTTATCTCGGACTTTGAGAGTACTCTTTATGCATAAGCTATCACCTTTTCAGCACCTTCCTGAACTTGTACAAGCACTGCACCAATCCCATAATCTCTGGTGTCTGTGTGAAGTTCATTTTCTGCATTCTCGTCGTACAAGGCTAGAACTGGTGTGGAAGATAGAGCCTCCTTAAGTGCCCGGTAAGCTCTTTCTTTTCTCTTATCCCTGTAAAACTTGGTGTCTACCTGCAGAAGTTCTTGCAATGGACATGCCTTGTTAAAAATCCTTTTATGAAGTGTCAGTAGTATGAGCATAGCCTGAAAAAACTGAGAAGTCTTTCTTTGGTGTCTATAGTATGTCTGCCTAGGTGTGTTTGCGTCTGTGTAAATGTATGGGTGTGTGTGTAGTTGTTCACCTTCCTTTTCTTCCCCCAAGGTAAGCCTTTCCTCTCCCGGGATTGGAATGGCTCCTTACCCCCTTCCTTAAAACCCTCATCATTTCCATTTCCTTTTCCCTCTTCTTGCCTTCTGCCCAAAGAAGCAACTGGGTTGCGAAAGCTTGTGTGTGTGTGTGTGTGTGTGTGTGTGTGTGTGTGTATTCATTTGTTTATTTGTGATGCTGTCACACCTGTGCTCCTTCACCTGGTGAGTAATCTTCGTCTATTTTTTACATAGGATTTGTATATTAAGTTACTCAGTATTATTTACACTATCTTTTACTATAGACAGTTGTTTACTTTTCCATTATAATGAATTTGATGTACTTAATTAACATTATGCAATTTCCAGTATCATTGTTTGGAAGATATAAATAGGATGTGCTCGCGGCATGTATCAGATTATTGTTTCATCCGCTGTCTCAGGCATAATCCACGCTAGTTCAGAGTACTGTTACGGCTACGATCTGAGGCACAAGCCAAGCCAGTTTGAACTTTAATGTTGAACAATTATGTAAAAGTTTGTCAGTGTTGTTAGTGCAGAAAGTGTATCTACAGTGATGTGGTAACGCGCGGCGTGTGTGTTTTAACAGCGCGCCGCCCGTTACCAGGACTGGCCGCTGTGCGGCGCTGGCTGCACTACCGCGCTGCACCCTGCCAGCCACGCGGCATTTTGAGAGAGGCACTCAGCCATCCGTGAACTTCACCTACTGTGCTCGTGGATGTGTTTGTGGCTTTGGACAATACTAATAGCTAGGACGGGAGTGGGTGTGCATAAGTGTGGATTGCATTGGACTCCGATGAGACGGTTCAGCATTCTGGCGACACTTGTAGCTGGCGTAACGTGCATAGGTGTGTTATTAGTTATAAAAAGTGATTAATTAATATTTGTGCCACATTACAATGTACACATTGATCTTTTATATTCCACACACAAACTGTGTTGTGAAGTCGTATTATTGATGCGTGGAATGTGTGTGCCTGGTATTAATGAATGTAATTATTGAGACTTGTAAGCTGGCCATAAATAGGTATAATTGGGCACTAATAATAACTCATTAAAATTGTCAAAGAACTGCAATTCTGTGTTGCCTTTGTCATTTGTAGTGAATTAGTTTTCTCCCCATGGGGTTTCAGCCAGCTGCTACCGAGAGCTACAATTGTCGACAACCAGGCAACGACACAAGATGAGTTTATTACTGTAATTGAGGACCTACCAAACAGTCATTTTGTATCATAAATGGCTGCGCAGATTAAAGAATCTTCAGGAATTTAAGACTTTGACCAGAAAAACATTCTACACTGCCTGGAATGTGATGCCAATGACCTTGATTATCAGTTATATTATGGTGATGAAGGCATCAATAGTATCATTGTCGACCAAGAGCCTTTTGAAAACAAGAAAGAACCTAGCAACAAACGTACTGTCAAAAGACCATTCAGTGAGGAAGCTTTTCCCTGCCTTGAGACAGCTAGGCCTATAAAGTGGTTTCAGAAACAAGACGAGTGTGATCCAGTTGCTTTCTTTGAGGCATATGTGAGATTTGGCAGC
This sequence comes from Locusta migratoria, assembly GCA_026315105.1. Taxonomy (NCBI): domain Eukaryota; kingdom Metazoa; phylum Arthropoda; class Insecta; order Orthoptera; family Acrididae; genus Locusta; species Locusta migratoria. Next base: position 320,223,951 of record CM048745.1, read on the forward strand.
AAAAAAACTTGTTTTGTGTTTAGTGCATGTATCTGTTCATTTTTTCTTTTTTTACATCACTCCCATGAAAGAAGTACTATACATTCTTTTCAGAAATGACAGATTGTAAAAAAAAAAAAAAAAAAAAAAAAAAAAAAAAAAAAAAAAAAAAAAATCAGTTAACCAGACATCTCCAGTCCTGAATTGTTCCAGATAATCGATGCTCTACTGTAATTGCTTTAAAATGTGACTAAAAATTTCATGTTGCCAGAAACATGAGTTAACTTCACATATCACACTAATCATCCTATAATACTGTGATCAATTTGTGGCATTGTGTTAGCACAGTCAAATATGGTGGATAATTTTAACTATGAGCCAGACCATTCTTCTGTGAGCACCACAAAAATGTGAAGTTTTCCTTCCTCATGTACTATGTGAGATCAGCCTCATTGAGACACTGAAGTAAGCCCTCTCTGATATGTACTCAATTCTGATGAGAATTCTTCCATTTAAACCCAGCTTTTCTCCAAATACACACATTTAAATAATTTACTGTTAATAAACGTGTGAACATAAAATGTTTCACTTACCATCAGTAGGTTCATCCACTTCCATAATGGCAGGTAAAACTGAAACAGCTGCCTATTTTCTTATCAGTATTTCACTAAAACCGCTGTAAATGTGAAACAAACACAAATGAGCACAAATAACAACATCGCAAAAACTAATATATGCATGGTAAAGAAAAAATTTAATTTATAAAGAATAGGCTTACATTCAGAGATGTAGCCATTAACAATGTGCTAGAGTTATCAAAGGCCATCTTGCTGTTAGCAACATATAGGATAAAAGTCCACTGACATAGTGTAACAAAGCACATATTTTAAGGCATCATGAATGGGACAAGCAGTGGCAGGACATGGAGTCATCACGGCATCATGATGATCAGCTTTCACAGTTAATTTTACATATTTATTCATAACCTGATAAATAGATGGTCTCTAACAGTCAACAACACAGAGAACATCCAAGTCTTAATGTGGCAAGATCAAACATTCTTGGGAAGAACTTTTCTTTCTGTCATCAGTCTGCATTTTATATTCTCTTTACTTGTGCCATTAAAATATCACAAGATTCTCATAAAAGTAAAGTGAAAAATACTGTTAGTATAGTGCATCAAAATACTGGGGGGGGGGGGGGGGGGGGGAGATATACCCATAGTATGTACTATCTGTCACACAGGTGGAAGCAAATGACTATTTGTGGGGATTTCGATTTCAATTCTCTGAAAAGAGTAACAGTTAAAATAAATATAACTTGGAACCAAAAATGTAACTTCATCTAACAGCAAGAAAGAGAATTGACACAAAAGCAGACAAGTAATGTAAAAACTATTGTACTATATTAAGAAAAGTTATGATACAGATACTCTAGATTTTTCAATATCTGAGATTAGTACCTCTGATAACAAAAAGAAAATTATTTGGAATATTACTCAAAGAGAAACAGAGCAACCAAGAGCACCGGAAGACTATTACCATCATACTAAATGAAAAGGTTACTAAGAAAAAGTTGAAAATATTTTTAATAATCATTTTTGAAAGTTGTGGAGAAAATATGATCTAGATCAGAGCTTTCCAAACTTTTCCCAATGGTGACACCCTTGTAATTCATACAGTTTTATGCAACACCCTTTTATTAATAATATCTGAGAGGGATTACAGTGTAACAAATGATACATCACCACCATCATCATCATCGTCATTAAAGACTGATTATGCCTTTCAGGGTTCAGTCTGGAGCATATTATCTCTAATAAAATTCCTCCATGTTCTTCTATTCAATGCTAACATTGATGCCTCGTCTAATGTTATGCCTTTCACTTCAAAATCATTCTGCACCGAATCTAAGTACTTTCTTCTTGGTCTATGTCAACTCCTCTCACCCTCCGCTGCCGAGCTCATGAGTCTCTTAGATAACCTTGCTTCTCCCATGTGTGTAACATGACCCCACCATCTCAGCCTGTTTGCTCTAACTGCTTCATCTATGGTGTTCATTCCAGTTTTTCTTCGATTTCCTCATTATGGACACCCTCCTGCCATTGTTCCCATCTATTAGTGCCTGCAATCATTCTTGCTACTTTCATATCTGTAACCTCTACCTTATGAATAAGGTAACCTGTATCCACCCAACTTTCACTCCCATACAACAAAGTTGGTCGAAAGGTAGACCAGTGCACTGCTAATTTAGTCTTGGTACTTACTTCCTTCTTGCAGAAGATAGTAGATATTAGCAGAGCACTCACTGCACTAGCTTTGCTGCACCTTGATTCTAGTTCTTTCAGTATGTTACCATACTGTGAGAAAATACATCCCAGGTACTTGAAACTGTCTACCTGTTCTAATTTTGTTCCTCCTAGTTGGCACTCAATCTGTTTACATCTCTTTCCCACAGACATTACTTTTGTTTTGGAGATGCTCATCTTCATTTCATAATCCTTGCACCTCTGATCGAGCTCTGAAATATTAGTTTGCAACCTTTCAATCGAATCTGCCATTACAACTAAGTCATCCACATATGCGAGACTGCTTATTTTGTTTTCAGCTATTTTAATCCCGCCCTGTCAGTCTATTGTTTTCAACATATGATGCATGAATAGTATGAACAACAGTGGTGACAGGTTACAGCCTTGTCTTACCCCTGAAACTACCCTGAACCACGAGCTTAATTTGCGATCTACTCTAAATCTACGTAAAGCCCTTATATTGCCTGCAGAAGTTTGCCTCCTATACCATAATCTTGTAGAACTGACAGAAGCTTCCTCCTAGGAACATGGTCATAAGCCTTTTCTAGATCTATGAAACATAGACACAATTCCCTGTTCCACTCATAGCACTTTTCCATTACCTGCCGTAAGGTAAAGATCTGGCCCTGACAGCCTCTAAGAGGCCTAAACCCACACTGATTTTCATCTAACTTGTCCTCAATTAATTCTCGCACTCTCCTTTCAACAATGCCTGAGAATATTTTGCCTACAATGCTAATTAAAGAGATACCTCGATAGTTGTTACATTCTTTTCTGTTTCCATGTTTGAAAATTGGCGTGATTACCGCTTTTGTCCAGTCAGACAGAACCTATCCTGACTCCCACGCCTTCTCAGTTATCCTGTGTCACCATTTAAGACCTGATATTTCACTGTGTTTGAGTTCCGGCTTAATTTCATCCACCCCAGCCGCTTTATTGCACTATAATCTACTGACCATTTTCTCTACTTCCTCAAATGAGATCCTGTTTCCATCGTCGACCCTATCCCATTCTACCTGAATGTCTGACACATCACCGAACGTTTCATCTACATTGAGCAATTCCTCAAAATATTCCCTCCATCTGCTCAAGGCGTCCACATCTAGACTAGCAGCTATCCTGACCTGTCCAAAACACTTAATTCCTTCTTCCCTCCCTTTCAAAGATTGCTAATCACGCTCCAAAACGGTTTTCCCGCAGCTTGACCCAGAGTTTCTAGCTTATTTCCATAGTCTTCCCATGATTTCTGCTTGGAGTCTGCAATTATCCATTTGGCTTTGTTTCTTTCTTCAACATAACTTTCTCTGTCTGCCTGATTTCAAGTATGAAGCCACTTTTGAAATGCCTTCTTTTTCTTTTTACAGGCTGCCTTGACTGTGTCATTCCACCAGGCTGTCTGCTTCTTTCTACCTTTACACACTGTTCCAAGACTTTCTCTGCCTGCTTGACCATTCCTCTTCCAGTGACTGTAAATCATTACATTTAACTAACTGGTATCTTTCTGAGATCATTGTTATGTATTTCTGCCTAATGTCCTTGTCTTGAAGCTTCTCCACTCTTATCCTTCTACACATGGACTTGACTTTCTGCTCTTTTGGCCTCACAAAACCAATTTCACTGCAGATTAAATAATTATCAGTATCAACAAAGAACCCCCTGAAAAGACGTGTGTCCTTGACTGTCTTCCTGAATTCCTGGTCTGTTATATAGTCAATGACAGATCTGGTTCCCCTTCCTTCCCAAGTATAGTGATGAATGTCCTTATGCTTAAAGAAGGAGTTTGTGATAACCAAGCCCATATTGGAACAGAAATCCAAGAGATGTTTTTCATTCCTGTTGGCCTCCATATCCTCTCCAAACTTACCCATAACCTTTTCATAACCACCTGTTTGATTTCTATTCTGGCGTTGAAATCACCCATGAGTAAAACGCTATCCTTATCCTTCACTCTAACAACTACATCACTAAGTACGTTGCAAAATCTGTCCATCTCATCTTGATCTGTCCCTTCACAGGGTGAATAAACTGTCACAATCCTAATTTTCTTGCTGGAGATGGCCAAGTCTATCCACATCAGTCGATCATTTACATACCTTATTGCAATTATGCTGGGTTCAATTGCTTTCCTGATGTAAAACCCTACACCCCACTGTGCTCTTCCTACTTTGACTCCTGACAGGTAGACCTTGTATTCTCCGACTTCGTCCTCTTTCTCTACCCTTACTCTAACGTCACTAACATCTAACTACATCTTACTTGAAGCCACCGCCAGCTCTACCTTTTTCCCAGTATAATCCCCATTGATATTAATAGCTCCCCATCTCATTCCAAATCGTTTGCCAAGTTGTATCGAAGGAGTCCCTGATCTATCAATTAGAGGTGGGACTCCATCACCTCCAAAGGTCCGAGGCATTTTGCTCTGATTGTTGCCAGCATGATATTGTACCTGGGAAGCAGGTTGCTAACCTTACTTGCCCAGGGTTCCACTGGGTTTTACCCCTAACGGTTGAGGGACTAACCGGTGAATTTGGTAGTCTTTGCCATCTGAGAACAAAGGTGGCTACGACTCAGAATATGTCCGAGATGCCCAAACTTATTCCAAAGTAACTGGTATCCAAACTGTCAGGACCACTTACTTGGCCACTCATAGGTTGCCTGTGGTTCATTAACTAGGACAAGACTACAGGAACCCACACAAATGATACATAAAAACATACATACATAAAAGAAATATTTCTTTTGTGACGCATTTTTAAGTACAATACACACTAAACGAAGCCAAACACACGACAACACAAATGTTTTGTCATGAAATCTTCCATTTTATGAGAGCAATTACTTTTACTGAGCGGACAAAGATACATATAAGAATTTGAAGAACCTTCATGGTTATGTATAAAACACTAATCAAGTCATTTTATGTGGCTTAGATTTCTAAGAATGTTAACATCTTGGCAAAGATTTTCTACTGTGTTATTGATGTTTCAACATAATCATAAGAGTCTGCCACGATGATAGTAAAATTTTACTCAGTAGAGGAATAAAAAATTGTTTCCAACAGTTAAGTAGAATTCTCAGCCACATATGCAAAAGCTCTCTAAAACATGGCATTTTGTTTTTTGGACTGAGCTATGATATTGTTATTCAATGAACCCTCTGCCTCGCATATATTGTGATTTACAGACTAATTATGTAGATGTATTGCTAAACCATTGCCAAAACTAGAAATAGGTCTTAAGTCAACAACCATCGCCCATCCTCCAGAATGAATCTTCCACTCTGCAGTGGAGTGTGCACAGATATAACACTTTCTGGCAGATTAAAATTGTGTGCCGGAACCGTGACTCAAACCTGGGACCTTTGCCTTTCGTGGGCAAGCGATCTACATCTGAGCTATCCCGACATGACTTACAGTCCACTCTCACAACTTCAATTCTGTCAGTACCTTGCCTCCCACTTTCCAAAGTTCACAGAAGTTCTCTTGCAAACCTTGCAAGACTAGCTCTCCTGGAAGAAAGGATATGGTGGAGACATGGCTTAGCCACAGCCTAAGGGATGTTTTCAGAATGAAACATTCACTCTCCAGCAAAGTGTGCACTGATATGAAACTTCTTAGCAGATTAAAATTGTGTGCTGAAACCAGGACTCGAACCTGGGACCTTTGCCTTTCGCAGGCAAGAACTCTACCGTTGAGCTATGCCGACATGACTCACAGTCCATCCTCAGAACTTCAATTCTGCCACTACCTTGCCTCCTACTTTCCAAACTTAACAGAAATTCTCCTTCGAACCTTGCAAGAAATTTGGAGGCAAGTTACTGGCAGAATTGAAGTTGTGAGGATGGACCGTGAGTCGTGTCGGGATAGCTCAGTGGTAGAGTGCTTCCCCGCATAAGGCATATGTCCCAGGTTTGACTCCTGGCTCCTGCACAAAATTTTAATCTGCCAGGAAATTTCATCGCCCATACTATTTCTAACAGTTTTAACCAAAATTCTTGAAAAAGTAATTTATTCAAGAGTAGCTGCACATATTTGTAAAAACTAAATACTAACAAGTTAACAAATTGATTTTCAGAAAGGCTCTTCAACATTAAATGTTATATATGCTTTCACTGACCAAATACACTACTGGTCATTAAAATTGCTACACCAAGAAGAAATGCAGATGATAAACGGGTATTCATTGGACAAATACATTATACTAGAACTGAAATGTGATTACATTTTCACGCAATTTGGGTGCATAGATCCTGCAGAATCAGTACCCAGAACAACCACCTCTGGCCATAATAATGGCCTTGATACGCCTAGGCATCGAGTCAAACAGAGCTTGGATGGCGTGTACAGGTACATATACCCATGCACCTTCAACATGATACCACTGTTCATCAAGAGTAGTGACTGGCGTATTGCGATGAACCAGTTGCTCGCCCACCATTGACCAGACGTTTTCAACTGGTGAGACACCTGAAGAATATGCTGGCCACGACAGCAATAAATCATTTTCCGTATCCAGAAGGGTCTGTACAGGACCTGCAACATGCGGCCATGCATTGTACTGCTGAAATGTAGGGTTTCACAGAGATCGAATGAAGGGTAGAGCCACGGTTCGTAACACTTCTGAAATGTAATAGCCACTGTTCAAAGTGCCGTTGATGCAAACAAGAGGTGACCGAGACGTGTAACCAATGTCACCCCATATCATCACACCAGGTGACACACCAGTATGGTGAAGACGAATACATTCTTCCAATGTGCGTTCACTGCGATGTCGGAAAACACAGATGGGACCATCATGATGCTGTAAACAGAACCTGGATTCAACCAAAAAACTGACGTTTTGAAATTCATGCACCCAGGTTCGTCGTTACGTACACCGCAGCCATGGTCTTCGAGCTGACAGTCCATGCTGCTGCAAATGTCGGCGAACTGTTCATGCAGATGGTTGTTGTCTTGCAAACGTCCCCATCTGTTGACTCAGGGATCGAGACATGGCTGCACAATCCATTACAGCCATGCAGATAAGATGTCTGTCATCTCGACTGCTAGTGATACAAGGCCATTGGGATCCAGCACGGCTTTCCGTATTGCCATCCTGAACCCACCAATTCCATATTCTGCTAACAGTCATTGGATCGTGACCAACGCAAGCAGCAATGTCGCAATACGATAAACTGCTATGGCAATAGGCTACAATCTGACCTTTATCAAAGTCGGAAACATGATGGTACACATCTCTCCTCATTACACGAGGCGGCATCACAACGTTCCACCAAGCAATGCCGGTCAACTGCTGTTTGTGTAAGAGAAATTGGTTGGAAACTTTCCTTATGTCAGCACATTGTAGGTGTCGCCACCAGCGCCAACCTTGTGTGAATGCTCTAAAAAGCTAATCATTTGCATATTACAGCATCTTCTTCCTGTTGGTTAAATTTCTTGTGTGTAGCAATTTTAATGGCCAGGAGTGTATTAAATGTTCTGAATAACTGGACATCACCCTATGGGATTTTTTTGTGATCTCTTACAACTTTTATTTGTGAAAATTGTGGAATTATCTAAGATAAGCTTTAGTATTGTGGTACCAGTAGAGCAGTACATAAATGGTTTAAATCAAACTCCACTGGAAGACTACAGAGTTAAAGTTAAGTGGTTCACTTAATGCACAAAAGTAAGCAGATTCCTCTAACTGGGAAGCTATCAACAATGGGGTCCCATAGTGTTTGGTCTTGGGTCCTTTGCTGAATTCTTAATATATCTTAATGACTTGCGATAATATATTGTCGCGTTGAAATGGAAGCAGGCTTGACTTCAAAGGCAACTGAACATAGCACCTATACTGAAAGCTGGTTTATTATGAACTCAACATACACGCAGCACTAACTGCCTCTCAGGCAGAGTGCTCTGCTATTTATACACAGACAGAATTTACCAGAAATTAGAAGAACAGTTAACCTAAGCAACAAGTAGAATTTACAAGTGAACATAAGAAAGATGTAGAACATTGTGGAATTGTTGATTACAAAGAAATAAATTTTTGCCAGTGGGTGGGATTGAACCGGCGACCTACAGCACCGCAGTCCGTTACGCTATCCCCTGCGCCATGCCGGCTCTGAAAGTATAGTAATCATACTTAACAAACTAGAATTAATAGTTTTCTGAAAGACATTACTTACAATGTCATCATTTAATTCTTAAATGTTTCTCTCCTAATGGACTCTCATTAAATTTTAACAAAACAAAGTATAGGCCTATATACAGAAATGTTTCAGTACTGCTACTTACACTACATGGGTTATTGCAAATTTGAGTGATAAATACCTCAGTAAATTAGCTTACTATGCCTATTTTCATTCACTGCTTTCATATAGCATTGTATTTTGTAGTAATTTATCAATAAGAAGAAAAATATTCATTGCACAAAAGTGTGTAGCCAAAATACTAGCTGGTGCCCATCAAAGATCATCCTGCAGATATTTATTGAAGAATCTAGGGATCTTCATAATAGCTTCCCATTTATGAAATTTGTTAATTACAACTGAAAATATTTTAAAAGTAATAGTTGTGTGTGTAGCTACAACACTTAGAGAAGGGATGATTTTCTCTATCCAAGGTTAAATCTAACTTCGGCACAGAAAGGGGTGAAATGTGTTGCAAAAAAGTCTTTAGTCACTTATCAAATAGCATCAAAAGTCTGACAGTAACCAACCAGCACTTAAAAAGAAATTAAAAGGATTTATGGATGACAACACCTACTCAGTAAATAAATCAGTAATTTCACAAAAAAAGATTAAAAAATTTTAAAATAAAAAAATACAAAAGAAATTAAAAAACCACTGAGCTCAGTTTATAGATCACAACTGCTTTCACACTTTTTCACTACTTTTTACAATACATATTGTCCTACTAAGACCCAAGATTTAATTAAATTATAGGAATCAATTTGAAACAATGATCATTTGCAATAGGAGCTGGTACTGGTGAAAATTATATTTCACCATATTTATCATCCAAAAACGGTTGTCTCACTTGTCGCATCTACACGCTGCTTCTTCCCAGCATCCAGCACAATCTGCTGAACAATTCTGCACACGACACGTAAGTACAGTACTCTTCTAAGTGTCCAACTTTTACTGGACAGCTATAACATCTGGGTCTATTGCAGGATATGAGTCATGGGTTAAGAGGTTGGGAATTGATTGGAGTTAGGAAAGATAGCTCTTCTCATTTACTCTGGACTCACTTCAATGACTGCTACACAGCCTGTGTCATCTGGATCCTTCCTACTGACTCCAGCTTTTCTGATTTGATCTTTACAAATATCCTTGTCTGTCCCTACTCCAACCCTGCTCCCAACCCCTTGCCCCATTGCTCATACCTACAACAGATCTACATGTAATTTCTGTACTATTCATCATACCACAACTCCCTACTCCAGTCCTATCACAGACAATTCCTGTACCATCAAAGGCAGGGCAACCTGTGAAAAATGTCATGATCTACAAATGAGCTGTAACCATTGTGCAGCTTTCTAGACGGGCATTACAACTGACAAGCTGTCTGTCCTCACGAATGGTCATCGACAAACTGTGTCTAGTTGTACCACCTAGTTGCTGAACATGTGATCCTGCACGGTACGGCTCACTTCCATGACTGCTACGGAGACTGTACTATCTGGATACTCCCCACCAACACTAGCTCTTTTGAATTGTGCGAATTTCTCCACAGTAGGCCTACATCTTACATCACTGCACTGCCCCTCCCCCTTCCCATTTCTGAACCTTCATTAGTTCCTGTCCTACACAAGCTCTCCCCTATCCCACTCATACTCCAGCCCAACATAATCCTTCCATTCCATAAACAGATTCGAGTATCTCTCCCCATACCCTTCCTCCCTGTTCTCACCCACCCACGGCTACCCAATTGATAGAACAGACTGGCCAGCCCTGGTGTATGTTGTCCAAGCACACTCCACCAGACATCATTAGTGTACTCCTCTTCCCATACCTCATATCTCTCCCTCCTGCTCCCCTCCCCATGTTGCCTATATCCCCACCACCAATTGCTGCTTATACAGGAAGTCGCATGTACAGTCTCATCACAATGGCTGGAAACGGCAGTCATGTGTTTGACAGAGAGGGACAAAATAGTAATTATGATCAAGAAGAATTAAATATACCCTTCTGTAACACATTGTGATGTCTATGTGGTGAGTACCAATCTATCCTTTTAATCCTGGAATACTACTAGGGGTACATCTATACCCCAGTGCTTCCAAAATGTGTAGCTAATGACCAAAAGATAGCACAGCACTCCTGTGCTTCCCAGTAGTTTCAAAGCTAAAAAAAAAAAAAAAAGAGGTGTGAGCTTCAAACCATCAACATGGTTTATGCTCCTTGCATTATTTAATGATTGGAGTTAAGGTACACTCCAGTGTAGGATAATCAACAGAATTTTTAGTACTAAAATTCTTTATACTGTCAAGTACAGTATATTTATACTTATTTAAAAAAGGAAATTATACAGCTAGCACAGAAAATACAGGAGCTGCAACATCACAAGATGATTAAAGAAATTATACAATGCTAAAGGTGAAAGTATAGAAATGTAGTAAATGAAGTAGGTAAAATGGAGTAGTCTTGTGTAGTTCACGAAAAAACTAGTTTGGAAGAGTGCTCCCACAGGCAAACTACATGAAATAGTTTGCAGATCCCTCGCCTCTTAGTTTATCTGCTCCTTTTCCGAAGACTGACGGGAAACAGCGAGAGCATGCAGCATCGCATGATTTGTAGGCAATGTTCCTTCAATGACCTATTAAATAAATAAATACATTTTAAAAATAAAATACTACGAATATCATTGTATCACCAATTCGTGTAAATAAATGGTTTATTTGCTTAAGTGTTTGATGTGTAATTGCCCAAAAATATGAGTAATAGCACACGCTTGGGCAACACTAATCATTATATAAAAAAGCTATCATAACAAAAGAAAAAGCTCTTTCAGTAGCGGTAGCGAAAGCTAAAAAGAGCGGACGAACTAAAGAAACAACCTACTTCGCAGCCAAGCAGCGAACTAAAAGGAGAGCTAATGGTCGCAAACTAAGACATGCGCGATTGGTCGCGAACTATTATGCCAAACATATCTTGCTTCTTAGTTGATTGGATTTTTTTCCGAAGACTGACGAGCAATAGCGAGAGGGCGCGCAGCAGAATTCAAAAATCACGTGTTTGCCTTCGCTGAAGAGAGCCATTTTGAGGTGAGTGTCTGCCTGCTAGATCACGTAGTTCAGTGCTACAAAATTTCTGTTTTGAAGTATTCTGCACTCTACAATATCTGACTAATAAATTCCATAATGCCAAAATATAGAGATAATTCTAAACTTAAATGCGAGAAATTATCCACTAACTGTTTAATTTGGTTTGTGTGATATCGTTAGTGGCTCACGCAGCAAGCGCATGAAGCAGCTAGGTGGGGGGAACTTCTCCCTCCACCTGCATGCGCAGACCACGCCACTCAGAGCCACATACTAAAGTGAGCACTCCCAATTGCGAACTATTATGCGCAAGTCTAAAACGGAGTATAGACAACTAAAAAATGAGAGTGACACAAAGTGAAAAATAGCTAAGAAGGAATGGCTAGAGAGCAATGCAAATCTGTAGAAGAATGTGTAACTAAGAGAAAGATAGATACAGCCTACATGAAAATAAAAGAGGAATTTGAAAACAAGAAAATCAGCTAAATGAATATCAAGAACTTAAATGGAAATTCAGTTCTGAGCACAGAGGGGGAAGCTGAAAGATGGAAAGAATATATAGAGGAGCTCTAAAATGGAAAAGAACTTAAGAGACAATGTTGTAGAAAGGGAAGAGGAAGTAGATGAAAATGAGGTAGGAGAGACTATACTGAGAGAAGAATGTGACAAAGCACTGAAAACCCCAAGTCGGAACAAAGCCCCAAGAATAGATGACATTCTCTCAGAGCTGCTGATGTCTCTGGAAGATCCAGCCTGACAAAAATGTTTCACTTGGTGAGCAAGATCTATGAGACAGGTTAAATACCTTCAGACTTCAAGAAAACTGTAATAAACCCTATTACAAAGAAAGCAGGTGCAGACAGGTGTGAAAATTACACAACCATCAGTTGAATAAGTCATGACTGCAAAATTTTAACACCAATCAATTACAAAAGAATGGAAAAGTTCGTAGAAGCCAACCTCGAGGAGGATCACTTTGGATTAAGGAAAAACATAGGAACATGTGAGACAATACTTACCTTACAACTTATCTTAGAAGACAGATTGATGAAAGGCAAACCTACATTTCTAGCTTTTGTAGATTTGGAGGAAGTGTTTGACAATGTAGATTGGAATATACTCATGCAAATTCTGAAGTCAGAAAGGGAAAAATATAAGAAACGGAACGTTATTTACAACTTGTACAAAAACCAGACAGCAGTTAATAAGAGTGAAGGGCATGAAAGGGATGCAGTGGTTGCAAAGAGAGTAATACAGGGTTGTAGCATTTCCCCAAAGCTATTCAATCTGTATATTGAGCAAACTGTGAGGAAAACAAAGAGTAATTTGGAGAAGGAATTAAGGTCCAATGTGAAAAAATAAAAACTTTCCATTTTTCTGATGACATTGTATGAGGGTTGGAACTTAAATAGTGCCAACACTACTGTGGAGACACTATGCAATGGAAATTGCTATTGTTGCTGATAGCACACATCATTGACATACCTACCTAACCTCCCAGCAAATGGATTCACCCAACCCATATCACCAGCATGCGCACAATAGAGGGAAACATTGTTCATTGCATGGCATTCACTTCAGAACTGTTCCAAAGATTCTACAGGCAGTAGATCACTCCATTCACACCATCAACAAAACAGGCTCTGCTGACGGTATAAATTACACCTTCCACATTGCTGTCATTGGGTTCTACACAATGCTGGTGACTACCTTGAAGGCCACTAACAGGTACAAACATGTAACGCTTTTTTATCGGTTGTGAACAAAAGTTGCCACTATTTCAGTTCTAACCCTCATAATTCTGGCAGAGACAGCAAAAGACCTGGAAGAGCAATTGAACAAAATGGACACTGCCTTGAAAGGAGTGTATGACGTGCATATTAACAAGAACAAAACAAGGGTAATGGAATATAGTCTAAGAAAATCAGGTGATGCTAAAGAAATTAGATTAGGTAATGAAACAATAAAGGTGGTAAATGAGTTTTGTTACCTGTGATGGTCACAGTACAGAGGATACAAAATGAAGAATCGCAATGGGAAGGAAAGTGTGTCGAAAAAGATAAATATTTGATAACATCAAATATGAATTTAAGAATTAATAAGACTTTTCTGAATGCATTTGCGTAGATTATTGTTTTGTACAGTAATGAAACAGATGATAAATAAATCAGACAGGAAGATGATAAAAGATTTTCAAATGTGGTGTATATAAGAATACCTACTGAAGATTAAATGAGTAGATCACATAACTAATGAGGAGGTACTGAATAGAATTGGGGAGAAATGGAATTTCTGGGATTCATTAACTAAATGAAGGGATACACTGGTAGGAAACATACTTAAGACATTAAAAAACCGTGTATTAACACTGAAGGGAAGTGTGTGGGGTAAAAATCACAGAGAGAGACAGACAAATGAATACGGTAAGCAGTTTCTTATGTGGAGATAAAAAGGCTTGCTCAGGATAGAGTATGGGGGAGAGCTGCATCAAACCACTCTCTGGACTGAAAATCACAAGAACAAATGGTGAAATTAAACTATTGTTTTCAATAATTACAGTGTATAATCAAAAATGAATATAAGTGTAGCATTTCAGGATTAAAAGAATATTGTTGTAATCCTTCCTGGACTCGCCACTGTTAAAAAAAAAAAAAAGATTAAATGCCATGTAAAGAAACCTTTTGTTAAACTGACATATTCCACATATCCTTCAAAAGAGATAGTTTGGCTGGTCAGTACATACCTTAGCTCTGTACCGCCAATAGTCAGACAAAAAAAGAAAAAGTACAAAAAAATAGGACTAGCTTTCGGTACTGGGTTCCTTAATAAGATAGGGGAGGAGGGAAGAAAAAGGGATTGATCTGATTTGATTTGATTTTCTCAGGGAAGCCCAAACAGTCTTGGTCCAACCCGCCACTGCCCGCACCGAAACTAAGTTTATTGTGCAGTATTGGCATCATTACCTTGCCATGTTTTTGTTGATAGACTTTGGTCCAATATTTTACGTGCTGTCTTCTGAGCCAGTTACGTAGCTCCAATTTGATCATTGCCTTGGTGATTGTCAGGACAGGTTCCGGTCCAATAAATGGAGTCTCTGTCCCCATCCAGGCTAATCTGTTGGCATGTTCATTGCCACTGATCCCCAAGTGGCCAGGGACCCACAATAGGTTTACTCTATTGCTTTTCCCTAGCTCCACCAGAACCCTGTGACATTCTGCAACAATTTTTGACCTTGTGGCAGGAGCTGCCAGTGATCTCAGGGCTGCCTGGCTGTCTGAATAGATATAGATGTTACGGTCTTTGTAGCACGTACGCAAATTCTCCTGCACACACGACCTGATGGCAGTGATTTCGGCCTGAAATACTGAGGCCAAAGAAAAAGGGAACCGAAAGGGATGGTTATTCAGGACCTAGGCCACAAGGTGATGACGGGTGATGTGTCAGGATTGTGAAAGTCAGACATACTTTCTCTCTCTCTCTCTCTCTCTCTCTCTCTGTCTCTCTCTCTCTCTCTCTCTCTCTCACACACACACACACACACACACACACACACACACACATACACACACACACACACACCGTCCTTGGTGTTGACCTTCACCTTGCTGAGGAGTCCCACATTCACACCAGTCCATATTAAAAACACACACGACCAAGAGTTCCTCCACTTTGATAGCTGCTATCCCTTCCATAATAAATGATCCCTTCCCTACAGCCTAGGCATATGTAGGAAACCTATGTGCAACCAGTGCTAAATCCCTGACTACCTACAACAACAACCTGTCCAAGGGTTTCCTCTCCCACAACTACAGACCTTGTCCGCAAGCAGATCTCCCAAGCAGTCCAATCCTCCCCTTCCAGGCAACAATGATTTTAACCCCGACCACCCAGAAGCATTCCCTTAGTCTCCCAGTACCATTCCAGCCTAGAATGTCTCAACAAATTGCTCATCACTCCAAAGTATCCTTTCCACACCAAATGGAGTAGCATTCTGTCATCCTTCCAACCTCTGCAACATTCTTGTCAAACCATACAACATCTCAAAATCACCCTCCCTACATAATGGTTTCGACCACGGTAACCGATCCCATTGTGAAAACTGTCCCATGCATCCTCCAACAACCACATACTCCAGCCCCACCACAGAAAAAACCTAACCCATTCAAGGCAGGACCACATGCAAAACAATGCATACCATACCAACTAACATGTGTCCACTCCACAGCCTTTTATTTTGGTATTACCACCAACAAATTGGTTGAGCACATGAGTGTTCACAATGTACTGTTCGCCTGGGGGACACCCAATATCCTGTGGCCTTCCAGAATGATTCCAAAAACCCTGGCATGTGTTACACCACTCGTACCATCTGGATACTACCATCAGTCCTCAGACTTACAGAGATGGGAACTTACCCTCCAACATATCCTCTCCTCCCGCCACCTTTCTGGCCTAAATCTACGATACACTCCCCCTCCTCCATCCTCAATTCCCCTATTCATTACTCATTTCTCATCCCCTTTCCTGCCTTCCTCTTGTACATATATATTTGTGTGTGTGTGTGTGTGTGTGTGTGTGTGTGTGTGTGTGTGTTTGGCTATCGGTGATACAGAAACACATACTATTATTAATATAATCACACAGGCAAGAAAAATAAATAAAATACACACACACACACACACACACTTGCTGAATGTACACCAGATGGGAGAAGTGTACGATAGAAGGAGGCAGGAACTGTAATGTGGGGAAAAGCGGAGGTTGTGGCATGGATAATTTCAGGACTAGAGAATGTACTTAAGGATAACGCCAATGGATGCATTTCAGAAAATGCTGGTAGTAGGGGGAGGGGAGGGGGGAGGGAAGATCCAGGTGACCCAGTTTGTTAACCCTTTCAGACCTAGCGTCCAATACTTTTTTTAATTTTAGAACACTATTATACGATTTCACTTTACTTTGAGACAACAGACGCCTGTTTACTGGACATCTGTCACTTTTAGTTTTGTGCTTCTTCCTGCCATCTGTCACCAGAGTGGCGTGCTCCAATGGAAAATAGTGAACATGGTGTACCTCTCGTGGAGTGTGTCAGACATGATATCAGTAGTTGAAATTATTTTATGTATTAATTAATGTTAAAATGTTTGTCCTACCCAAGACCCTCCCCAAAGTGTTGTTCTGTTACCCACCAAACCTCCACCCCCTTACCACATGAATCATATCCCTGTGGAAAACTCTGATGCAAGATCTGTCAAATCAATGCACCCAGCACTACTTCTTCCAGTCCCACCATAGGCTTACCCAACCCCATTAAAAATCAGACCACCTGTGAAGGTAGGCATATGATTTACTAATTCTGCTGTAATCATTGCACAGTTATTCACATTTAAGTGCACACCCATACAATTTGCACAATCCCCTTCCTTTACTGCATCCCACATTTGTATCTATCAATGTTTTTACACTCTGCCATGCAGTGTAGATTGTTTTACCCTCACCCTTGCTATGCGTCGTTTCCCCTCCTCATTCACTAAATGTACTGGTGAGATTGTGTTTAGGTGTGCATGAGTTATGAGTGGGTGATTGTATGCATGTATGTCTGCAGATCGTAAGTGGGCTCCAGCTATTTGTGCTATGAGAACTTCTTTTCTCAGTAATGAATTACCCCAAAATAGGGTGACCCAGCCAGTAGTTGATCACTATCCGGTAATTGATCAGTATCACTTTTATCTTTAAATTTTAAGAGTTGGTAGCACTGAAACTTTTAAATATGTAGCTGAATGTAAAGAACAATTGTTGTTAAACCTGATAGCTGTGAGAAAATCCTTCCTTTTGTGCTGTGCTGAGAAGTGGAGAATCAGAGCATCCAGACTAGTTGTAAAGTAGGTTGCAGTGATACAAATATTTATTGACACAAGTACTAAATACTGAAATATTATGAATTATTTTAATAGATAACTCATTCTGAATGATTGATGATATTATTTATCATAAAGGAAGTGTAAATTATTGGTTCATTGATTTACAAGGGGGGATATCAATTACTGGAATGCATAAAAGCATGTTTTCCAGTGGTTGATCATAATGATCAATTACTGGTACTTTGTGAATACATTCCAGAAAGAGTTGCTTTTTAAGCATGGAATGAGTAGGGATTTCTTTTTTCTGACCCATACTGATGGAAATGTGAAATTTATATTGCTCCCAGTAGTTGATCGGTAGTGATCATCCACTAGTTTTCACCTTCACATAGGTTACATTTTGCTAATCATATTACCTGGCATACTGAATCCCCATAAAAACTGGAAGGAAAAGAGTACATACCATATGCAACCAACATTTAAACAGTGGGTAGACTGGAACGAATCAAAAGACCTAAAAGCCAATGCAGAAACAGCCAAATGAGCTAGAACAGAAAAACATAAAATGGCTAACAAGAGGAATGAGAGGGGGGGGGGGGGGATGAAGAAGAAGTAATAGAACTGTTTCCAGAGGCTCAGGAGGAGAAACCACAGAAAAGAAACATGTAAGGAAAGACAATTCAGCCAGAATACAGCAGTGATGAACGGAGTCCTGTTAAAGACATATCAGAAAATGACTGACGCTATGGAAAACTTTGCTACGCCGGAGAAGATACTTGATGGAAGGGTACATTTAAAGAAGAAGATTTTGCTTTGGTCTTGTTTCCAGGCCAGAAGAATAATAATAAATATAAATTTACATATATTGTTCAAAGAGTAGCTTTAACTACAAAAGAAGAGATTGAGCTAATGGGTTTGAAAAGCTGTGAAGAAAGACACCATTTAAAACTGACAAAGATGATGTAAGCACTGCTCAGTCTTAACAATTTTGTACAAAACTTCCAGAACCCTCAATTATCTCTACAGGAGGCAAGCTGCGTTACAAGTTTCAATGTCCTGTTGATATTGGAAAAGTGAAATGAAACTGAGCAGACATTTGTGAAGTTAATTATTGTGTTTACTGTATTATTGTGTTTTATTTCATTGAAAAAAATTGTTTAATATGTCAGTGTTTTATGTAAGTGCTTTAAAATTAAGTTTCCAGATCTAATTACCAAGTTAATTTCATATTATTTTATTTATTACTTAATGATCAACTACTGGACTATGGGTGATCATTTTGTGGAACTGTATGATCAACTACTGGTAATTTTTGTCCCTTGTAATTGAAATTCAGAAAATGTAGGGAATTATCATTTTAATGTTAATTGTAGGTATGCCAAACTTCAGAGGAAACTTTTGTCTGTGATATGTGTAATTATCAACTTAGTCCCTCAAGTAGATGTTCTATAAATAATATAAACATAAAATCAAATTGTTAATTGATCAATTACTGGCCATGTCATGATGGCGTACGAAAGCAGTGAATTAAAATAGGGACATAGTTGAAGACTGATACAACCCACTGGCTTTGACCAATAATGTCATATCTGAGTCTCACAAGATACATTACGTAGGTATACCAACTAGCAAAACAAACCCTATCAACGGATATAAACATACCTATATAACATTGCGTTTTGCTGATGACATTGTAATTCTGTCAGAGACAGCAAAAGACCTGGAAGAGCAGTTGAATGGAATGGACAGTGTGTTGAAGAGAGCGTATGAAATGAACATTAACAAGAGCAAAACAAAAATAATGGAATGCGGTCGTAGAAAATCAGACAATGCTGAAGGAATTAGATTAGGTAACGAAACAGTGAAGGTGGTAGATAAGTTTTGTTACTTGGGTAGTAAAATAACATACAATGGTCGCAGTACAGAGAATGTAAAATGCAGAATGGCAATGGGAAGAAAAGCATTTCTGAAAAAGAGAAATTTGCTAACATCGAATATTAATTTAAGTGTAAGGAAGTCTTTTCTGAAGGCATTTGTGTGGAGTGTTGCCTTGTGCGGGAGTGAAACATGGGCGATAAGCAGAGTGGACAAGAAGAGAATAGAGGCTTTTGAAAAGTGGTGCTACAGAAGAATGCTGAAGATTAGGTGGGTAGATCGCATAACTAATGAAGAGGTACTGAACAGAATTGGCGAGAAAAGGAATTTTTGGCATTCCCTGACTAAATGAAGGGATCGCTTGGTAGGACACATTCTTAGACATCGAGGAATCGTAAATTTAGCATTGGAGGGAGGTGTGTGGGGTAAAAATCACAGAGGGAGACCAAGAGACGCGTATAGTAAGCAGATTCAAGTGGATGTGGGCTGCTGTTCTTATGAGGAGATGAAAAGGCTTGCCCAGGATAGAGTAGGGTGGAGAGCTGCATCAAACCAGTCTCCGGACCATAACAACAACCACCATGAGAAAGAAGCTAATTTATGCACATTATGTGAACCACTTATTTTAACTTTCTGCCACTTCCAGATAAGTATGAAACAATGTCATATGAAATAATGTTCTGGAGTCAGTCAACTTTACAAATTTAAGTATTCACTTGTTTAAAGTGTGCTATAAGTGGTTTTTTTTTTTTTTTTTTTTTTTGTGGTTTTAGGGCGCCCAGCCAAAAACAGAGATTTGCTATGATCTCAAAAAAAAAAAAAAAAAAAAAAAAAAAGGTGACTGTCAGAACATCAACAAGAGGCTAAAAACGAAAGATAAAAGACAATTAAAAAGGTTAAATATCCTTGGATAAGTTGGCCAAGTTGATAAAACACAAAACTCTAGCAGCTGCTCGTGTGTCATCAGCTAAAATTTCCTCCAGAGTAGACGGAAAGTGAAGGGCTACACGGAGATGATTAAAAACTACGCAAGACAGTAAAACATGTCGCACGGTCAGCAGTTCACCGCAGGAGCACAGCGGTGCAGGGTCGGCGGACAGCAAGTGACAGTGGCTGAAACGGCAGTGACCGATCCGCAACCGGGCCAGGATGACCTCCTCCCGCCGAGAGGGGCGTGAGGAGGTCCTCCAAGTGGTCGGGATCGGTTTTACAGTTCGCAATTTATTGTTGGACATTGAAAACCACGCACTGTGCCATTGCGACACGATACTCCGGCGGAGAGCCCATTGAACATCGTCCGATGGGACGCAAAAGGTAGCCACGCGAGGCAAAAGAGCTGCGGCCTTGGCCGCTATGTCGGCGGTCTCATTCCCGGGCACACCTACGTGGCCAGGGACCCACAGGAAAGAAACGTGACAGCTGTCATCTGCTAGCAACTGGAGGGAGCGTTGGATCCGATACACGAGAGGACAGTTTGAGAAAGGGTCCTTAAGACTCTGCAGGGCACTAAGGGAGTCCGAACATATGGCATAGAAAGGTTGGCGGTGGCGGCAGGTGTACAAAACGGCCTGGTGGAGGGCAAAAAGCTCAGCCGTGAAGTTAGAGCACCGGTCAGGGAGCTTGTATTTGAAACGGTTGTTCTCGACGACGAAGGCAGATCCGACACCGGCAGTGCTCTTGGAAGGCAGATCCGACACCGGCAGTGCTCTTGGAACCATCAGTGTAAATAAATATGGCGTTATCGAACCGCGAACGGAGTTCGACAAGCCTCGAGCGGTATACCAAATCCGGAGTGCTCTACTTGGGGAGCTAACTAAGTTCAAGGTGAGTGTGAACCTGGCCCTGATGCCACGGTGGCAATGGGCTTTCGCTCAACCGAAAGGTGGAAGGAAGGGTAAAATCGAGCCACTGTAGTAGGCGGCGAAACAGAACTCCAGGTGGAAGTAAGGCAATCGCAGTCAACTGATATTGGCGATCGAGTAAGTCGTAAAAAAATAATCGGTAAGATGGATGGTTGGGCATCGACCGCAAGCGGCATGCGTACCGACACAAGAGTATGTCACGTCGAGTGGTCAAGGGTAATACAGCAGCCTCGGCATACAGACTTTCAACAGGACTGGTATAAAATGCACCGGTTGCCAGACGTAATCCCTGATGGTGAATAGAGTTGAGACGGCGGAGAATCGACGGCCGTGCAGAAGAGTATACAAGGCTTCCGTAGTCGAGCTTCGACTGAACAATGGCCTGGTAAAGGTGAAGCAGGATGGTACGATCCGCTCCCCATGACGTGCCACTGAGGACACGAAGAACGTTAAGGGATCGGGCACAACGGGCGGCCAGGTAGGACACGTGTGTGGACCAGCAAAGTTTACGATCCAACATGAGTCCTAAGAATTTCGTAGTCTCCACAAAAGGGAGAGCAACAGGGCCGAGATGTAGAGAAGGTGGAAGAAATTCCTTGTATCTCCAGAAGTTTATACACACAGTTTTCTCAGTGGAGAATCGGAAGCCGTTTGCGATGCTCCAGGAATATAGACGGTCAAGACAGCGTTGAAGAGAACGCTCCAAGAGACACGTCCGCTGGGCGCTGCAATAAATTGCGAAATCGTCAACAAAAAGAGATCCGGAGTGTGCTATAAGAATAGTACGTGCTGCTAACCAACTATCATTCTGTAGAAATATTTTTACGGAGTTCCTTGTTTTGACTACTGCTTGTCAGTATAGGTACTCCCCCATGAAGTTTGTTGTAAATAGTCCACAGCATTTGAAAGGGAACAATGATGTACATGAGTAGTTACAATAAGAAAAATTTACATTTTACTCCACATTAAGGTTCAATTTATCACAAAAGAGGTGCATAACACTGATTTCTTTTTCTTTTTCTTTTACCCAAGTTGTAGAAAATGTCTGGTGGACAGAAAATTTAAAACAGACTGAAAAAGTTTCTCCTTTAAAATGCCTATTGTACAGAAGAATTGGCTAAACTGCAGACTCTGTTGCCCATGCTCTGAAAATGTTGGCAACACCACAGCAGTCAACCATAGAGAAGGTATATGTTTTATTTATTTTGTGATCTGTACTAAACAGTGATCATCTTAAGTGAAAATTAAGTTACGTATAGGTTAAACAAGAAGTTTTTTTCTCTTGTATGTGAGGGCACGTAGCGCTCGAATCTCCGGTCCAGAAACGATCTATTTAAAGTTGCCAACACATGCGCCATGCTAAAAACACGGGAACAGACTCTGCAGTTTTACCGAAGAATTTCTATTATTGTAACATGTAAAAAGTGAATGGTAGGACTTACTAATTCATATCTGTAGGGCTATATTTTTTTAACTTAGCTATAAATACTCAATAAGTAACATCATTAACAAATTAGATTGTGCTGTGTATGTAACATGATTCATGCTATGTCATGATTTATCAGGCATTGATACACAAAAAAATCACTTTTGTGACAGTCATTTATTTAGCCTACATAAGAATCTCAGAAGTCAGCCACTCCTTTCTGATTATTCAGAAAACATTATACTACTATTAATATTTTTGTGTAAATTTAGGCTGAAATACTTAATGTTGAAACCACTTATTAATGCTTATAATGTACTTTCAGCATAAATGAAGACTGGGATACCACCCACAAGCTTTGACCCACGACATCATCAGTATGTCGGAAAAACCTTATACAGAATATCTTAATACTTCTGTATTGTAGATAATAAATCATCTGTAGTTATCCTCGTAAATTACATGTATTAGAATGTTCTATCGATCACAAGTCTCTGCCCAAAAATTCGCGCCTTCAGCACTCACTTGCAAAAAACATAACAAAAATAAAATAAAATCTCAGTTAACCTACACCTAACCATCAGAAAGAAGCTACAGATCACTTTTTAAACACAAAATCATAATCTATACTCTATGTTCTGGTTTTAAACAAACTATCGTCTTTAACTCAGCCACCAAATTATTACTCACACCTTGTACAAACACATCATTTTTGTTCCTAGTATTGTATAATCCATATTACGCATTTTTTGACTACAAAAACTTTTGTTTTGCCTTGAAAGTTACCCCAAAATATTATACCATATGACATTATGGAATAAAAATAAGCAAATTATGCAAGGGTTTTTTTTATGTCATTTACGTCTGCTAATACTCAAATTACTAATTTGTTATAGTATTTCTGCAGTTCTGTGGTGTGCTCCTCCCAACTGAATTCCTTATTAAGCTGTAATCCTAGCAATTTCATTATTTCAACCTCTTCCATCTGCTCTTCAGACTATGCACATGCTGCATGAAAACCTCTTACATGTCCTGAACTGCATGTAGCGAGTTCATGAAAATATCATTAATAGATCTTTCTAGAACTATGCTCAACAGGTATTTAATCCAATACTAGTAGAAGTGGAATATGAAGACATTTTACCCCTTACAACATCTTGTGCTGTATGACTAGAAATGTTGACCATTTTTCTTTTGTTACCAATGTGTCAGCACTTTTTACAATACAAACCAATTAACTTACTATCTGCTGTCCACCTACCAAGCACCATGATTTAATTATAAACACTAATCATTTGAATATTTGATCGTTCATAATGACAAGTACTTGGCAGAGCACTGTGCAAAAGTAAAGTTTCTCTGTGTGTACTGGAAAGATGTATTTTATGAGGGTTTTTTTTTGTGTTAAGGTGTTGCTTTACAAGGAATTTTTTTTTTCCGTTTAGTATGTTCTCACCCACGACGACATTGTTCAAACAAGATGGGTGTACGAGGACCATCGGTACTGTTAAACACACAGTATAAAACAGTGACAAATTACTGATCATTCTGATACCAATTTTCTGTAATACTGAATGACATACATCCTTCAGCTGGTATCAGAATATCATGTAGAATATTGAAAGTTTGTGTATAGTATGTTTATTGAAAGAAATTGACAGACTGAACATCTGAAATAAGCAATTTTGATAGGTTTCTGAATAATTCAAGTTACTAATTAGTACCAATTTGAATAGTAATTACAGAAGACGATAAATGAGAATGAAAAGTGGTCTACCTATATATCTAGTTATGCTTCAAGGCTTTTTTCTCCCACATGCCAAGAATAGGCGTTAATAAAGAGCTTCATACTGGCTTTTATACGTTTCCAAGTAACCGTTAGAGCGACAAGTTAGTACATGGCGACTCATGTTTCAATTATTATGCATTCCTTTCAGCCCAAACCATAAGGGACCAGCCTTTCGGTCTCTTTACATGATCTTTTGAAATTTTAATGTCATTCGCAAGTTTGTTTACAAACAAGCTAAGAAATATACTTTAATCAAATTTTGCTTTATTGCTGGCGGTTTATGACGCGGATGATAGACTGACCTCGTAATACAAATGCTTCCAAATGCCACTCATATTTTGAACCTTACATACATCGCAAATTCTACAACATACATACACATAACACGTGCGTTTGAACATCCACTTTATAAATATCAACAAGCCAAAGGTGACACTCAAGAACTTTAGAACCTCCTTGGTGACATCCAAGGGTGACACCTTGCTGAATAATCAAGAAGCAAGCCACGCGACAGAAAAAACTTGCGCGGCCTTTAACGCCAGTTGAAACGTGCATTACACTAAAGGCCAATTCACACTGTCCGTCACGTCAACGTCACGTCAAGTTGTATTCACACTGTCCGTCCGTGTCCGTCACGTCAATTCGTCCATCTCAATACGCGATGTTGAAAGTGAGGTTATGAGTGGCGATCTGTTATGTAGAAAGACATAGTTTAATACTAGAAAGGGAGAACAACAACGTTAAATGTTATTAACGGCCAAAGATAACTTTACAGTGTATGTTTTTGGCCAACTGAAACAACATTTCAAAACATCGACATCTATTTTCAAGCGAAAAAATAAACACATGAAGACATCAAACCATACTTGTAAGAGCATAAATATCGCCTGTATACTTTAATCATTACGATTTGCATGCTGACATTGTTAATACGTCGTAAACAACTGAATTTTTGTCTTTCATTATAACTGACATTTTCATTTAAAGTGTTAGTTAATGAAAAATTGACGTGACGTAACGGTCCGGTGATGGACAGTGTGAATGCCGCCATTAGAAATACATTGCGGAATGTTCTGACGGACGGTGACGTGACGTGACGTGACGGACAGTGTGAATTGGCCTTTTAATTGTGTGTAGAGTAGATTGTGATACACCGGCATTTACATACTAAGAAGTCAGGCAGGTGCAATGTGTGCATCTGCACAAGGCGCCAAATTTTTTAAATATTATTTTAATGTTACTTGAATAAACAATCTGGCATTTCATAATTAATTGGCAAAGTGTTCAGAGATATTTCTACTTGTAATTAAACTCTTTCTTTACTACTCGTAAACATGCGTAATGTCGTCCATGTCCGAACGTTTCAGGTTTCGGTCAGAAGCAGTGCAAGCAGCCTGAGTGGCTTCCAGGCTCCGGCCACGCTAGACCGACCTTGCACGCGGTGTGCAGCCGGCTGCTTGTAATTTTCAACAGAGACCGCGGCGGGCAAGTGCGCGCAAAAATAGGGGTGGTAGGGGTAGGGGGGAAAGAGTAACAGATAAACAGACACTCTTGATAAGTGCAACTGTATTTTTGTAAGATGTACAACATTGTTATTATAAATATTTTATTAAAATTCGGGAATAAGAAAGAAAATTGACGTAGGTGTAAATCAAACAATCTGCTCTAACATCTTCTGCAGTATTGTGCTGTACCCACAGACATACACCTGTGGTTGTACCTACGTCCATAATCCTTGAAAATATTCGTGCTTCAAAGCGAATATACCGAATTAGAGTGATAGATACTGATTGAGTTATTAAAAAATGAAATCTTGTCGATTGGTGTTACATTTACATTTGCACAAATAAAGTCTCCAGTCTGTTGTTCTCGGAACTGTCAGGTGAACAACAGTTGACTCGCTCGCAATGAACGCAATTCAACTGGATAGCTTGCATCTTGCCCGCGTTGTGTGGGAATACATATGCAGCCGACAGCAGTGGACAACGCCAAGTTCTCACCGCTCTGACTCAGCCTTTAAAATCCAATCATGATTACATTGCTGTCGTACACAACACAACATTGTTCCAAGTGATCTTAATTAAAAATCAAGGTATGTGCTTAAAGAACAAGCTGGATATAGTACAGTTGGTTCTGCCACGGCCTCTTACAACTACATTCTGCTGTAATTGATACAATGAAGGTGCAGTCAATTTCTGATCTTATAGCAAGGTTTTTTTATTTTATACAGTAGTTCATGGTAGCGGTATGGATGCTGCGTACAGAAAGAAAGCTGAAGAGAAAAGACGGAGGGACAGTAAGCTTTTACAGAAGATACCAGACTCTTATTTTAGTGGTAAAAGTGAGAGAGAACTCTGTCTCTCTTAAACATTCGGGTGAAGCTGCGGTTGAAAACTGCAACAATGAACAGTGTAGCTCTGGAAGTGCAGGTCAAAGTATAGTTCTAAACACCACACACAATCCAAATTTCTGAATTTTGTAGTTCCAGAAGCATGTCAAGAGTCTACATGTTGTAAAGCTGAAAATTTTTCTGTTCCCAGTAACGACCCATTTTATTGTGAAAATACTGACCAGACAGTGGATTATTTGATTAAAATGGTATTAATCAAAACAAAGATGATTATTTTTCTATGTCCTCACAATGATATGGGGCTGGATCACAGAGATTTTGCAGCAGGAAACCTGTTTCAGAGAGTTTTGGTGAATGGCGAAGTTATGAACTGTGACTATCTCATTATTTCTCCGAGTCAAAGCTCATTATTCTGTGCATGCAGTAAATTATTCGGTGGTGCATTTCAATTTGTAACATCTGATTTCAGTGATTGGAGCCATGCTGGAATAGGAATAGCGGATCATGAAAATTCTACCTCTTACAAAGTCTGCATGTTAAAATTGAAAAACAGAGCAAAGAAGATGAACATAATTGACAGACAGTTAGTATCCCCCATAATGAGCACGAATTTGCATGTTGGAGAAATGTGTTGAAAAGTGTTGTTTCTGTAGTCAAGAAGACTTTTAGGTGTCTAGCATTTCACGGACACAATTAGTTGTAATTTTGTGGTCACTGTAGATTCTACACCAGATATTATCCCATAATGACCAGTTAAGTGTGAGCCGTGCCGGCTTTTGAATCTTCCACCTCTAACGTCCATCACCTCTTTTCGGAATGACTCAAACTGAGCCCTAATATATTCCTGAATCACGGAAATGTTTATTAGTTCTCAGTCTATAACGAAATCATTCCACTGTAGGTGAAGTTGAACTTATCTTATATGCTGGCTGAAGTCCATTGCGTTGTGAGTTGTCTTCGGCATTAACTAAAGAAATTGATTTTACAGGATCTTTTTGTAAAGTAAAAGCATCTTAGTTGATATGGAAACGATTTTATTTCCACTTAAACATTGCACAATCAAGAAATGCAGCAGCAAACTAACAAAGCTGCTTACAGGTTTCTGGCCACTCAACAAGCTCTATCTATAACCGACTAAACAAACAATGGTTTCTCTCCAACATCTTTCTACGTAACTGCATAATAATATTGATGACAAAGTTTTGTAATTCACTATTAAACAATATTCTTTTACATTAAATATGGCAAAATACAGAAATTAAAACATTACATTTAAGCTTTGACTATTTATGTCAATGTATGTACTTGTTTCATGAAATTTGTATTTAAATGTAGTGCACAAATTTAACGTCATCCTTTTGACTAGTGTTTACAGTCGTCAAATTATTTACATTATGTGTGTTTTCGAAATGCACACATATTTGTTTTGCCAATAGTGTGTAGGCTTACTATTATTATGACATGGTATTTTAATGTGTTTCGGTTTGCGGTCAAATTATTTATTAATACGGATTTGTATATGGTTGTCGTAGTTTTGTTAATTTCGAAGATTGTTTCTTAGTACCAAACGGATTATTAATTTTAATGCATGAACAATTATCAGTATTTAATTTAGGATCTAGTGATATATAAAACATGGTCTGCCCTAATTTATTTAAACAAAAGGTATATATGAAATCATGTTGTGCAATAGTTTATAACATGTAGCATTGTTGTTTTTATACAAATTAGTATCTATATAGGTTCAGCAATTTCCGAAACTAAGTGTAATGCGTTTTTAGTGTTTGCAGCTATTATTTACGAAAGTATTAAAAACTGAAATTTACGTAAAAGGTCAGCCAAAGTTATATTTAAATCAATGTACTATTTCTTAAAGCTACTTTACTAATAGTGTTAATAGAATTTCACACAGAAGGTGAAATGTGAAATATCACATGTCCGGTAATGAAGTTTTAGTTTAGGTATCAGATATTTCGTGTTTCAATGTTGGCAACTGATTTTTAGGAGTGAGCAACATAGCAGAAACGTTACACACCGTGCCTCTGTTTGGCGGAGCGTTCATTCGTTTCCCACGCTTCTTTCGATGGTGGCAGGCGTGTGTGCATGGGGCGCCATGTGAGTGCCGTGCAGCTGGACCTGTGGTTTTGGTTTGGGAGGGAGTTTTGCTTTTGGTAGACCCAGAGGAAGGTTCTGCGGACTGTTTCCGTACTGTGGGGACGTGACTTCGCCGTGTTAATTGCAACTCAAATGGATTCACGTGGTCTGTTGCAGCACGAAGGTCTTGGTGGGCTACTTTGGGTCTAGTTATCTTCAGAGTTGTTTCGAGAATTAGACAGTACTGGAGTTGGACTATAACACTGGTGTGGGCTCCATGTCGAAACATACTGGATTTGGTGCCAGAAAAGGGGCTGCGTCCGTCTGATGAACTGCATGCTTAGATGTGCCTTTAGTCTGTTGCAGCACGATGCTGTTGGGTGTTGGTGCACAGGTGCATACTGTCAACCGTGAGGGCGCTGAAACAATGCATACGTGCAGACAGGCACGAGGAGCAGGGGCCAAGAAGTCGGGGAATTTTCGGCAGATCCTGGAGTACACCAGTAGAAAACTTTAAGTTACGTAAAGGTCTCCTGTAATTATTTGTAAATATGTGTTTTTAAAAGGTTGAAAGACTCGGATGGACAGTATTTATAATTTAACTTTCCGGTTATCATTTGCAAAGTGTCCCTTTTAATTTTGTGTGAAACTGTTCACGTTTTAGTGGAGCAGAATATGTTTGGC
Source organism: Locusta migratoria (assembly GCA_026315105.1). Taxonomy (NCBI): domain Eukaryota; kingdom Metazoa; phylum Arthropoda; class Insecta; order Orthoptera; family Acrididae; genus Locusta; species Locusta migratoria. The sequence continues at coordinate 320,253,427 of CM048745.1, forward strand.
ACCCCTTCAGGGTGGTATAAGTGTATTGTGCTTTCAGGTTTAATGTTGAAATTTAAAAGGTCTAACTAGTTTCATTCTGTTGGTGCAACTCAAATTTTACGTGAGTTAGCAATTCCGATTAGCACTGTAACTTGATTTGATTCCGAGCGAGGTTCTATTCAGGAGATATTTTGTAATTGCTATAATTTTGAAGTGTGAATTCCTGTTTATGTTAATCCTTGTTGGATGTACTGTTTAACACAGTTCTATTGATGAAATTGTTTTCTAATTGCTATAACTTTAGGGTGTGAATTCCTGTTTGGGTTAATACTTTTGAATGTATTATTTAACACATTCGATTCGTGGAACTGTTTTCTAATTGCTATAATATTTGAAGTGTAAATCCCTTTTTTCGAATTTTAGCTTAACTCAGTTATTGTCTTTGGAACAATATCTTTGATGTTCTGTAATAATAATAAAGACTGTTCAAATGCTGAATTACATTTGGTGTATCCCCGGGCCAGTACTCCCACGTTTCCCTGCCAGCGGAGCTACTGCTTCGTTTCAAGTGTTATCATTAAATATGTAAGTGAAGATGGGCTCTCAGCTGAAAGATTTCTGTGTTTCATAAAAAATGCAGGCCATACTGAAAAGGAGCTTTCTGAAGCAGTTTTGAATTCTTTAGAACTACATGGACTGAAACTTGAAAACTGTAGGCATCAATCATACGATAATGCTGGAAATATGTGTGGTGTATATTCAACCTTGCAAGCTAGACTCAAAGACCAAAACTGTTTAATTTTCTTCGTCCTGTGTTCAGCTCACTCGGTGAATTTAGTCGGTTCTCGAGCTGCACAATGCTGCACAACTGGAAGACAGTTTTTTTGAGTTAATTCAAAATCTATATAACTTCTTTGCAGCTTCTTCAAATAAGAGGAACATCTTTCAAGCTTTTCCCCGATTGTACAAATGTGACACTTAAGTCATTTTCTACAACTCGATGGTGTGCACTTGACGATGCTTGTAAGAATTTGAATGCCGAATGGAAAGCAGTGTTCTCTGCATTAAGTACAATTTCAGCAAATGAGAATGTTAGAGTTAGATGTGAGGCTGAGGGTCTTCTTAGGAAGTTAAGTAGAATATAGTAGCTTTCATGACACCAGTGTGGGGCTGTATTCTGCTACAGTTTGGCAAAGTAATGAAAAAACTGCAAGCTGACGATGTAGACATTTCTACTTCTGTTGAATTGTATGACTCTCTTACAATGTTTTTAGCTAAGATTTCAGATTTCAGTTCCCCCTACTTCAGCAACTGAAAATCAAAAAAGAAAACATCAAATTAAATGCAAGAGATTCTTTGATGATTCATCTGACTCATAAGAAGAATCGAAAGTTTTGAAGAAGAAAAAAGATCAGATGCTGTTGATATTTGGAGGAGAATGGAAACATAATATTCTAAGAGTATAAAAACTCTTCAGGGTGAGTTACAGAAGAAAGTCAACGTCTAAAAAGAATATGGCTCCAAATTTTCATTCTCTCAAATATTACCGAAGTAGAAGCTGTTCAAATTTATAATGCTGCAGATAAATTCTGACATTAAAAACAACTTTGGTGAAGAATTTATACTTTTAAAAGTTATCTATTGTCTCTGAAGAAAGAAGATGGTAACAAGTTGTCCTTTCTTCCATTTCTTTGTACAATGTTGGCTAAGAAAATTGACGGAGTCTACCCAAATGTATACACAGCTCTCAAAATATTTTAATTATATGTCAGCAATGTGTGCTGACAGGTCTTTTTGTGTTCTAGTGCGGATTAAAAAACATGACGTTAGCGGCGGAAAAATACCAACCGGAAGTGCCTGTGCAGCAGGAGATGGTCGATGGTAATATTTTGTGCCATTTTGAACATTTCTGCTGCAAATTACGTAAATATTTAAGGTATCGTGAAAATACCGCGGAAACAAACCACAGAGAAGTACTAATACAGCTTGGGAAATCTCTAATTGACCCACATATCTAACATAGGAATTTGAAGCATGTTTCACAAGATCTGCAATCGATCATACGCAAATTCTTAAGGATACAAGCTTTTCATTGTGGCCTCAGCGAAGTACCGCTACTGTAATAAAATCCAGACGTGAAGCATGTCCAAGGCAAGCAGACATGAAAACTAAAACAAGGTGTGAAAAATGTGGTGTGTTCATTTGTGGGGAACATACCCATTTCGTATGACAATGGCAAATAACTGTATATCGCCAGAAATTACATTATATTTTTTCGTAATATTATTGTGTTTAATTGCATTTGTTGAATCTGTCCACTGTCAGAAATAACAAACTAAAAAGTGATGTGGAAATGTCATAATACCTACTGCTCATTTGACCATTAAATATGTGAAATTTGATAATAAATTTGCGCTAACATAAAAAAATTTGGTATTATTTCATAATATTACAGTTTATAAGTAAAAAGGGTTGTATTTTATATTATTATCCATTTTTTTATTTGGGGTTTATAAGACCACACCATGAAGATAATGTAACCTGAAAACATCTGTATAGTTAAGGGTTAACTACAGATACAAAGGGTTACTAGGTATGTTTAGGACACTAAAGTATGTGTAAGCTGTTAGTAAATGCACTTATAATTGCGGTATAACGCTAAATCTGCACACTCGTGAATTTGGCGTATGAATATACACAAATAATACAATACATATATTATCAACCAGTCATGGTAAGGGGTTTGCTAGAATCAAGTCTGATACCTAGTTTGAATATAAAGTGACTGGAATTGCAAAGCCTGGAGCCCCATTACAGGAAGTGCTAAAAAAACTGTGAAACAACAGTAAAAAGTGGTGTGAACTGAGTAATAATTGGATGAGGAAACGTTATATGTAAGAACGAGAGTAGCCTTGCTGTCAGAGCTCTGAAAGAATCTCTAGGAAAAATTTCACAAGCAAAGGTATTTGTTGTTAATATTCCCCACTGGCAAGACTTAATTGAAAACTCCCATGTAAACAAAAAAATCGTTGCAACCAATCGAAAATTTAGGAAGATTTGTAACAGTTTTGTAAACACAACATTAATTGAAGCAACCAGAGAGCATTTTCGCACACCTGGACTTCACAGAAACCACCTGGGCAAGGAAATTTGTTGGCCAAAGAAATTCTCCAGGTGATAAAAGCTGCAGGAATGAACACTCATGTAAACATTGCACTGCCTGCAATATGTTCATTGCCAAATACAAAAGAAAAGGAGTCATTACCAACATTATCTATGGCTACATCTAACAATGAAGAAGTACATTGGCACCAGCAAATGAAATGTCCCAGTCACCAGTGACATCATCAGTAGCAGTAGTGGGAAATAAGGCAGCTGTAACAGTACCACTAAGAGAAGATTCACCAGTGGCAACATCCGTAGCAGCAGTGGGAAATAAGACAGCTGAACCAGCAACAGTACCACCACAAGAAGCTTCAGCAGCAAGTACAACTCCACCAAAAGCAGCAGAAGAAGAAGTAGTGTCAAGTGTTGCAGGTAGGAGGAAGGTAGTGTCTCCTCTCTGTCTAGAAGATTTTTCAGTGGATGGCAGCATGATGAAGAAGCCTGTAAGATGAGTAATCTAAAACATCCTATAGTCCCTCAGCAAAATGTTCACTCTAAAATTTGCTACTCAACATTCAAGGTATAAAAGACAAAGAATTCTTTGTAAATGGTATTGGATTAGATAATAAGTTTGATATATTTTGTTTTAGTGAACATTGGACTACTGACAGTGAACTTACACTTGTTAAACTTGATAACTATAACACAACAAACAGTTACTGTAGAAAATTGCATTTAAGAGGCGGTGTGGCAATATACACTAGCCAGTCAGTCAGCTACTCCTTTACTAAGTTGGATCTAGATTATTTATGTTAAAAGTGGCTTGTTAATTTCAAATAACTGATCCTGGCAGGGAACATTCAGATCAAAGACGTTTGTTAAATTTCAAATAACGAATCCTGGCTGGAAATCGCCAGATAAAAGAACTGCAGTTACTTAAAACTAACAAGTCCTAGCAAAACGGACCAAGATAAGAGATTTGCGCAACAAAATACATGAGGTTTCCTCCGGGAAGCAGTGGGAAACCATAATAAAACGGATCTGAGGTTAAATTACAAACAAGGAAAAATTTAACTAAGCTGGTTTATTGCCAGTTCACATGGAAATGGGGGCAACACCGATTTTAATTACACAATAAAAGTGCACCCCACTGTAATTTACGAAGTACTAATTTTGTTCACACACCAAGAGGGATCAGATAAGCAAATACGAGGATGTAAAACAAACAGGAGGATTGGTAGGACATGGGACACAATCATTCACAAGTGAGTCGCTGCGACACTTACTCTCACAGAAGACTGCGACATGAAATACAGCACAATCCACAACCAGGCAGATAAGCCGAATCTGCCAAGTTACGATATTCATAACCACATGCACTCTGTTCCATTTCCAATACCCGGAAGGGGCCACTAAATTTCACACAAACCTTACACACGAGTGAACTAATAAGAAGCTAGAAGGATGCGGAAAGATATTACGGAAATAGTAATAGGTAGCAATATTTCAACGCCTGAAGGGCTGGAAAATATTGAACAAGGAATAGATCTTTGTTCCACATGCCACAACAAAATGTTCCAATGTTTGTATAGTCTATGGGGATTTAACTACGGGGTCATCAGTCCCTAAACTTACAAACTACTTATGAACTAGGACAGCACAAATATCCATGCCCGAGGGGGGATTCGAACCCCCGACCGTAGAGGCCGTGCAGACTGCGACTAGAGTTCCTCAGTCCCCTTGGCCACCGCGGCCGGTGCATACACGCGCATAGTTCACACTGTTGGCTCTTTCAGACAAGATTTAGAAATCTATGGAATCCAGGCTACTCAGCATACGTCACTGGTCAGAGCTCCCTGCTGCAAAACGAGGCAAGGGCATCACGCCGTAGAAGCGTATCACTCACACACAGGGTAAATACAGGGTGGGGAGCAAAACTACATGTCAATGCAAGTTAATACTTTAACTTATAGTCAATAAATCAATAAGTTTTTAAATTGAAAATAGATTCTAACAAGGGCAAAGCCTCTATAACTTCAAAGGGAAGTGAGCAAACATTGAGATAAATGAAAAGAGGCTTTCAATGTGAAGAACAAAACTTTGAAGCTACTGGTATATTTATTGTTAGTCTTAAGTTGGTAATAATATCATTATACAGATCACCTAAGGGTATCATCAGTGTGCGAAAGCAGAGATACTACTCACTGATGTCTAGCAGAGGATTGGTCAGTCTGTTAACCCATTCCATACAGCATTGTTGTCCTTTTTTATCGGTGTTGGCCCAGGCGGCGTCAGGAGTGTGCTGGACTGCACTCCATGGCTATGACACCCAGAGCGCTGTTTGAGCGGGCGCCCACGCAACCATTTTGAAGCCGTTGATGACCCCTGGCATGGCGCAGCTCCGTGATGTTGGGCTGGGCACAAGGTTAGCAGTTTCTCCACCTCTCAGCTGGCTGCAGTGACTGCCTCTCGCCCGGGTGGTGATCTGGGACAGCAGACCCCCATGGGGGACGATGGCTGGCGTTATGTCACCGGTCCCGCGAGGGAGCAAATGGTTGCACTATGACATTGCATTATGTGGTTATCTGAATACAGATTTTTATATAACGACAAACAAATGGAGTGTTACTGAACTAAAAAATCTTCTAAGACAGTACAACTTACATTCTATCAATAGTAGGCCAACAAGAAATAAATCATGTCTAGACAATATTTTTGTCAACTTTAAAACTGCAGAAGACTCATGTGATGTGACAGTATTTCCATTCTCAGATCATGATGCAGTATCTGTAAAGTACATAAGTAGGTTCCATCCTAATAAGAGTGATATTCCTATCCCTGTTCCAAAACTGTAATCACCAGACCCATCACAGATGATAAAATTTCCAAATTCCGTATAGCCCTTGCTGACAGAGAATGCTTTGACCAATGTTATGGTGACACACATAGTTCAAGTAATGATTTGTCAGCAAAGGTAGTGTTTGATAGGTTTTCCAAAACATTTTTGACACTCTTTAATTTCAGCATTCCCCTAAAAAAATGCAAAGTAATTGACAAAGGATTCTAAACCAAGTTTACAAACAGACAAAATCCATGGTATACTGTGCTACTGACCAATCTGAAACACCACCTTATGGTGCTGTACAATATAAGTAATGCACTGAAGACTGAGCATGCAAGATCAGCATATGTTAAATGTAGGAATGTGTATAAAAAACCCATTGTGGAAGCCTAAAAGGCACACAATTTCAAAAGTATCTGAATTCCACCAATAAGTTCCAAGCCGCATGGAGATTAATAAACAGTGTTGCTAAATGTAAGTCACCAAAAATTCAACGATTATTTTATTAAATCAGTGGAAGAAGTAGGAAATGCGATTATCAAACCTGTTGTCAGCTCATCAGAGTTACTTTTAAAAATGTTAGTAGGTCAACGACAAATATAAATGTGTTTACTTTCTCCAAAGTCTCCCCAAGTCTTATACTGAAAATAGTAAAGCAGTTGAAATCATCAGACAATGCAGATATATATAACATATATTGCAACATGCTAAAAAGAGTAATACTCTACATTGTGTACCCCATAACTTTTTGTATAGAGAAGTGTATATCTGAGGGATATTTTCCGGATGAACTTAAAGTGTCCTGGGTAGTTCCAGTATATAAAAAAGGAGATAGTGGGTCACCCTCAAGCTACAGGCCACTTAGCATAGTGCCAGCCTTTTCTAAAGTATCGGAATGTGTCATTTATCAACCGTTGTGTGTTTACTTTGAAAATCTAGGATTAATCAGTGAATCTCAATATGGCTTTAAGAAAAACTTGTCTACTGTTGATGCTATTCACTCCATTGTCAAATAGCTACACCAACTGTTTGAGGATAAAGGGTTTGCACAAGGCACCTTTCGTGATCTAAGCAAAGCTCTTGAATGTGTTGAATATACACCGCTTCTAGACAAACTGGAATTCTATGGCGTTAGAGATATTAGTCTTAAGCTATTAAAATCGTATCTACAGAATCGTAGGCAAGTTGTTTACATAAGCAAAGAAATGTTCAGTACAGAACAAGTCCAGGTAGGTGTGCCACAGGGATCTCTACTGGGCCCTTTCCTGTTCCTGATTATGATTATTAATTTGCCATCATTTATTTAATCCTGTACAGTTTTAAGACGATATTACACGGCGATCCTCCTCAAAAGGTATAGGTCTATCGCGACAGCCAGTTAGCGGCGAAACACGTGGAACTACCACGGAACCATGGTTATTAGCAGACACTTCATCTGCGCGCCAGAATAGAGATCAGACTCCTGTGAATCCGCGCATGCGCAGAAGAGAATATTGCAGGAAGCTTCCTGCTTGTTATTTGTGTATGACATTCGTGGCTATGACTGATTTGTGATTTCAGACTTCCGTGTTGGAGTTTTTGCCCGTTTTTTCAGTTAGTAGATTTTCATAAATGCAGCAATTAAACAAAAAACAGGTGTTTTTAGCAGACCTTTATGGTAATAGGTGTTTATGAAAAGGCGTTTTTACATTCGTTGCTTCATACTTATAGAAATGAAATGGAACAAAGAGCCGTTGAGTCATTATTCAGGCGTACAGGGAGGAAAGTTGTTTGTATAACCCACACGATCCCTTTATCATAAGTTATGTCAGCTATCGTTTACTCCTCAATGATATGTGTACAATTTTACAAACAGCAGCTCCTCAAAACAGGTCATGTCCTTCCTCACGAAGTTCCAAATTTGTTGCGGATTTCCGGGACTCACTTCTTTTATTAGCTGTGAGTATATTCCTCTGCCTTCCTTTTTTCGGCTGCAGTCTGTTTTTCGCCGTTGTTGTGCCGTAATCTGAAGATTTTTCTGTCACAGCTCTAAAAAAAATGTGTCCTATGTGCGAAATTTAGACAGACATATACATTTTCAACTTAGTGTCGTAATATAAAGCTGTTGAGTGGTCTGAGGCTCCTTGCACGAATTACGCAGCCGCTCTCGCTGAAGTTAAGAGTCCTTCTTCAGCCATTTGTGTGCGAGTTGTCATTGGCATAAGTTAATTTAAGTATTGTGTAAGTCTAGGGACCGATAGCCTAAGTAATTTGGCCCTTAGCTACACAAACTTTGAACTTTAACATAAAACGAAACTGTTGACTCTGTAATTCAAAGCAATAGTGACTAAATTCTATGCTAACTATATAAGAGAGAACAAAATATTTAATAAAAGATGACAACCTCACATTAAATAGGAACGGTTAGCTCACAGAAATAATTTAAATGAATGACGTTCCAAGAAATCACAGCTTCGCACGGGTTCTTGTGTGGTATGAATGAACAATTAGATGATCTTTGTTTTCTTTGCATTTCATGTGCGTTATTGCTGTCTACTGTGCATGCACGGATTCGCGCTAGTGTTGGCCAGGGTTTCATGGTTTCGAAACCATGTTTCGATATGGGGAAATGTTTCACAGTTTCGAAACTCTCTGGTTTCATTCTGCTTGGTTTCGGATCACAATTGCGGACGGTACTGAAACTCTATCGTCATGTCGGTTTCGTGAGGAAATGTTTCACGGCTTCGAAACCGCCATGTTTCGCAGTTTCGAAACCCCCTGATTTCATTCGGCTCGGTTTCGGATCGCAATTGCGAAAGATACTGAAACTGTATCGTTGTGTCGGTTTCAAAGCAGCGGTGTTTCAGACCAGTAATGCAGAAAGGCGAAATCGACAAATTGTATCGAAACCGTGGTGTTTCATTTTGCTGAAGCTCTGCACAGATACACATTTAATTTACTAGTAGCTATATGAACAGTTTGAGTGTCAAAAATTTATGGACAGACGTGACTGTGTAGCTTAAGATTACTGAATTAAGATTTGTTTCTAAACATTCTGCAGTATTTCGAAATGAAATAATGTCTGCTTTAGAAAATGAAAAATAAAGCATTTCTCACTATTTGCTTTGAAATATCCAGCAAAATTCAAGGTTTCTCTATCCATGTACGGTAATGGTAAAAACACATGATTAAACCTACATCTCCCTTAAAAAAAAAGAAACAACATAAAGTCTAAAATAACAGACTTAATACTAAAAAGGGGAAATCTTAAATCTAGGCTAATCTCGTTTTAGAAAGTTAGTACTTTTCCCCATACTGTTACTTACTTGCGACTAATGTTGACCGGATACTCATGTAAAACAAAAGATATTTTTAAAAGATATAATTACATGAAAATCTAACAATGTGCTGTACTTGACGAATTTCGTATTTATACTGCCATATTACGAAAGTTCGAACGGTAAACGAACCGCACTTTAAAGTGCAAAACTCGAATTTTAAGGTAAGGTTTATTTCACTTAAGTTCCTAGTGGTGCGATAACGATGTATAAACTCTTAACGCTTCGCAAAATTTTGGCTTAATAAATGTTGTAATAATTTGCCTTTTCAGTGTCACATGTATTTTAGCACTCATAACACCTATCAGTTTTAGGCACTAGAATAGAGGAAATCAAAATGTATTTATTATATCTACTTTGATTAAAAAACCAATATATTAGACATAAAATAATAGTCAGTTCTCAGCTAATGGGAAAGCAGGAACGTCACTTATTCCAAAAGCAGTGCATTTGATACAGTGTTTAAATTTTACTAATTGTCCTAGTGGCCTCCTGTGATAATGTTGGCTATCATGTGATATTGACATTAGCGAATCGCGTTACATTACAAATGTTTTGTCACGAAATCTTCGTTGTACGAGTACCATTACTTCACTGTGCGTACAAGGGTACATACAAGAACTTGTCAACCACACAGCAGGAAGAATATAAACATCTTCGCAAACATTTTCTACTGTGTTCTTGATGTTGCCAACATAATCACGTGAGGCAGCCAGGGTGGTACGTAAAATTTAGCCATTGTAGGAAATATATAAGTGCCAAGGCATTTTTATAAACTTTTTTTTTCTGCTTCAGTTGCTGCCCTCAAACTGTGCGGTTCTATAGCAATACTTTTACATTACACATTGACAATAAACAGGCCAATACTATTACAAAATACACTCGGTTTCATGGTTTCGAAACCTCACACTGTACGGTTTCATTTGTTTCAACACCGTCAGATGTTTCATTTTTCCCATCTCTAATTCGCGCCAAGGAATATCCGCCGTGCATCATGTATTAGGTTTACGCAACGAACCGTTGGGTTTAAGGCCGGCATTACACTGTAAAAGATCTTTGACAAAGATCTTTGTAAAAGATTTTATCCAAAAGCTTTGACGAAACTACTTCGCAGGAGGACATTACACTAGTGTAAAATTTCGTCATAGTTGCTTAGAAAAGACTCCAAAACAGTCAATCGTCTCTATTATAGTACGTAATATATTGTTGCTCAGGAGTGCATTCACTGCAAAGAACGAAAACTTGGAACAATTTTAGGTAAAACCATGAATAGCGAGAGGAAAATACGAAAAGTGCTCGCACAAATGTACTACACTACACATTGTTTACATGTTTACAAACATTTTAATTCGCCCACATATTTATAAATACTTCATCATAATCGATGTTTCTGGAAGTCCTAAACCTGTGTCAATGGGTAAATAATGAAACACTGAAATAATTTAACGTGTGTCCTGCTAAACATAACCTCGTTAGACACTTTATCATAAGAAGAAGAGAGAATATTTTCCTAGTTCTTTCATGTTATACTTCATTGCGGATTAAGCAGTCCGAAAGACATTTTTATAGTTTACTCTAGTCTCACATTTATTTTGCCTAATTTTCCGAAACTTAAAAATCCGTACAAATACCTGGACTTGTGGTTAAATATCGAAAAGCATTGTGCAAAGGAAAAAAAATATGGAGCTGACTAGTGCAGTATTTCAATTTCATTACGTAAATTATGAATGCCTTTTCCGCTGAAGATTGTCTCATTTATATCCACATACAACATCTATTCCAGCAGGCAGTAAAATACACGAATCCTACAATGTAGGCCTAAGATTTCACGTATTATTCCAGACATAAGTGAACCAAAGGTGCCGAAGTATCTGATTAATAAAGTCAAAATGCTATACCAAAAATGTTATAGCTGTGTCCAGAAGCAACGGACGATCAGAATGGTTCGAAACAAAGAGAGGTGTCCAGCAAGGAAGTGCCCTATCACCACTCATAGTTGTAATAGTCATGGACACAATTATAAAATCTATCAAGAAAATAGACAGCGAACCTAATGCCCTTGTCTTCGCCGATGATTTGATGGTATGGGGAGAGACAGAAGCTGAAGCACAGAGGAAACTGAATGATTGGAACAACACATTCAAAAATTTCGGACTAAAGATAAGTAAAACAATGACAGTAGAAATGACCATCAACATGCAAGGAACAACATCAAATATATTTCTAGATGGGGCTAAAGTAGAATCTGTTTTTCATTTCAAATACCTAGAAAGTATGATCTCTAAAGACAAAACAGTTAAGCAGGAAATACTCATCAGAATACAAAAAGCATCCAGTTTTTACAGTCAAATATAAAATCTTCTCTGGGATGATAAAATGCCACAAAAAGCTTAGAAACATGTACCCTACTAACCAGAGACCTCAGTAGAATTCAGGCAATGGAAATGAGATTCATTAGAACTATGAATCAAACAACCAGGCAGGATAAAATTAGGAATGAGGTAAATAAAAAAGTAGCTGGTATTGAGGTTCCTGTCACCAGCATTATAAGGAAACGTAGACTTCAGTGGTATGGGCACTTAATGAGAATGAATAGTGAAAGACCTGCTAAAAAGTATTTCAACCTCAACCTCATAGGAAGAATACCTCAGGGAAGACCAAGAAAACGCTGGATAGAGACTGTAAGATCAGATGTGGAGGAGAAAGGACACAAATGGGAAGACATTCTGGAGCAGAAGATGTATGAAGACAGGAGGAGATGGCGAGTGCTTGTACACAACACCCGGGAAACTGGAATGGAAACTGATGATGATGAAGTGAACCAAAATGTAAATCACTTTAGGTGGACGAGGTTAGGTTAGAGTATAAATAAAAACATTTATTTCACTTATGCATCTCCATATATCCTTTGATCCATATAATTTCTTCCCTATCATCAACCACAGTGAGTCACTTTGAATAAAACTGACAGCAGTAGCTTCTTCTTTATACGATTATAACTGTATATTTTAGTAAATGTACTTGGTATTAAGAAATATTCCGTACACTTCTCACTTTGAAACAATCACTGTGGCAGTAGGGACACAACAAATACACTTTGACGTTCATTTGTAGGTTAAAAGGCGCCAAAGCAAGGAAAGACGTATGTATACAATGGCGAACTTTTATAAAACCTAGACTATCCCGCTAACTTTTATCAGATATCTTCTATAAAGGAAATCTTTTATAAAAGATGACCTATTACACTGTCAAAGATTTGACCAAAGAGCTTTGATAAAAGATCTTTGACAAAGATCTTTTACAGTAGGTTCGTTCCAGCAGCTGCCAGACGGCTACTTTCAATCGCTAAGAAACAGGTGTTACTGCGCATGTGCAGCTACTATGACGTAAAAACCCTTGTTTGATACTTGCATTGCTGGAACGGTTTTTGCACTGTTTCTGGATGCAGGCGAAGGTGAGTTTAAAGGAATAATTAAAATACTTTCCTTGCTAATAACGAAGAAGTATAAACGAGAAATATCTGATCTCAATTGGGATTGCAGTGACTTTGAAATAAATAATAATCGAAAAACACGCTACAAAGACAAACGTATCAGGTGATGCAGTATGTAGTTCCAGATAATCACACTTGTGGCACTGCTGCATAAGCGTACGCCTCACACAGTGAGCTCAAAGATAATCTGGAGTCAGTACTGTCTATTACGAAAGCGTGACGCTGGCCGCCATATTGCTGAACGTATATCTGTCGCACTCTAACTAGTTGTTAGTAGTATTTGCTTAGACAACATTCTGACATTTGTAATCGTTAGTTCTAGTTGCTTTCGAAAGAAACTGAACTATAGGATAACTACTTCTGAAAATTCTAATACTATTCACAAAATCGTTGATACGTGGAATAAACCGTGGGCCTACTCATGAAAAGAAACAGCAGTAAATGGCATGTATAAGACGTATAAGTGAGCTATATTTTTTCAAAACTAGTGTTTCTGCCACATTGCTTTTAAAGAATAAATTGCTTTACTGTAGGAAGACAAATAAAGGTGTAAAAACGACCAATTCGAGGTCTCTGATATAAGCATCATTTTCCGTACAGTAATTTCCAGTCAGTGACCTCAAACGAAAATCTTTATAAACAAGAGCCAAATATAGAACTGAACACAAGAAGTAGCGTCTACACTAGTGTAATTTATTCTTTAAAGTAACGGTGATAGAAATACTATGTAATTCTGAATAAAAATATAGTTCATCTATGGATCTGAAGTCTACTTCGTTTCTTTTTGCGTTCTCTACAACCATAAACGACTCAAACGTTACTATAATGCATTTATGAAAGTAATTAATTGTTCATAACTTAATTTTAATGGACGCAGAGCACAAAAGTACAATACGACCTATACATATGGGGTTGCCAACTTAACGGAAATAGTGTGTCACGATTTTCACAGATTCAAAGCACTACAATTGTGTATCCAGTACAGTGATCTCTATACAAACTGGATGTATAACTCTGTTGTCTGAGCATAGAATTGCAGCGTGCCTGCACATTCATATGTTTTTCACTCTATTTCGCTTTATCGGCCATCTTTAAATTTGGCAAACGAGTTTCCATCAGTCATTACGTGACAAAGAATTGGTTGCTTACCTGTTGGCTTGGACTTTAATTCAATATTCGATGATTTAGCCTGTTATGGAAGCGGAATCGAAACATATTTTCTTCTCTTTTTCTTTAAATGCTTCTTAGCAGCCATGTTTGAATTTGGCAAGAAACTAAATATGAATATCTATGGCTGGCACGCCAAGACAACTGAAGTTCAACATCCAGATAGTATAGAGATCAATGATCCAGTATTAATAATTGAGATCACTGGCCTCACATGACGTCAGCGGTGGAAAAATACCAACCGGAAGTGCCTGTAATTTTGCAGTCAGAAGTATAGTATCTGTGTCTTCAAGATCTTTGCGTAGTCTATGTAACGCAAAGTGACAGCCTAGAATGTAAACGAAGCAGACGATCATGCTATTTTGTGTTGACTCTCGGTTAGTGTTTATCTCAGTCTGCTGATTTCTCGCAAAATAGCTTGGTGTTTCTGTACTTATTGTTTTATTTTCTTTACCGTGTTAGTGAAAAATAACTGTTTTACAGACAGTAAAGCACGGATCTTTCAGTGACTATTCAACTACTTATTTTTTTAAAATAAATATTCAATAATAACGTTCTTTAAATTATGTACCCAGTTACAATGTATGTTGTATACAGAGCGTGTTGGCTTCTGTCTCGGAGTTTTCAGCCTACGTTTGTTTCATGTTGCAAGTGACGTTTCGCTACCAACAATTTAGACTCAGATTGGCGAGCACTATTAAAGTTTCATATTTCATTGCTCATGAATGGTGAAACTGGTGTAATGGCAGCAGCTGATACTGGACGAAACGTCTGACAAACACAGAACGGACAACATGTAAGCAAATGGCCATAAAAGCTTTAAATGTACAGTAGATAAGAATTTGGGACACATCTTTACGAATCATAACCACAGATTTGCATCTGTTGTTAATGTGCTGCTTTCATATAGTCTAGTATTCATTTATCTTGTATTTACTAAACCTATTAAGTCCACATAAGTATTCCACGTCGAAATAAGATGTCTTTAATAAGTTTCCTTGTTGTCATGCTGAAACAAGTAACGTTTGGTACGTGAAATTTGAATGCAAAGACGAAATTGACAATAGAATATTGAAATAAAAATTCCACAGGAGCGACAGAAGAAGAAATATTTCAAACTACACTAGGTAGAAAACTGGGCATCTTTTTATGGCGTGTACATCATAGGAATTTCAGGATAGGTCATCTGAAGCTTCACTCTTGGGGCAATGAAGTGCCATCAGTCAGGAAATTTTTGAATATAGACATACTGATATCAAACAAGGCAAAACATTTGGCGTTCTTGGACGAAGTAGGCCTACCCAGTATCTTGAAGATCCAGTAGCTGCATCAGTTATTTACTTTATAATTACCAATACCAATAGATTGTTTGGATATTACCTAATTTGTACCCACAATAAGATATTTTAATGCACACTATGTCATTAGTTAATTTAGGGCCCCTTTTCTGCAGATGGAGAAGAAGCTGCTAATAAAATATTTGTATTACCACGTTACTCAGGCAAACCTGAGTTAGGGTAGCAACGATTTCTTTATTAATAATCCCACCAATGAAGGTGAAGAGTGGCAGGACCCGAACCCACAGCCACACACTTTACACATTACGAATCCACAACGCTATCCATTATGCTACAATCACATATAATCACAGGGGCATCGAGAATGGAAGTGCTATTTTTCCACCGCTAACATGTACTGTACGCTTCAGGTGTATCGTGTAATATGCACAGCATTTCTTCATAGTAGCAATGATTCCAGTAGTCTTAAAACTTGTGTCGCAAAGACACTTGTTCAATCATCCTATTGGTTTAAAGCAAATGGGTTCTTATTGAATGAAACCAAAACACAGCAAATAGTTTTTACTCTAAAAGACAAGCGTCCATCAGATGATCCAAGTTACATTAAGTTTTTGGGGGAATATCTAGATGACAAAATATCTTGGGGTCAACATGTGAAGTATGGGAAGTTGTCAAGCCGGCCGCGGTGGCCGAGGGGACTGAGGCGCTTCAGTCACGGTCTGCATGGCCACTACGGTCGGGAGTTCGAAGCCCCCCTCGGGCATGGATATTTGTGCCGTCCTTAGTCTTAGCTAGTTCATAAGTAGTTTGTAAGCTTAGGGACTGATGACCCTGTAGTTAAGTCCCATAAGTTCTACAAACATTTGAACATTTGAAACATTTGAAGTTGTCAAGAGTAATTTATTTATGAAGGCGACTTATGGATTGTGTACCTGAAAAATATGCCCGGCTATCATATTTCTCATTCTTCCAAAGTATTATAACACGGTATTATTTTATGGGGTAACTCTAGGTGTGCCCAGGACATCTTAATATTACAGAAGAAAGCCATTAGGGTAATTAGTGGATCTCCAAAAACGGAACACTGTAAACCTCTGTTCTGTAAGCTAAAGGTCATGACTGTCATAAACATATACTATGTTTTAATTTATACAAAGAGGCTGGGAGAACCCTTGCGGGTTGGTTCGGCCACCGTAGGGTAAGTCTTTTTATCTGACGCCGCGTGGGCGACTTTCATGCCAATGATGATGAGATGATGATGATTAGGACAACACACAACATCCAGTCCACTGCCGGGAATTGAATCCGGGCCTCCTGCGCGGTAGTCAGCAACGCTACCACTGAGCTATGGAGGCAGACATACAAAGAGGAAACTACCAGAAACAGAACTCCAGGAAAACGTACATTATTACAACACTAGAAGAAATTAATGCATCTTTACTTCATACCATAGATTGTCTAAATCGCTCAACAGCTACAAACTCCTTGGGCATAAACTATTTAACAGGGTTGCCAAGTGTGTCGATTTTTCGCATTCTCGGCTATCTTTTTCTTAGAATAATAGCCATTCGAGCAGTTTGGCGACTAGGCTTAACGATTAAATTGGACTATTAAAGAAATCATTTGGCGACTAAATGGCTATTTTATTTTGCTTCCAATACAACGAATGTAAAGCAATCACTTTTGAGACTTTGCGTCAATTATACTGACTAAACATCGGTAGAATGCTGGGGAAATGTAATCAACCTACAGACGTTAGCACAAATGTTTTCAAGTATATGGATGTGTCGGAGCCTTACAGAGATGTAAACAAACTAAACTTGCAGACTCTTGAAGATATTGCGTCAATTAAGACCAATTCATACTGTCCGTCACGTCACGTCACGTCACCATCTGTCAGAACAAAGAATGTTCAAATGTTTGTAGAACTTATGGGACTTAACTACGGGGTCATCAGTCCCTAAGCTTACAAACTACTTATGAACTAGCTAAGACTAAGGATGGCACAAATATCCATACCCGAGGGGGGATTCGAACCCCCGACCGCAGTGGCCATGCAGACCGTGACTGGAGCGCCTCAGTCCCCCTGGCCACCACGGCTGGCTCCGTCAGAACATTCCGCAATGTATTTCTAATGGCGGATTCACACTGGCCATCACCGGACCGTCACGTCATGTCAACATCACGTCAAGCTTTCTCAAGAAGAATGTTTCGACAGCTCAGCCGTCTGCTAACATCGGAAGTTAACCTATTTTCGTCACGCAAATTACATGTTGCAGTCGACGATTGCACTGTTTATATGCAAATGTATCTTATTCATTTTTATTTTGTTGTTAAACTTCGTTTTAGGGGTAAATCTCAAATGTTTCATGACGACTTAAATATTTTAGTCAATGAAGTGTCCCCCTAAAATCGAGGTCGGATATCTGAAACCAAAAAATCGTTTATGTTACGTAACATTGTAACAGAAAAGACTGAAGCAAACTGTTTATTAGAATAAGATTGTAATTTAATTACCCATTTTTCATTAAATAACATTTTAAATGAAAACGTCAGTTCTAATGAAAGACAAAAATTTAGTTGTTTTCGACTGTATTAACGTCAGCAGGTAAATCGTAATGAATAAAGTAAACAGGCGCTATTTATGCTCTTATAAGTATTGTTTAATGTTTTTATATGTTTAGTTTTTCGCTTGAAAATAAATATTGATGTTTTGAAATGTCGTTTCAGTTACCAGTAAATTGGCTAAAAACATACATTGTAAAGTTTTCTTTGGCCGTCAGTAACATTTAGCGTTATTGTTCCCTCAATTATAGTGTTAAACTATGACTTTGTACATAACAGATCGCCAGTCATACCCTTACTTTCAACATCGAATATTGAGATGGGCGAATTAACGTGACGGACACTGACGGACAGTGTGAATACAACTTGACGTGACCAAGCCATGATGTGATGGACAGTGGAGAGTTGGCCTTAATACCGACTAAACATCGGTAGAATGCTGGGAAAATGTAATCAACCTACAGAAGTTAGCACAAATGTTTTCAAGAATATGGGTGTGTGGGGGTGTCACAGAGATGTAAAGAAACTCAACTTGCAGACTCTTGAAAATTACGTAAACTATCTCAAAGACCCTACTTACAATGGTTCAAGAACTGGCTTTACACAATGACACTGAAACATCGTATGTATGGCTCCCGCAGAGGTAGTGAGGATAAGGTTTTATAATTTTTTTTTTTGGGGGGGGGGAGCTATGATTTTCATTTTACAATAGATCAAATTGAAAGTCAATGTTATTGATACATACTAATTTAATGCTCAAAATTATAAACATTTGTTTCATTAGAACACTGATGACATAAGATAAGCAAGAGAAGAAAAATTGAAGTAGTTTTCACAACAGCACATCAAACTTGTAGTTTTCATACACAAAAAGCCCTATAAGACAAGATTTTAGAATAGTTACTCACTGAAAATTTAAATGACAAAAGGGAGACGGCAGTCTCTTAGTTTAGCCATATCACCTATCACAGATTGGATATCAATCTCTTCTTCTCGATAAATTGTCATGGCGAGCCCATTCAGATGTGCCTCGCTGGTTGTATTCTTTAGGTATGTCTTGATTCTCTTCAGGGTTGAGAAACTGCGCTCATTTGTGGCTGTTGTCACTGGTAGAGTCGCCAAGAGCTGTAGAAATCGAAACACATTAGGATAGATCTGACGGTCACAGGCAGACAAAGCTTCCATTGTGTTTTGAGGCAACTGCTTCAGTCGGCTCAGACGTTGATGAAAAAGTCTCAACTCAGCCGTTGTCGTTTTTAAATCTCAGACTAATGGGTCTGAAGCATAAAATAAATGGAGTTTCGTAACTCCATCAATGTTACCCAGGTCTTCAGTTGTTCGTGGTATAAGACTATTGATGCTGTTAAAAAGTTCACAATGTATTAAGAACCGATCCTGCAGTGAACTATTGAAGGAATCAAGAAAGGGCATGAACACAGACACTTTGTAGTAACCTTCAACATCATCACCAGTATTCTGACTTGCACTACGAGCTTGCTTCGTAGAAATGTGTGGTTGCTTGATTTCAACTGCATTGGCCGAATCCAATTCCTTGGCTTCTAAGAAAAGCCGGCTAAAAGTATCATCAACATTTTCTCTCATTGCCAGTTCCCTTTTGAGATCCCTGGCAACTTTGATTGACTCTGAAAAATCTATATCTTGGCGCCCAAGTTGACGACAGATGGACTCACCCAGAGCAAACAGCTGAGATTGTATAACCGAGCAGACAACAAGATCTCCCTTGGTGATGGCTGCTAACAGAATCGTGGCATCGTTGGATTTGGTCTTGTTGTCAAATTTTTTAATTTTTCCCAGAGCCAAAACAACACAACCATATATTTCCTTGAAGTTTTGTGCACCGCGAAGATGCTCAATCCATCTAGTGCAAGGGTGGCCAACCCACAGGCTGCATGTTGCCCTCGAGCTGATAAGTTTTGGCCTGCGGAGCTGTTTCACATAAAAGAAAAAAATAGACTTTTATTTCATGTAAAACTGCAAAATAGTATTCCATCAAACGTCTTTAGTATCATATCGAATTACAGTAGGTATATATAATTTCATTGATTCAGCTATCATTAAATTTTCGTGTAAATTCCTGTTTGTGAAACACTACAGTATGTTGCGCGGCATGTGGCTGAGGCTGTGGATGGTGTGAGAAGTAAGGGGCTGTGAGAGGCGTCTTGTGGAGCGTCGGACGCCGCGCCACTGGCCGCCCATTGTGAATTCCGTGGCGGCCAACTCCACGCTTGCGGAAGTCAGTTGAGGCTGCAGGTGCTGGAGATGCGGACGTGTGGTTGTGAGTGCGGCGAGAGGACCACCGGGAAGAAGGGCAGTTCTGCTACCTGTCTAGCCTCCTGGTGAGCGGGCTTGCAAGGAGGAGAGGGAAGAAGACACTCGGGTGTAGGAATCCATAACGCTTGGTTGTGGCGACTGCAGGCTGGAGCACAGATAATTGAGTGATGTAGCATGCATCTTCATTGCTGCCACATCAGCACTGGCTTGTAGCACGCCGAATACACAATGATGTCTACAGTTCCTCTTCTATCTGAGAGAAGATAATAATTCGCTGCACCGAGCGACAGAGGACCCTTCAGATTGATGTTGTATTCTTTGAACCATAATCGCTTCAGCTACTGCGTTATCGTTGAATGTTTGGAAATAAATTTTTGAATTGTCTCCAGTCACAGTGAGTGGATGGTAATAAGGACACGATTAGTAGCAGTTGTGACTTTAAACAGAGTAATCTTCAAGTAAAACCAACTTTTATCTTTTTACAATCGATCTAAGATGCTTGTATTTATTTTTACTAGGCTTGCATGATTTTTATGTATTTGGTTATAGCGGGCAGGTACACCAGACGACATTAGCAATGGTTTCTGCCTCAGTAACATCTTTTAATTTCAGTAATACAAAACTAATTATAATAATGTGGTTTTACTGATAACGTTTATGGATTGCATATTACAAATGTACAGAAATGACCCTGTCTTTCTATGTTATTTACAGCAACTAATAATCTTATAGACCTGAAATGTAGAATAGTTTTCAGTAAGAATCATAACAAAAGATGTCAATATGTTAAAGTAAGGCTGCCAGGTTATTTTTACGATACATGACGTTAAGAACTAAAATACAAATTTCCTAAATCAGTTCAATAGTAATATCAAAAATTCTCGAGAGAAAGGACTATGAAGTTTCTCAAGTACGTATAATGCCGTACTTAAATGAAACACTGATAATTTGGCGAGAAGTATACCTCTGTCTTACAGCCATTTAGGCTGAAAACATGTCATCTCCTCCCACTGGTATAAAAATATTGAGTGTCATTGTGGACACTAAAGTGCGGCGGTGGAGTGGCCAATCGTTTTAAGGCGTCTTGCGGTTGCTCGCTGTTGGGGATTCGAGTTCTCCTTCAGGCATGAGTGTTTGTGTTATCCTTAGTATAAGTTACTTTAAGTTAGTTTAAATAGTTTGTAAGCATAGGGACTGAAGACTAACGTAATTAAGTCCCTTAGATGTAACACATTTGAATTTTGAAATCACAGTGAATAACTTAATGCACGGTTAGGCCATTGTAACAAAATCACTGTTACCTCACAGGTCATGAATACTAAAGCACAGTAAATAACTAATTGTAAGAAAATCGCTCTGTTATCTTACGCTTGCAGAAAGGCCGCTGAAAATTTACTAAATTTGCCTTGTTTTTCATAAATCTTCAATGCGACAAAAACAACCGTGAGGCGTGTATGTTGCCTTCAAGGAAGCTTTGCGCATGTGCATTGAAAATAAAATGATCTGCTAGGAGAATGAAATGAAGAATCATAATTCAAAGACAATAATTTCTTTACATTATGAGCTTTCATTTCTGGGGCTTCAGTGAACCAGTGAACACGTAGGACGCGCCTCCAGTGTGTTCGATGTTAAACTATTCTTGAGAGATGCATGGAACTACTTTACGTAACTTCACGTACAACATATATGTTAAAAAATTACAATACTTCGATTACCGTGTGATGTCTTCGTCAGTTTGACTTAAGGGGGAAAATGTCTGTTTCATCTCAAGACGTAAACTTGCTATGGCCCCAACTATCAAAGAAGTAGTACTTAAGAAGAGGAAAGTTACAGAGGAGTTGACAACTTTTCAAGATAGGTGGACAGTAAAGTTTGTGTGTGGGTGTGTGTGGTATAAATTAAAAGCGATATATCTAAATGCAAGGAATCTCTATTCCAAAAGAATATAACATCAAACAGCATTACGAGACTAAACGTGCAATTATGTTCGACAAGTACAAGGGACAATTGAACATAATTTAAAAAATCGTTGATGTTTTATTCACTATCTTTGGATGAGTGTACAGATATTCCGATTAGCGAGCAAGTGGCGATTTATGTCAGTGATTTTGATGCTCATGTTAATAAAACAGAAGAATAAGCGGCATTGTATCCACTTAAGTCACGAGATTTACGTCGTCATTAAGTCGGTTTTCATTAAAGTTTAACAATGTATCGGTGCTAACAACAGATGAGGCTCCAGAAATGGTTGGAATAAGCGAATGTTTAGTTCAGTTAATTGAAAACGAGGTCTGCAAAGTTGGTAGTACATCACTGTTAAACTATCATTGCATTATCCATCAAGATAATTTATGTGCCAAGTGCCTCAAAATGGACATGCCATGACGGTAGTTGTCAAGCTGTGAACTTTATTAAGTCAAGAGGTTTATTCACTAGCTTTGGATGAATGTTCAGTTCCAAGAATTTTTAAAGTCTTTGGATTCAGAGCACGGTAACATTTCGTCTTATACAGAGATAAGAAGGCTACCCCGTGAAAAATAATGAAAAGAGTGTTTGAAGCAAGAAATACACCCATTCTTTAAAAGCAAGTCAAAGAGACTCCCAGAGTTCGATGATAAGGAATGGCTGTCCGACTTTGCGTTCTTGGTTGGTAGAACTAGCGAGCTAAATTTTATTAATTCTCGACTCCAAGGAAAAGATCAGGTGATTAAAGTCATGCATCATCTTATTTTTCTATTCCAGATGAAACTTGGATTTAGGGAGCAACACTTACGAGCTGATACGAATTTAGAACCCGATTTCAAGATTTAAGAAACATCGTCTGCTTTCTATTTTCTTTTTTCTTTCTATATGCTGTGCCACCGTCTGTATACACGAGTTCAATACCGGGACATCTACAAGTACTATGGTGTGAAATGCAATGCAATGTACAATTAAAAGAGAAATCTCATCAGGTTGGTTTGGAAACGTTCTATAAAACATATATAGACGAGAAATATACAAACATGCTATAAAATGATTTCATTATTTGGGAACACATACATGTGTGTGAACAGTTTTTTAGTTGGATGAATTACATACAATGAAATATGACAAAACGGATTGTAAACCATCTGGAAAACTCTTTGCATGTAGCAACAGCTTAACTTGACGTCAACATTGACTTACTTATTTCAGTGAAACACTGTATTTCATTAAAATGCATAATAAATTGTATAGTAAAATTTTTATAATAATTTGTACAATAAATGTTCTTTAATCGCATTTGTTTTATTTTTTAAATAAATTAATATTTCTTGCTTCTTTGCTTCACAATAGAAAAATCGATAATGCAGACGCGGGGTACTCCACTCCTAAAGATTTGACCCGCTGGCTGTAAAGGTTGGCCACCCGTGATCTAGTGAGTGTGGTTCGTTTCAAACTCCTGACTCGAACATCGGTTAATGATTCTAGGGCATCATTTAATATTTGTCTACGCTTTGGTGGCCCAAATAAATTACGTACCATTTCTAGTGTTCCTAGTGTATTCCTGATTAGTGGAATGTTGCATGTGTCGGTGACGACCAAATTGAAATTATGAGCTGCACAGTGAGAATATACAGCTAAAGGGTAGACCTTTTGTATGAATGCAGGAGCACCTCACGCTTTTCCTGACATGGATGCAGCAATTATAGATCCAGCTAATCCTTTGCCGATCCCATTAAACACTGGAACAAATTGAAGGAAATCTTCACGAATCTTAAGATCTGGGGAAATATAACAGGCACAAAGAGAGAGTTGCTCTATTCCAGCAACATCAGCAGTTTCATCTGTAAGAACTGTAAAAACTTTGGCATCATTAATGCGCTTAACAATATTCCCCAGGTGTTGGTTATTGATGTAACTAATGATCTGATTTTGGATTGGGGCACTAATGTACTTGTTGCGTTTACCAGTTCCTTCCAAATTTACTCGTAGGTTTTCGTCACCTTTCGCGCGATATTTTAGAATGGCGCGAAAGTTACCCATGTTCTTATCATCTTCTTTGTCAACTTCAATAGGCCCGAAGGCCCCGTGCCCCTTAATGCAATTTCCTGGCGTCAAATAGAGAATCTCCGTCTCAATGGTAGGGAAAATGCGTTTTCTATTTTTTCCACCTGCTCCAACAAGCCTTGGTCTAGACAGCGTTTAATATCTTTTGTCTTGTTCATCATCATGTGAACAAAATTGTCACCATCGATTACAGCAGCCTTATGGTAAGTGTTGCTCACATGTTTGTTGAAATATTCAAGAGCATGCTTCCAATTGGAAAACTTGGAGGTAACCAGGGCTCCAAGGTTTTGATGACTACCTTTACCCGAATATCTCTTAGCGAAAAATGCACAGTACTTACAGAAGGCACCGTCCTCTTTGGGGGAGTATACTAACCAAAAATATTTCTCCATGCAACTTAGGTTGAACTTACGATATTGGCCACTTAGCAAAGTGAGGGGAAATTTGTAAGTAGTGTCAGGCACAAAAAGGTTTTGGAAATGTTGTCGCCTCATGTGGTCATCGACTTTTACGTTATTTGATAGCAAACAATCACTTATGTCATACTTACAGCCTGGTGGTGGATTGTCAGAGCTTGATGTGTCACTGAAAGTAGTTGATTTTGCTTCAGGACCTGACAAAGGTGATTTTAAATTAGCAATAATAGTGCTATTGTTTGAAAACAGCAGGGGAGGTAACTGTTGTGGATCATCAGTTTTCTCGGTCTGAGAGGACAGATTTTCTTCTAGTCGTGGTGTTTTGGAGAAGTAGTTCAAAATGTTTCCACTTTTTGTTATACGATGCATTGTCTTAGCGCTGAAAATCAGTATTTCACTATACTAGCTTCGATAACACTGGTTTTCGCAACAATGCATTATCAACGCTTTATGAACTGGTAACGCAGAGAATCATGTACAAAACAAACTATAGTTCGTTCGTGGAGACGAGACTGCAGAGGTAAGCAGTGTTAAAGCAGTACTATTTATTAATCACTTTGAAAAAATCACAGCAGTAGGCTACAGAAAGTTCGGTGCGCTGCTCCTGGAGGGTATACACTCTGCAGCGGTGGAACACGATGTCCAAATGCGTGAGCACGGAAACTGGCACACATGTCCCGTCGTTTTGCCAGTCGGAGAGCACCCATGGCTCGCGATACAGACCGCGACGGGCGGTACCAAACAAAATAACTGTGCGTTTTGTGGCGAGCTCGCGAGTTAGCTGAAACCTAGACCCACTAAGTCCGCTGCAAAATCGTCAGTCGTGGGAGACGTCCGTACTGTCCAGTTTTGCAGTTCGCACTGGTTCGCTCCTTGGGTTCTGCACGGGCGAGCGTTTTGCACTGTTGCTGAATTCCGTAACGGTACTTCCGAGAGGGCTGGCGAATTCCGGGAATCGCTGACCTGCTGCTGCCTGTGTCTCTGAGGCTTCCGTCCACAGCTGTATGTGGACACCGGCGAGCTCTACCTGCCGTGAGTGGCCGAGTGTGGGCTGGCAGGTAGTGGTCCGGGCAAGCAGCTAGACGCTCGCTGGTGGAACCGACGCACCTGGGAGACAGCCTTAAAGCCCCCATTCACTGATTCCCCCTTGGAAAGCGGAGCTACTTCTGTAGTTGAGGCGTCGTTAGCCCTTGTTTTCTACCCATAGTATTACGATATTGTGTGCAGGTGTGTAAGAAAAACATTTCTATAATTTCACAATTCGGGAGGGGGGAAGGATTAAGCCTGGAAGCCGCCCTTAAATACGCTACTGGCCTCAAGGAGGCATTTAAACAGTAGTTTTTCTGCATTCCATTTGTCAACACAACAGAAATTCGTAATAACAGCTACTGTGAAACGAACCCTGTGCTACGCACTTCACAGTGCTTAAGAAAGGTTTGCAGAGTTTAAATGTCGGTGTAGAAGACACAGTGATTTCCCAGTCGTCCTCATGGCTGATTTTTCAGTGTATCATGACGCATTATTACGTATTAAGGTCTATCTCACTTCAAAGTATTAAATGCTTATTGCATTATTATGAATTACAGTCAACCTCACCTCTGTAATGATTTTGTGTGTATTACAGAAATGTTTGAAAGATTCAATAACTCTATTTAACATCTGTAAATATCAGCTTTGAAGAAGATGGAAGTGATTGGTAATCGAACCTATGCATGAGAACATCGCTTGTGTACGTTTGATAAAATTATTATTGAATAGTTTTATTTTTATAAGTTATGAAAGTAATCCACCCCCATGAACCACAGACATTGCCCGGGGTTGGGTGGCTTGCATGCCTTAACGATACAGATAGCCGTACCGTAAGTGCAACCACAGCAGAAGGGTATCTGTGGAGAAGCCAAACAAATGTGTGGTTCCTGAAGAGGGGCAGCAGCCTTTTCAGTAGTTGCAGAGGCAACAGTGTGGATGATTGACTGAGCTGGCCTTGTAACATCCCCCCAAGGGGGAAACTACAGCCGTTACGTTTCCCGAGGACATGCAGATCTACTGTATGAATATATGATGATGGCATCCTCTTGGGTAAAATATTCTGGAGCTAAAATAGTCCCCCATTAGGATCTTTGAGCAAGGACTACTCAGGACGATGTGGTCATGAGGAAAGACAACACTGGCATTCTATGAATTGGAGCATTGAATATTAGATCCCTTAATCGGGTAGGGAGGTAGGAAAATTTAAAAAGAGAAATGGATAGATTGAAGTTAGATATAGTGGGTATTAGTGAAGTCTGGGGGTAAGAGGAACAGGATTTCTGGTCAGTTAAGTACAGGATTATAAATACAAAATCAGTTGGGGGTATTACAGGAATAGGTCTGATAATGAATAAGAAAATAGTAATGCCGGTAAACTACTATGAGCAGTGCAGTGATCGCATTATCGTAGTGGACGTAGATATGGAGTCAACACCAACCACAGTAATACAGGTTTACATGCCAACTAGCTCTGCCGATGATGAGGAGATCGAAGAAATGTATGAGGAGGTAAAGGAAATTCTTCAGATAATTAAGGGAGAGGAAAACTTAATTGTTATGGGAGACTGGAATTCAGTAGTAGGAAAAGGAAGGGAAGGGAAGATACTAGGTGAATATGGACTGGGCAAATGAAATGAAAGAGGAAATCGCCTGGTAGAATTTTGCACGGAACATAATTTAATCATAGCAAACAGCTGGTTTCAGAAACATGAAAGAAGGTTGTGTACATGGAAGAGGCCAGGAAACGCGTTTTTGAAAAAGATGAATTTGTTAACATCGAATATTAATTTCAACATAAGGAAGTCCTTTCTGAAAACATTTGTGTGGAGTGTTGTCATATATGGGAGTGAAACATGGACGATAAACAGTGCAGACAGGAAGAGGATAGAGGCTTTTGAAATGTGGTGTTACAGAAGAATGCTGAAGATTAGGTAGGTGGAATGTGTAACTAATGATGAGGTACTGAACAGAATTGAGGAGAAAAGGAATTTGTGAAGAGGCTTGCTCAAGATAAAGTAGGGTGGAGAGCTGCATCAAACCAGACTCAGGACTGAGGACCACAACAACATGAAATTAATAAATGTGATAGTTAAATGTAACTGAATTTCCGGAATCTCTCTATTATATTTACAACTAGCTGAATACCCCACATTGCCCAGGTATTTATTTATTCAAGCTTTGAGTTAGTACTTCTCATATCTCTTCATCTCAGTCCTTTTTTTAATGTCATCTATTATGGGAGAGTATTCAAGAAATAAGGCTGTTTTGCATATTGTACAAAATAATAATTGCTGTATCCAAACAAAGAAAGGCAGTCATCAAGATGCAAATGATACATAACCTTAATAATTCATTTCATTCAAAACTTGATTATAAACATTAATTTTCGTTACTTGTCCAAAATCTAATGTTAAATAAATTATTTGGGGGCTCACACCTGAGCAATCGACATATAGTTGTCCATGTGAGAAACATAGAGATGTCAAAACCACTCTGCAGTACTTAATAGGTTGCCCTCTGCTATATGAAACGTAATAGAAAATGCAAGTTTCTCTGGAAACTACAGTCTCTTGAAGTTAAAAGTTACATCAGCCGATAATAATGGGTATTCGGTGGCTGTACACTTTCATTCTCTTCCTCTCCCTGTAGCTCTATGGATGTGAAAGGTGTTTACACATCACAGTATATGGATCTCACATTTATTGAATTTCAAGGTCATGCCTGATGCATCAGTTTTACAGCATCTATAGCAAAACTGTTGTGGGCTAGAGCTGAGCCAAAATAACGATAACTGATAGAAATATCCGGTTATTTATGAATAACCGTGATTGTAATAACCGCTCATCAAATACTGGCAGTTATCGTAATAATTATGCATACTGCGCAGTGCCATCTGCTCACAAAAGTTGGTACTAATGAAACGATTCGACCACAGTATCGACCAGATGTCCTGTCCAAATACTGGTCAGTTCTATTCTCCATGGAATTAACCGCGTAAGAATCATGGGTAATAACTGTTTAACGATTATCCATCTGTTGGTGAAAGTGTGTACTACGTTCTCGTGGAAACCTTGTATCTAATAACATGGAGTGACCAATGCGAATTCTAAGTACTATGATAACGGCAGACGCTTTAGGGAGTATTGAGTATTGAGAATAGTAGAAATATCAGTGGCAGTTAATTTTCACTGGCAGTATCGTTATGAGTATTTGGCAAAGACCTATATACCTCTTTGGTATTTTGGTTATTAACTGTAGCAGGTCATGATATTCCCAGAGAGGATACATATTTCGTTCGTAGAGTGCCGACTTTTAGAATTATGAAGAAATCCCCCAAAAATAATAAAAAAATAAAACTTAGTTTTGTAACTAATGCTGGTCAGTGAAAAGGTTCATAATATTGTATGACAGGATTAATAAATTTTCTAAATAAAAGAATAAATATGCTCTAATCATTATAATTAATATTTTATGCTATTACGAGCAAGAAAGTGCCTTGCTGCCAATACATTGTAAACAAACTTACGTCAATTATTGCCATTTATTCGTTAAGGATTGAGGGGAAGGTAGAAAAACGGAAATCTTACATTTCTAATACATTTTTGATGGGACTCACTCTCCGAGGTGCTTGTAACGAACGCTTAAATCTTTGTTAAAAGGCGCATTTTCGTGAAAATATACATGTACCGGTTCAACATGTTTATTTCAAGGCGACTGCAACTTGCGGGTGGGGAGGGGGGGCTGTATTCCCCAAGTTACGAGAATATTGCTGTCTAATCCAGGACTTCCTGGCAAATTCAAAAATACTTATTGTTTTTAATTAAGTCTCCTACCATATTCCACAAATATTTTAAATTAACAAAAAATTTAAACATTAATAGTAGGATGACTACAGTGAATGTCTTGTTAAGTATATGCAAATTAAGGGCCATAATTACACATCAGCATCTCTTTAAAAAGTACAGTATTTATGAGAAGTCTGCAATTATTAGGTACTCTATTATACATTTGTATAGCAAGGGAAAACTGAATCAGTTGTAACTTTCTATGAACTAAATTTCAGACTGCAAGATTCATGAAGAACAATTGTGCACTAAACTGAAATTTTTTGTAGCAGAATGAAAGACACACTTTAATTTTCATCCCATATCCATAGTCAACTTAATATTTGCTTATGTTGATGTGAAACCCATGTATCTGCAGGTCAAACCAGACCTGCAGAAAAACTGCTGATGGAGGTAACCCCACCAGTCACATGCAGTATGGAAGACGAGCAACATGTTCCATCCACCTCAAGGCAGCAAGTTGTACAAAGTGCCATTACAGAATTTGTCCCCAAAACGATTGGAATTAATGAAAAGAAGAAGATAGATGGGCAGCTCCTAAAATTAAATAAAAAGATAAATATTTGATGCCTGTGTTATTTGATGATTCCAGTGAACTGATCCCATCCTTGTCCAGAAACAGTTTGTGCCCCATCTAATAGCATTTAACCATATTTTTTCCTTTAATTGTAACACTGGTGTGTTTGAAATGCTCAATTTGATTTGGGAAAGGAGTCGAGGTTCAACCCAACTGATGATCCCACATTATAAACACAGTTTGGATATTGATACATTTTTAAGTGCCTTAATTCCTCACAGACAGTAAGTCTTCACTTGTTGCCTAGTCACATGTGTCTGTATTGAGGTGACATTGCTGTCTAATAAAAGCATGAGAAAGAATGGCAGTGCTGGTTTACATACAACAGGATCACAAAGTTCATTATTTGTATTAGTGCATGTTTGGGATGTTAAACTTCATTCAGTAAATTAAATAATAGTAAATATAAATAAAAAACACTCAATCCTTCTCAAAAAGTGCTTACTGTGATATTTCTGTGAGAAAACATACACAGCACAGTTAACAAGTATGAATGTTATAATTTTGGACATTTTTCTCATGTTTAAATATTGCAGGTGGTGTAAAATATTAAAGCAAATTTGAACCATCTGCAAGTACTAGTATACCCTGTACCTCAACCTTAGTGGCTTCATTAATATTAAGTGCCAATGCTGCATCACAGACATCTCTAATAAAAAGCACCTACCATATATCTTATTCATGTCAGCTTCAGAGTACAAATTAATTGGGTGGTTCGGTGAGACTTTTCTCTTAGGCATTATTGTGAGAATTGTGACAGTGACTAGCTTTTTCATATAGTATTCTTCAGTTACGCATGGTAGTTTTTGATTTAATTATTTAGCATGAGACTTTTAAAAAACTTTCCACAGCACATTAAACACATCAGTTTGCACAAAAATTATACAACAGAATATTCACATTTAGGAGATAAATGTCAAGTTAAGCACTTCATGGAGGAATGTTTTTAATGAAAACCTTTGTTGTAATAACTGGGTCACACATAGTTCTTGGTGGTACTTTATGAATTAATAGTAACTGTGCTGATACATAAAGAATTTCATCATACAGGGTGACACAGAGGAATTTTCTGCCAAGTGCACTAATTTGCCAGGTTAGATTTTCTTTATGAAAATTACACAGTCATTTAAAGTGGCTATCCATGCTGTGTTGGTTTTATTTGTTCATACAAGTCATTACTAAATAAAACAAAGAAAGAAAGCAAGAAACATGTAGCACCTGACATGTGGAACCTAAGTCTGTCTGCAATACTTTTGAACATAAGAGAGAGCACTTTAAAGACATTGATAAGTGTAGGCAACAAACAGTCATCCTCACACCCAAAAATTGAGAACTGTCATGGTAAAGGTTTTCTTACGGTCTCACTAGTGTAACATGCTGATGTTAGCAATGACCTTTGAATGCTCTTTTAAAACTCAACCGTAGGCCTATAGAATAACAATAAATTTTCAAATTGAGAGTTAAATAAATAATACTGTTCCTACTTTGTTGTTGATTGGATCTTATATGTAACCTTGTCCTGTTAGTAATTTCCCTTGTAAAGTGAACATTTTGTTACCAACATAGCACACCACACCCTAAGTAAAATTTAACTGAATACCCTGTCAATAGCCGAAGATATCAAGCATTTTCCAAAGCTCACATAAAACTTGCCTCAGTTTTCTGAAATGGGATTTCTCTTACAAAATATATGGAAATATGTACGTCTAGTTTTGTGTTGAAGACACTTATTACAACACCATTAAGTTTCTGATTTCGCATGTAGTAGGCCTATACTTGTAAATGCACATTTGTAACAGTTTACTTTTGATAGTACTGGAGCAATGTTTGGTACACTTTACATTGCAGCTTTGAGGATTTGGTCTACAC
Source organism: Locusta migratoria (assembly GCA_026315105.1). Taxonomy (NCBI): domain Eukaryota; kingdom Metazoa; phylum Arthropoda; class Insecta; order Orthoptera; family Acrididae; genus Locusta; species Locusta migratoria. The sequence goes on from CM048745.1 coordinate 320,285,253, forward strand.
CCTAAATTACGACCGATAACCTGTTTACAGTAGATTTAATATTTTAAAATACCGATAATTTCAGATATCAGTTACATGTACTGGGCAGTATTGACTTGTTCTGTGTGGTCCATTCTGGAGCTAATATATTCACTTTCACTGCATACAGAAATTCGGTCTGTTCACATTATTAAAGCAAACTATTACACCCTAGTAGCAAGCTGTATTCCCAAATAAATTTTATGAACTTTTTCGTCAAATCCGATGGGTGGTATCCCAATCTTCAATTGACCTGTTACGGCATAATCGGAGAAATTTACTTCGTAGTTATAATCATATTTACAAACCAGGATGCTGTCATGAACTAAAGAAAATTTTCCACAAATCAAGCAGTTTTTCAAATTTACTATAGAACTTTATTAGGAATAAACAAAACGATCACATAACGTTTACTTTTATGTTGCATTTAAAGACGCTCCACAAAACACTTACTGAAGCTACGTTATGTTTATAATTTTAACAGCAATATTCACTTCACACACGTTTAAGCACATATTTAATAATCCACTTTCACTTCATACTCTGTTCATAGTAGCTTCGAAAATTACGGCTACATTTCCAGGGCACAGATTTCATGTAATAGCATATTAATACACTGGACATTTAGTTATGTGTGTTTATTTCACGATTCGGATGATAACTTTTGCCATTACACAGCAATCGCAATTTGAATCACACCAGATATACTGATAGATCGTTATTAGTACTGAGTAGAAATAACCATAACTGTCGAGTATTGGTATTTCTACGTAATATCAATAACTGTCCGTTCTCAGTAGTCAGTAGTGGCTACTGAGTACTGACTACTCATTACTAATAACGATAACGATAACTGTAGAGTATCGCTACCTAGTAGAATTCACGGAATACTCATAACGATAACTGCCCGATAACTGCTCAGTAGCGCTACCTAGTAGCAGTATGAGGAAGCTGTAGCAACGCCATCTGGAAGTGCTCAGTAGCGCTACCTAGTAGCAGTATGAGTAAGCTGTAGCAACGCCATCTGGAAGTTAGTGGAAAAATACCGTGCAGTTATTTATAACCGTTAAAATTAACTGATAGAAAAGAATAACGATACCCATTATAACTGATATCGGAGAATAACCGTTTTGCCCAGCTCTATTGTGAGCGATAAGACTTCTTTTCGTTTCATCATTTGTGGGGTGGGGGGGGGGTGGCGGGAGGGACAGTTACAAAACGCTTCATAAATGTCTGAAATTACATGCAAACTTTGTTGCAAGTCCCTAACTACTTCCATATTCCAATAATTGAGACATAAATCTGGGTATTGTCACACGGTGTTTCTCATATCTCCTGAGCTATGTGTCATGCTGTTTTGTTTTTGGGTCAGGTACCTTCATGTGCGTACGGTGAACAGTTCACCAACGTTTCATTGTAATCAAATGAATGTTTTATGAACACATAGAGGACATACAGACAAACATTCATTTATATATATATGACAATATTTTGACTGGGCTCATTGGTCAGTTGGTGGTGTGTCTGGATTCAGTTCCTGGATAGACTCAAATAAATGTTTCTGTGAAGAATGAGTTTCCTTGGAATGTGAGATTGCCCTCAGTTTGTGTTACTTTATACTTAGTACCCAGTTGAATTTCAGGATTATTACCATTGCATAATAAAATTAACTGATTAAAAGTGGCGATATTTGGCTATTTCTATTGATGAAAAGATGGTTATATTTTGGCATTTTATTGATGAAAAGATCGAGATATTTTGGCTACTTTTTGTTTAAAATTTGGCAACAGAGCAATGGAAAAACTTGGCAACTTTGGCTGTCATAACATGTACAAGATTTACCTGAACAGTTTAGAAGAATATCTAAATTGTAGTATTATTAATAAGCCTGTAATTTTATGAAATTGACAATTATGTTATTTATTTGACGTTGTCTATTGCTGTAATGGCCTAATGACAATAACATTATTATTATTATTATTACAACTTTTTGCGATTACTGAAACAGTGTGCGAAAAAAAAGAAAAAACATTAATGATGAGCTTGAAGAGCACACAAATAAACGTACATATTAAGTTAGTTAACTGTGTTAAATTCCAGATCTTATGTGATCTGGGATAAAATGCACTTAAAATTACAGATAAACGATAAAACTGCACATTCGAAATTTAGCTCTAACATGGACACCGAAATTTTCGTGATTACTAGATCAATACGCGAATAAAAGAAAAACCTTTAACGGTAAGCTTGATGAGCACACAAATAAACGTTTTTAGTTACTTGGCAATGTCAAATTACGTTTTATTTCTACTTAAATTACTTATCTTTTCCGATCGTACTGACACATAACTAAATTACATTTAAATTTGAATAGTTGGACACTTGTGTACGATTTGGGGTGTTCAAAGATAATTTGGCTTTGCACAAAAGTCCACGGCCAAGTGGCCAAATGCATTGATGCGCTATGCTTCAATGTGCATGTCGTAAAAAATTTCTGTAGGATGAATCTTTTTCTAGTTATAGGCAAACAATTGACAAAAGTCGAAAAATTTCGTTGTGTTTGGTCTTTCAAAACTTATGCACAAGCCAGAAACCATCTCAAATTTATATTGTGGAATCTCTTACATTTATTAAAATTGTTTCCAGCTTCTGCTTATTTTTTAGCCAGCAAGGCCATTTTTCATGCTAATTTTGCTGGCCTATAATCAGTGGCGTAGCTGTATTACCGAGGGCCCCAGGGCAAAAATGACGTTGGGACCCTCTTTAAACGAAACTATACTGACACAAAACTACTTCATCAGCTTCTTACCGACCACTAAAGGACATAATAAGGCAAATCTAAATATTACTAAGTAATGTGCGATGGACGAGATAATATTTAATTGTACGCTCTAATGTAACTGTGTAAGTTTGTTTGTTACGCTTTCAAGCAAAAATTAATGGGTGGATTTGTTAAAATTTAGCAGAGGAATAGAGTTCGACTTGGGCAGGACACACAGATAAAACGACCGCATGGGATAGTTTTGGAATTTGTTCCATACTAGGCAAATGAAGTTGCAGGCAGAAGATTTGCTAATGACGCACCTATGCACTATCCATATTTTCTCTTCTTCTTGCACGAATTTCAGAGTGCAATTCGTTAGAGCACTTAATTGGGATTTATGATTAAGAAGCATTACCTTGGGGATATTCGCTACACAAACAGGAGTTAGTATAACAATACCGTTCTGTACTAATACACTATAGATACTTCATATTCAAATGTGGTCACACCCTTTATTGTCATACACACTACTAGTAATTCAGTGCCATTGACTGTTATTTCGCAACTCTGACTTCAACCGACAACACGCTAACAGTGACACGGTACACTTCTTAGCGGACAAGCAATAGACCTTGTTATGGTTATATCCAGAGGTGGGAATAATTTTGGATTTCACTTCCTGCCTTTGAGGTTTGTTGGTCAAGGGTAAAGTCGAAAATACATTCAACTAAAATATTATATAGAGTAGAACGTCGATTATCCAAAGGTATTGAGAGACATGAATGTTCGAAAAACCGGTTTATACAGATAATCGTACTGTACAATTCTATTTACCAATAAGAAGTGTATTCAGTGTTTGGAGGCACGCGATCATCCACACTGCGCCGAGCGGCATGCTGCAACACTTGGAGGTCTCAGCTGTAGCTGTGAGCAGCTTTGATGCTGCTGCTCCTTCTGCTGCTATCCCGACAGAAGTGTTCTGCACAGCGACTGGCGGCTTGGCTGGTCAGCTGCGCCACCGAATGGCATCGTGTGAAGGTCCCAGTAGGAAGCTTTGCTCCGCCATTTGGTGGCCCAATGCGGTTACTATTGGAAATTTGATGGGAGGGGAGGGAGAGGGACATTAAGGCGAGAGAGTAAAAACAATAAAAAATTCGACGGTCTATTGTAACTTTTTCCGGAGGCAGCTCACGAAGACCGAGGGGGCCCCTTAAGCTCGGGGACCCCGGGGCACTGCCCCGCCCAGCCCTATGATAGCTACGCCACTGCCTATAACAAAGGCCAATTCACACTGTCCGTCACGTCACATCACGTCACGTCACCATCCGTCAGAACATTCCGCAATGTATTCCTAATGGCGGCATTCACACTGGCCGTCACGGACCTTCACGTCACATCAATGCCACCTCAAGCTATCTCGAGACGAATGTTTTGACGGAACGTCCGTCTGCTAACATTGGAAGTTAACGCGAATTACATGTTGCAGTCGGCGATTGCACTGTTTATATGAAATGTGTCTTATTCATTTTTATTTTGTGGTTAAACTTCGTTTTAGGGGTAAATCTGAAATGTTTCATAATGACTTAAATATTTTCGTCAATTGAGTGTCCCTCCAAAATCGAGGTCGGATATCTGAAACCAAAAAATGGTTTATGTTAAGTAACATTGTAACAGAAAAGACTGAAGCAAACTGTTTAATTGAATAAGATTGTAATTTGAGTAGGCATTTTTCATTAAATAAAATTTTAAATGAAAACGTCAGTTCTAATGAAAGAGCAAAATTCATGTGTTTATGACGGTATTAACAGTGTAGGCAGGCAAATCGTAATGGATAAAGTAAACAGGGGCTATTTATGCTCTTATAAGTATTGTTTGATGTTTTCATATGTTTATTTTTTCGCTTGAAAATAGATGTCGACGTTTTGAAATGTTGTTTCAGTTCCCAGTAAGTTGGCCAAAAACGTACACTGTAAGATTTCTTTGGCCGTCAATAACATTTAGCATTGTTGTTGCCCCAATTCTAGAATTAAACTATGACTTTCTACATAAAAGTTTCCACTCATAACCTCACTTTCAACATCGCATATTGAGATGAGCGAATTGATGTGATGGACACTGAAGGACAGTGTGAATACAACTTGACGTGACGGTGCCGTTATGTGACGTTGACGAGACAGACAGTGTGAATCGGCTTTGAGTGTCCCCCTAAAATCGAGGTTGGATATCTGAAACCAAAGAATCGTTGATGTTACGTAACATTGTAACAGAAAAGACTTAAGCAAACTGTTTATTTGAATAAGATTGTAATTTGATTACCCATTTTTCAGTAAATAACATTTTAAATGAGAAAGTCAGTTCTAATGAAAGACAAAAATTCAGTTGTTTGCGACGGTATTAACAGCGTCAGCGAGTAAATCGTAATGAATAAAGTAAACATGCGCTATTTATGCTCTTATAAGTATTGTTTGATGTTTTCATATGTTTATGTTTTCGCTTGAAAATGATATTGTATTCTGGTTCGGAACTACCTCGAAAGTACCCCTTTTTTTTCCTTTATTTTTAGCGCCCTTGGCCTCTCGTTCTGGGGCCTCCAATTCTCGAAAGCTATATTTTTTCTTTGCAAATGAATGATAAAGGAGAGGAAGGAAAGGATTGACAAAGGCTGTTTTAGGGCATTGCACGTCATGAGCAGCATGGGGTTCTCGCCAGAGTCTCAGGACGTGCCTTGGCCGCGCGGTTCGCGTATTTCAAGCGTCAAGTTTGCGTCGCAATATCTCGGGATCTAATTGGAATATTGCGATGCAATCAACGCCATTGTTTATGTGATTTTTCACGCTATGGATTGCTGAAGAAAAAATATAGGGTGTCTATTTAAAAAAACATAAGTTTGTGTTAAAAAAACACATTTGCTTTCGTTTTAGAATGTTTCCAAATATGTACATTCCTGGGCCCCAGTCGTACATTGATACCGGTGAAAGTCGCTTTCCAATAGCTGTTACTAGCTGCTCCCCGCGGTGTTACCCGTGGTTCAATGGTCAGACATAGTTCCAAGAAAGGGCATTGTGACATTGCTAGCACGGAATATATAATTGTCGTGGAACGGATGGAGAGCCAAAAATCTATTGCAATACGTCCCTGTAAACGACGTTTCGAGACTTCTTGCTCTCCGAGTATACATAGAGATTTCTAGCTCTCGATACACGGGAGCAGCCTACGTAGAGCTGTCCGTGCGAGAAACATGGGGTGGCCAGATCAATACCTGCCACTTTTCATGTTTGTCATTGACTCTTGTTTATAGTAATCGTGAAGGCCACTTTCAGTGGGAACTGTAACCGTTTAAACTGGAATGGAAAGTTTGTTGGGATGATGGGAATTCGTGGTATTAATACAGTCTCTCCATTGGCTTCACCGGTGATGATGGTGGCTTGCACGATGTGCCTTCTCAGGTCCGTGATGCGTAAACTGGTGCCATTGCATAATCGTGGTGCATCCAAGTTACGCATCAATAAAACAGGCATACCCACCTTCAGCTCCAACTTGTGGGATGGCACCCCTGACAGCTCTAACGGAGAAAAGTAACGAAATAAAAAAGAATTCTAACGGAGAAACGAACTGTTGAGATCCTACAAATGCAAAGCGAACCAACAAAAGAAACAACAAATGTGACGAATAAAGAAACTCTCCTGATCCTATAAATACGAACTAAACGAATGAAATAAACAATAATTATAACAGGGAAAGAAACCAACGAAGTCTTACAAACCAACGAAATCATCAGAGAAAGATTGAATCAGTGAAATCTAACCAGCAAAGTTACCAGCACTAAAACCAAACGTTCGGATGCTATAAATAATCGAAATCACCAAAGAAACTATTATTCTTTGAAATCCAAAGAGAATACACTTTTAAAGAATTACAATAACATAACAATGTTCGAACATCTATAGTTGAAGGTGACAGTCCAATACACGTAATCGAAAACCAAGGAGAAAACAATATTTAAGAACCTGGATAATATCACAATAGAATACACATTATACGTCCTGAGAAATATTTGCATTTGCTACTACTTTCGTTGTAGTTGGCCGGAACACACAACGTTTCATATGTTAACTGCAGCGTACCGCCTGCCATCTGTTGAGTGCATTTGCTACTACTTTCGTTGCAGTTTACATACGCTATTTATTTGTGGAGTTCGCACTTTGAACACAAAATAGGGCTTGGTATCTAGATCCCATTCTACACAAAACGTCAATGGTTTTTCTTGCCATGGTTCTTAGAGCATATTTTATTTAAAGTCTTCAATTGTATACATACTATCTTCATTTGTTATAACAAATGAAAATGAATGTGGAATAAACACCAACATTCAGATTTCTTGTGTATGTAATTATATGTCAGGTAACCCATTTTGGCAGTATCCCAGAATCTTACTGTATATTCGAAAGTAAAAAAGATAACAATAACAAAGAAAAAAATTTCACTATAGCAGGACACGAACCACTCCCCAAAATAATGAACGGTTATGTCATGACACATTAACCCTCACGGCTACACATGACATACACTACACAGCACTTCTGCTATAGTATTAGAAGCTTCTTACAACCGTTATGTATTTCTATGGCTTTATTTCAAATAAATAACTTGTAATAAACACTTTGAAAAGTAGCCTATGTCCTAATCCAAGACATAAGAAAGCTTTATATGAAATTTCATCTAAATCAGTGCTGCTGTTTTAGCATGATGCGGTAACAAACATACAAACTTTCTCATTTATAATATGTATAGGATTGTTCCAGAAATATTTTGGGAGGACAAGATAGCTGGGACACCCTGTATATATTCTCTTATGAAATTTGTTATTACGAATCCCACCGAATTTAAAAGCAATAGCAGTGTACATAACTACAACACTAGGAGAAAGAATGATCCTCACTATTCAAGGTTAAATCTAGTTTTGGCACAGAAAGGGGTGAATTATGCTGCCACAAAAGTCTTTGGACAATTACCAAACAGCAGCAAAAGCCTGACCGACAGCCAACAAGCATTTAAAAATAAATTAAAAGAATTTCTGCATGGCAACTCTGTCTACACTATAGATGAATTTTTAGATATAAATTAGTAAATTTGAAAAAAAGAAATAATAATAATAAATTTTGTCATGTATTATTTAGTACAAAGTAATAATTTGTAAAGACACCTTTCATTAACCTGACACATTCCACATCATTACGAAGTGTCGTATTCGTGATTTATGGAACAAGTACTAATATAATCTAATCTAAACTAACCTCAAGTTATAAAAAGTTAAAGGGACAGGCAGATAAAAATGTGCTTCTATTATATATAGTAGTATGATTTCCTATCCCTAGCTGAAATTTGTAATTATTTATGGCAAAAATAGATTGTCAAAAAGGAACGCCTTTATATATATATATGCCGTCTGGCGCTTGGCCACCATGTTAGTTGGGTGTCGCGATCTCAGCACGAGTCCTAATTTCGACACGCAGAAATTGTGTCCAGCGAATAACTCACGAGCTGTCAGCCAATGAGACGCTGTGTGTCTCTTAACCACCCTTATATACTAAAAAAAAAAATGTTTAACCTATACCTAATCTTCATAAGGCTAGGCTACTGATAACATTTTTAAAGTGAAAGTTGGGTTAGGTATAGGTTAAACAAGATGGCACATGGCGCCCTAATCTCCTGTTAAGAAACACACAACATCTCATTGGCTGACAGCGAGTTCTCATTGGCCAGAGACAATTTCTGCGTGTCAAAATAAGAACTCGTGCTCAGTGAGCTCAATAACAAACTGCTCGTGCTCTCCGCTGGCTTCATTTCACTGTCATTGTAAGGCTTCGGTATGTTATTCTGTGATCGCTGGGCCAGACGCTCTTCAAATGGGAACTATGTTGCTGCACATGCATGGTAGCCAGAAGGTTCGTTTGAAGAGCTGCATTCATGCTGCAGTGCATGCGCAGTACGAAAAGTCGTGTTTGAAGAGCTGCAGGCGCCGCTCCTGCAGTCTGCCGGCTGTTCGAAGAGCTGCAGGCCTGCAGCTCATGCAGGCAAGAGCAGCAGGAGGAAATTTCCCCTGTAGCTCATGCAGCCAGACTCGCACATGCGCATAACTCTCAGGCTTGTAGTGGCGGTGTAAGAAGCGCCTTTGTAAAGTTTTCGGAAGTCCACAGCGTTGTAGTATATAAGTGTACTACATGTTGCTTCTGTCATTCTGCGTTTCTTCTACTGTTTGTAAAGGAAGTTCGTTATTTGTTTGTGTGTATTGATGTATTAGTATTTTATTTTATAAGTAATATATTTGTTTGTATGAAATCACCTCTAAAAATTAGAAGAGCAAAATTGTCTATAATAGGTAATTCGTCTTATGCAGACTGAAATTAAAGACATTTGTTTTACACCAGAAGTGTTTCGCTTTTTATTTTAAAAGCATCTTCAGTGGACTGTAAATGATATAACTGTTGTACAGTTTGTTTTGTATACATAGATTAAAAACAGTTTTAAAAAACCACTTTGTGCACGTTAGTCCGATGCGATTTTAAATTGATATTCGATCTACTCAAGGTGTAGTCTCTTCTTTACATCTCACTACTGTTTTCCGTCTTATTGTGTGATGTTGTTTGGTTCCTGACATGCATTTTCCGGTAGTGTACGGAACAACATTTTCGCCTGTTTGAACTGAAGTGATAATAAATTAAACGGAACAAACACCACAAAAACAGGCGAAAAGTGCCGTACAAACCGAAAAACACACGTCAGGAACCAACCAACCCAGCCAACAAGTCGGAGAAACAGCAGTGAGATGTGAAGAAGAGACAACACCGTGAGTAGACTGCATATAAATTTAACAACACATAGGCCTAATGTGCATAAAGTTTTTTTTTAACTGTTTTCAGTCTATTAACATATAACAAACTTTCACATTATTTACAGACCACAGAAGATGCTTTTAAAATAAAAAGCGAAATGCGTCTAGTGTGAAACAAATGCCTTTAATTGCAATCAGCATAAGCTGGATTACGTAATATACTCGATTTTAATAGCTGCTGCGGAAGATGGCCACACAACCAAATATAGTTACAAGAGCATTTTCCAATTCCATTTGTTCCAAATGTTGAGCGATTCAGATTTTGTGTCCAGTGATGACGATTTCGATGAAATTTTCCACCGAAATAAAAGGCAGAAAAGTGAATATATGATTTCGCAGTATTTGGAAGATGAATTTGTAGAACATTTTCAGGTATTTCTTTATTATTCTAGTAAAACTCTATTAACGCTAATGTTGCGTCTGTGCTCCACACCGATTCCTGTGTAGGTGGTTCCTATTCTTGTGCAGGTAACTGTACAGGTACAAGAGTAGGTGCGGATGCGGGAGGTTGGAACCTTAAAAATTCCGCGCCTGCAAATAAAGGAAAACTTAATATGGAAATTTTCAAACTGGATTACACTGAAATACACAAACTATTACACGAACACTTCAATTCCTTAAACGTAAGAAAGTAATTTCCTTTTAGACGCTGGTACAATAAATCGCTCTCTTATGCTACACAGAACAAATGAGCACACACGTGATAAGCAAACTGCAGGCTGCACGTTAGGCCGGTATTACACTCTCAAATTATTGGACATAAAATTGGACAAAGAAATATTAGACGTAGTGTGCGGGAACATCGTTCAATTTTTCATCCAATCTAGGGCCTCAGCCTAGATTTGATCAAAGAAAATCGCTCGTCTTCTGTTTCCTGCAGTGAGGAATGTATCCACATGGAGCGCTAGTAGTACCACCATGCAAGGGACGCCATATTGCCACTACAGCTGAGTGACGTACAGTAAACAGTTTATTTATAAACATAAATCATGAGTACTGGCGGCAAGTTTGGATGGTGTAGTCCAGCAATTACAAGACTGATCGATATGTATGAAGCAGATGAGGCGCTATATAACAAACGACATCCAAACTACAAGAATAGACTGAGAAGAATGGAGAGTTACAAGAAAACTACAGAAGCCATTCACAATGAAGTACGACCTGGCAGAAGACGTTAAAAAGAAAATAAATGGTCTGTGTACTAGTTACGCAAATGAGAAGTCTAAAGTAAGTAATAACACTTATTTAATTTACTGAATGCAAGTAATGTTTACAGATGCAAATAACATACACAGTAATAAGAACATGGAACTAATTTACAAGTGTTTGTTTATTTCCTAAAGTACGTCACAAAGCATTTATTTCACTAGATGCAAATAACACCCACAGCAATGGGAACGTAGAACTAATGTACAAATGTTTGTTTCTTTAAATATGTATGTCACAACACATTTAATTCGTAGATGCAAATAACATTTACAGTAATGGGAACACATTACTAATTTACAAATTTCTGTTTATTGCAGATTGTCAAAAGCATGTCAAAAAGCGGATCCAGTGCACAGACTGTTTATCAGCCACAAGTGTACAGGTTTCTAATATTGAAATTTCTGGACCAGCCAACAACGGCTGATGAAAGTGTCTCAAACATTGACAGTGAGAGTGACAGTGGCACACCAGGCACACCAAGTGACAGAGGCACCCCAACTTTTGATGAAATTTTTGAGGTGAGTGTACGTATATGTGATGGTCCTGCCAGGGGACTTTCCCAGCACCATTGTAAAATGTTTTCAGTGCTTCTCTAATCGCTCTCCCATGCAATGTACGCCGAGGGACAGTTTGGGTACCTAAAGGTAACATTTCTTGTAGATTGTCAGTGCTTTGTAGCTGGAGATACGTGCAGTTTCCTATCACAGCTGATCCAGTTTCCTGACGAGTCTACAGTTGTAGTCTCCCCTCAGTCAGCAGATTGTGCAGGGTGCATACTGCTAGTATTTCTCTGGTGACAGATTGATTGAAGTAAGGAAAACCCAGAATCGACTTGCAAGGACTGATTTTATTTGATTTGATTTTTCCAGGAAAGCCAGAACAGTCTTGGTCCAACCCGCCACTGCCCACACCAAAACTAAGTTTATTGTGCGGTATCGCTCCCTGTATATCTAGTAAAGCCAACCAATGCCCTTGAACAGTGCAAGGAGTCCCTTTACCAGTTCTTTATTAGACACAATTTCTTCGGGTCTGGTTGTCCCACATATTCTGTGCCTTTTACTCTCTAATGCAATTAATTCGAAGATTAGATGTGATGCAGTTTCATCACCGTCATCACAGACCCTACATTTAGGGTTCTCTTCTGTTATTCCCATTGTATGTAGGTGTTTTTTGAAATTCCCATGACCTGTCAGCAATCCAACCATGAGTCTAATCTCTCTCCTGTTCAGGCCCAGAATTGCAGAGCTTCCTTTAAAACATGGCTTTGGCATCATTACCTTGCCATGTTTTTGGTGGTAGACTTTGGTGCAATATTCTACATGCTGTCTTCTGAGCCAGATATGTAGCGCCAATTTGATCGTTGCCTTGGTGATTGTCAGAATAGGTTCTGGTCCAATAAATGGAGTCTCTGCCCCCATCCTGGCTAATCTGCCGGCATGTTCGTTGCCACTGATCCCCGAGTGGCCAGGGACCCACAATAGGTTTACTCTATTGCTTTCCCCTAGCTCCACCAGAACCCTGTGACATTCTGCAACAATTTTAGACCTTGTTGCAGGAGCTGTCAGTGATCTCAGGGCTGCCTAGCTGTCTGATTAGATATAGGTGCTACGATCTTTGTAGCACCTACTCAAATTCTCCTCCACACATGCCCTGATGGCAGTGATTTCGGCCTGGAATACTGAGGCCAGTTTCCCTAGAGAGATGACGCCCTCCAGTCTTGGTTGCACCCTGTATCCCCCGGCCCCAACACCTTGGTCTGATTTTGACCCGTCAGTGAACCAGACATTATCCCCCATATGGTGTCAAACTATTGCCTCCCTCTGCTTCCAATTGTTATATTGAAAGGCTTGTTGAAGCAGTATGGGGTTATAATATAGTCGGATGGCATTTCCCCAACCTTTCCTATATTTACCTCACTCACTATTTTAGTGTGTGATTCTGGATATCCCAAAGAGTTCCAGTTGTTGCCAGATTTGAGTCTGTATGCACCAGCCGCTGCCTCCATCTTGACCCAAAAGTGTAATGGGGGCATATCCAGCATGGTTTCTATCCCAGAAGTTGGTGTGCTGCTAATTCCGCCTGTTATGGCTAAGCAGGCTAGTCTCTGCACCTTACCAAGCTCCTTAGCAGCAACCTGCTGTTCTACCTTCATCCACCACACGACCGCCCCATAGGTGATCCTGGGTCTAATCACTGTGGTGTATATCCAGTGCATACCCCAATTTTTGCCACAAGCTCTCCTGGTACTTACTGAAGTACCTTTTGCCTTGGAGCAAATATTCTTAATGTGAGGGGTCCATGTCAGTTTCTCATCTAAGGTAACCCCTAGATATTTCACTGTCCCCTTCACAGGTAGTGCTTCATTGAAAAGCTTTAGATTCCAACTTGAATGTTGGATATGTTTCCTTGTGAATGGTACAACAACAGTCTTCTTAGGACTAACCCCCAGATCCTGTTTTCTGCACCAGTCTTGCACAATGTCCAGTGCACCTTGTGCCATATTATTCACTGTGTCAGAAAATTTGCCAAGTATTACTATGACAAGATCATCTGCATATCCTTGGCAAAAGTACTGCCTAGATTTTAATTCTCCAATGAGATCATTCACCACTAGATTCCACAATAAAGGGGAAAGAACTCCTCCTTGCGGTGGTGTTGATTACCATTTTTTCATTCATCGTGGTAGCTTCTACCTTTCTTCCACTGAGCATGGCCCTAGGTCACCTACATATAGTGGACCCTAGGTCATGCACCTCTGCTGCCCTAACCATGGAATCGAAGGTCGTGTTGCTAGAAGCCCCCTCGATGTCCAGGAAGATACAGAGGGCTATTTCCTGAAAGTGTAGTGCTTTCTCCACCTTCCCAACGAGTTGGTGGAGAGCTGTCTCACATGATTTACCTGGCTGATATGCATGTTGGTTTGAATGTAGATGAGCCCTACTTAACCTCCTTTCTCCAACATGCACATTAACCAGCTTTTCCAATGTCTTAAGAATGAAGGAGGACAGGCTGATTGGTCTCATATCCTTGGCCTTGGTATGATCAATTCTCCCTAGTTTAGGAATGAAAACAACCTTCACTGCCCTCCAGGCATTGGGATTGATTCCTGCTGCTAGGCTAACCCTGAATAACCTGCATAGGACTCTAATAAGATTTTCTCCCACTTGTTGCAGGGGAGCTGGAAAGATTCCATCGGGGCCAGGTGACTTGAACGGTTGAAATGTTCCCACTGCCCATCGGACCTTACTGAGATCGACACACTCCTTGGCCAAAACCCAGTCCTCTTTACGAATACCTGAGAACCGTTGTCTCTCAGGAATCGCATTCTGGTCTTAGTTATTCCCCAGAGTATATTGAGGAATGTGAGTCTTAAGGAGCAGTTCCAGCGTCTCATGTGCTGTCTTTGAATAACCCCATCCTCCTTCCTCAATGTTCCTCCTGGATTAGTTGGTACCCTAGTGAGGATTTTATGAAGTCTCGCTTGAGCAGCCGTGCCCTCCACTTCCTCACAGAATACCTTCCAGGATGCTTCCTTTGCCCGTCTGATGGCAAGGTTGTAATTGACAAAGGCCTCACGATACTTTGCCCATTGTCCTTTGTGCCTCGCAAGGTTAAACAGACTTCGTACCTGTTTCCTTTGCATTTCCAGGTTATTATTCCACCAAGGCACACTCCTATTTGTGCACTTCTTGGTGATTGAGCAGTTGTCCTGGTATGAGGTCACTATAGCAGAGGTTACGGCCTCTGCTACTTCCTCAAACTCTGCTGGATTCCTTATCGAAGTTTTAATTTCCAATAGGCTAAAGTCAAGGTCTTTCCTATATGTCTCCCAGTCCGTTTTCCTGGCGTTCCAATAGGCCATGGTCTGTCTGGTTCCCATTTCAACCTTGAATTTAATATACATGTGATCTAATGAGGATGGCTCCAGGACCACATGCCACTGTTGGACGTAACTTCCCATCATCATGGAACCAAAAGTTATGTCAATTACTTCTTCCCTTCTACTATTCCTGAATGTAGGTTCATCACCCCTATTCAAGATCTCCAAGTTGTTAGGAGAAATTCAAGAAGGTGCTCACCTCTACTGTTGGTGTCCTTGCTGCCCCACGATAGATTGTGGGCATTGGCATCACATCCCACCAACAGTTCGTCACCTTGCCGATGGCAGGCTTCCGTCAGTCTCCTCACTTCCAAAGAAGGAGAAGAGCTGTATTCGTAAGGAAGGTATGCTGAGGCCAAAACAATTTCCCTCGTGATACCTTCCTCACGTTGCTGCATCCTGATGGTCACCAGGTCCCTGGAACAAAAATACATCATTGGTGTGAAAGGTATTCCATTTCTAACATAAATGCATGTTCTGGAGTTTTTTTAGATTTCTGGCATAAATCAGCTTACCTCCAGTACCACCGAGGCCCGATATACCCCCTTTGTATAAATAGGGTTCTTGTACCAGGGCCACGTCCACCTCCTGTCTCAGCAGGCGATGGCTCAGGGCAGCAGTGGCCCCTTTACAGTGCTGCAGGTTTATCTGCAGCACTTCCAGTCCCTATCTTGCTGCCATTATTGCCTTTAAGGTCTTTGATTACCCTGACAGCGACCTGCGAGAACCCTAAAAACAGTTTCAGGCCTTGCTCTCGCAATGCCTTCAGGGACTTCTCTCCGACCTCCACCACCATGGTTCATCCTTCCGGAACGACCTTTTGGTTAATTACCCTCCAATCCTCTGTCGAGACTTTTGGGTTCTGGACCCTTATTTTCTCGAACAGAGTCTTTGGAGAGACATCGTTAAGGATCTTTGGTACCCATATTGATACCTTTGCGGTCTTCAGGAGTTCGGCTGCTGTCTTGACCAGCAGCTTCGCACCCTCACACGGGGATATCATGGTCACCTTGTCCTTAAGCCATTCTGCTGAGTGCCCCCCCTCTCGCAGACAAAAATGAGAGCACCGCGATCTAGATAGACCCTCCTGAATTTGGGTCCTGGACCAGCGTCCCCCCCAATCTCTTCAAAGAGGGCCATCTGCACGAGCTCCTCCTGCTGCGAGGTGATGCTCACGAGTGGGTATCCTTCTTGGACAACCGCCATTCTAAAGGCCGAGACTGCAGTACTATACGTCTGTTTCCCTATTTCCTGCCTCAGCCTTTGAGGATCACGCTTGTCCAGAGAGGAGGGAGTCTTAGATTCCTCCCTAACCATCTTGCCGCCTGTCTTTGACGTCGAGGGGGTTTGTGTATCCCCTTCGACCTGAGGCAGTTTCTTTTTGGGGCTCTTGAGCTCAAACCCTTTTGATTCCCTCCACTTATGTTTAGGAAGCCATTCTTTTCCTTCCTTTTGCTTCTGTTCCTTGAGAAGTTTCCTCCTCTGAGCCCCAGACAAGGCCTTAATCCTAATCTGGTCCAACTTCTCTGTTACACTTTCCTCTTCTTGCTCAGGTCTAGACCCTGACTGAGAAATAGGAGTGCACTCCATCGGTCCAATGTCTGAGTATCTGAGGTATCAGATTGCCGCTAAGATTCTTTTAAAATAATTTTTTTCTCCGTGTTCATTTTAGTCCCACGAGATTTAGGGATTTATATGGTCCACACCATGATAACCCCGTGTGGTGCAAGGCTACTTACTCAGGGAGGCCGCTCGATATCCCTGAGGCTCCGTTCAAGACACATCCACCCCTGTGCCATGCACCCCTAGCACGGATCGCATCACACCTTGGGTTGGCAAGGGAAATGGGAAAGGACTGGGAGAGGATAAGGAAGATGGGACGTTGTGGGACACTCTTAGTCTTATCCATCAGCTTAGGTCTTTCCGGCAGTAGGTTCTCTGCCTTTGGTATAGCCCTCAGCTTCCCACAGATGTTCAAGCCTCTCCACCCACAGGGACAGTGCTTCGTCAAGGTGGTGTCTCCCGGAGAGGACTTGCAAGGATACCAAACGTGCTTTCAACCATTCTTCTACCTTGTGACAATCTGTAATAAAAAAAATTATCTTCCTTTGTAATACCCTTCAAGGGATAGGGCTTCATTATCTTGTATGTTAATGGAAAAGCATCGTCTGCCAGCACAACCATGGGAGTGATTACATTGGTGTCTCCAAGACGTCTGCCTTCTGGTATCTTTAGAATAGATCTGACGGCAAGACATTCTCAGAGCTTACTTAAAAAAAAAAAAAAAAAAAAAAAAAAAAAAAAAAAAAATTAAAAAAAAAAAAAACAGCGTCACCGACACGTCCGTTTGTACCTGCATCTTCGTACAAAAATCTGTAGTTGGCATCCACGAGTGCAAATGAAATGATGCTGTTATAAGATTTGTAATTAAAAATGTGTGAATCACTAGCTCATGGACATGTTATTCGTATGTGCTTCCCACCCATTGCCCCTATAGTATTGTAACTGTTCCACTTTTCTTCAAAATCGTTCGCTATTTTCTCCCATTCCTCTCTGGTTGTGGGTACCTATAAACAAATGTAAGTAATAATAATTTGTCAGTTGACCATAATAGTAATAGATACATTAAACACACATTACAAAAGAACTGATATTTAAAAATAAGTCATAAGCTTGATATTAACATCAAAGTATAACACTGAAGTTAATAAAGTCACTTATATTTTAGAATGTGTGGGCATCTAACCAGTCATGCAATGTTTGTTTGATTGCTTGTTCAGTTAAACCTTGTGCAATGTGTTGACACCTTATTAAATAATCTGTAATGCATGAATTCATAGCTATAACATTATTTTTGACAACCCGTGGCATGGAATATAAATGCATCTGTTCCTTGTTGTATTGTAATAATGTACATATCACATCTGAAAATACTCCCAAAAACCTAACATAATTTGGCTCATCTGACATAAGCCTTTCTTTCAGACTAAAAATCATCTGCTAGGTTTTGTTTTCATTGAGATATAAAACAACAGGATGCT
This sequence comes from Locusta migratoria, assembly GCA_026315105.1. Taxonomy (NCBI): domain Eukaryota; kingdom Metazoa; phylum Arthropoda; class Insecta; order Orthoptera; family Acrididae; genus Locusta; species Locusta migratoria. The sequence goes on from CM048745.1 coordinate 320,303,057, forward strand.
TTGCAACACATCTTTAAGGCTGCTAAAACTATTAGTAGTATGTACAAAAAGTATGTGCAATATTTGTAATTAATGCTTTTTATTTCTATACTCGTAGCATGAAATAGAGGTAGGCCTACAGCCCGAGGAAGGGGTGGGCGCCCACAATATGCCACAGCCCCAAGGTGAGCCTCCAAAAAAGCGCAGAAAAACGACAAGAGCTGCCGATGTGCTTGAGGAGGCAACCTCAACACTGAAGGCTGTGGCTGATATCAGCAGGATGCGGTCTGTGACAGAAGACTGCTACACTGCCATTGGGCAGTACATCTCCTCTGAGCTCAGAGATTTGGAGAAGGTGGTAGGTGCTGCATATGCACGTACTGCAGTAAATAAGATTACAGCACTGATGACGAACTTATGGGAGAATGCTCCATCACAACCACAGCCATCCTCCTCTGCTTCCACTTTGATTCAAGCAGCAATAGAAGACGCTGGGATAGTGGAGGAGGAGTCATTGTAGAGACAGAGTGTGTGTGTGTGTGTGTTTTTTTTTTTTTAACATCATCTGCAGTAGGGCCAAGCTGTACTTCACTCTGAATGGCTTCTGCAATTTTTTTGTATCTCTCCATTCTAGTCAGTCTATTCTTGTAGTCGGGATGTCGTGTGTTATACAGTGCCTCATCTGCTTCATATATTTCGATCAGTTTTGTTGTTGTTATAAATGTAATAAAAATAACTCTTAGATACAATATGGGGTACTAAACATTTACTTACCTTCAAATATTCCCCCTTCAGTTCTTTATATATAGCATCACATGTTTTTGGGATTATTTGTGATAATGTGCACTGTGGTATTCGAGTGCTGTACTGCAAACTGGAGTAACTTTCTCCAGTGGCAAGGAACCGTAGTGTTACGGTAAGTCTGTCTTTGGGTGATATCGCGTTTCTAAGATGAGTATTTTGTTTCGTAATAAGAGGAGACACTTTTCGAAGAATGTACTGAAATGTATCCTCGTGCATATGTAAGTAATTTACATATGATTTAAAGTCCTCGTCTCGCAACTCCGGTAATAAATTTTGTTGAACACTTTCTTCATCTCGCCGTGAGACCCACGGTTTTACCCAAGTGCGTTTCCTTTTCTTTTTTTACTCTTCCTCTTCTAAAAGGCCAATTCACACTGTCCGTCACGTCAACGTCACGTCACGGAACCGTCACGTCAAGTTGTATTCACACTGTCCGTCCGTGTCCGTCACGTCAATTCGTCCATGTCAATACGCGATGTTGAAAGTGAGGTTATGAGTGGCGATCTGTTATGTAGAAAGTCATAGTTTAATACTGGAAAGGGTGAACAACAACGCTAAATGTTATTAACGGCCAAAGAAAACTTTACAGTGTATGTTTTTGGCCAACTTACTGGGAACTGAAACAACATTTCAAAACATCGACATCTATTTTCAAGCGAAAAAATAAACATATGAAGACATCAAACCATACTTGTAAGAGCATAAATAGCGCCTGTATACTTTAACCATTACGATTTCCATGCTGACATTGTTAATACGTCGTAAACAACTGAATTTTTGTCTTTCATTACAACTGACATTTTCATTTAAAGTGTTATTTAATGAAAAATGCGTAATCAAATTACAATCTTATTCAAATAAACAGTTTGCTTCAGTCGTTTCTGTTACATTGTTACGTAACATAAACCATATTTTGCTTTCAGATATCCGACCTCAATTTTAGAGGGACACTCAATTGACAAAAATATTTAAGTCGTCATGAAACATTTAAGATTTACCCGTGAAACGAGGTACAACAACAACACAAAGATGAATAAGACACATTTGCATATAAACAGTGCAATCGTCGACTGCAACATGTAATTAGCATGACGAAAATAGGTTAACTTCCGATGTTAGCAGACGGCCGTTCCGTCAAAACATTCTTCTCGAGAAAGCTTGACGGACGTTGACGTGACGTGACGGTCCGGTGACGGACAGTGCGAATGCCGCCATTAGAAATACATTGCAGAATGTTCTGACGGACGATGACGTGACGTGACGTGACGGACAGTGTGAATTGGCCTAAATGCAGACACAACACAACTGTTGTATACGCAACAGCTGAATATAATAACAACTCGTCGTCGGCCATTTTGAAGCAACTTTGACAAAATATTGAATGACAGTCTAATACCCCTTTGTGGTTTCATCCAAATTCTTCGTCAAAGAATGTGTCCAATATTTCATCCAATTTTATGTCAAATAATATGATAGTGTAATACCGGCCTTAGTGTTCGAAGAGTCCGGCAGCATGCACGGCACGTGACGTCATCTTCGCAGCGCAAGCGCAGTAGTGCCTGCATTGCTGCTGCAGGATCTGCATCCATGCTGCTCTTCGAACGAACCTAGAAAGTAAATCTCTATACTAAGCTTATATCTTTGTAACGTGCTTAAAAAGTAAACTCTTTGGTTGTTGGATACATGGAGTGGAATATCTTCCAGTGTGTGATCTCACCACTTTGCTTTGGTCTCGTGGTAACTGAACGTCTTTGACACATTGCGGCAAAGTGAGTTTAGTCGTGTTGTGAGGATTAGGTGTGCTCGAAAAGTGTCATTCTCGGGTTGCTACGATGGCTGATGAATATACCAACGGGGCTCCAGAGAACGGGAATGTTCCGGAGATTGAGCTGATTATAAAGGTAATTAATATTTTAATGTAAAAGTTTGATGTTGTTGTGGGCGGTACGTCGCAACTGCCACAACTGAAAATGGCTGATAGAGAATGTTAGGTACTGAGAATTCCGTAACTGTGGTGAACAAACTATTGTGTTGTAGATTTCATATAGCTGTTGTTGCAAAGATAAACAAAGTAGGATTTACCCTGGTGTTCAGTTCTGCATGTATCCTGAATTACTATGAGAATGCTAGTCATATTCTGCAGTATTTCGTAAACAAAACTATTTCACGAATTTTCTATAACCCATAAGGTGATTTGTATACCTATCTGTTGTTAGATGAGATTATCTAATTAACCGGCTGATTGACTGTGGCGCGTGACTTATGGGAAAGGTCTTACTTTCAAATCACGTCATTAAAGACGTGTCGTGAACAGACATCATATACGAAAAATGTTATGCTGATTGTACTTCCCTGTTTACGCAGTGCTATGCTGTTATGTTGCTATGCTGTTTGTATTGATGAATGGCCCTCTATTAACTGGAAACAAACTTATACACAACGTACTGTCATGACATTTTTCAATAACATTCACACAATGTCACACTTCTGCCCAGCGATATCTCATATAGTGTTTTCGTATAGGTCTCTTCGCAGCAATAATTTAATGTGCAAAACTGTTGAATATTTTGTTAAGATATTGAAGTCTTGATTCTCTTAATTGGTCTGGGCGGTACGGGCATGTAGGATGACCTGGTTGACTGCCATCTGCAGGTCTCTCGCTCTTTACTGTTAGTAAAAATAAATTGCTTCACGGTGCTGATGACTGAAAAACCTGATCACTGGAATATAAATATTGCCTAATGGTCTGTCGCCAGTAAGACAGTTTACGGTCATTTGAACCGTTTATCAAACCTATATTCAGTTTAGAATTATGGAGCAGCGAGATTTGCTAAATTATTAAATAGGTGCGAAGTGGCCTATAGTTACTAAGTTTGTTTGGAAATACATTGCACCAATGTGATTAATATTGATGCGTAAGAGTAAATATGTCAAATTGGTGCAGTTTCGGCACTCATACAATCAATACTGATGGTATTTTCATTGAGAAAGAAATTAGCACATTGACTTGAAATATAGTAGGATTAGCCTGCTTGGTCGTTTTCATTCAAAAATAAATGGTGTCCTTTTTACAGTGGTCATCTGTGCAAATTTAAATCTTTCAAATGTGAACTCACCTGTGTTGATGTAACGATAAGATTTCAGTGTTTGCTATCCTCTTATAAACAGTAGGCTAAACTTAAGTTAAACAATGAAAGTGAGGAAAGGATGCAGTTTTTTGTATACTTTATAGCTGATTCTCCCCAAATTTTATTTTTGGAAATTCCTGTATGGTTATGAAAGTTTAATGCTAAGCTTGTAATTATACTGTCTCCATTGTTTGATCACCCAACTGCAAATTTGGCTTATTAATGCTACTTTCTAAAACAATGTTCTCCACCTTAGGTATGTTTATTCAGTAGGCATTTGTTGCAACAGCACTGGGTAGCACCCCTTTTGGTACCAGCAGCTTCCTATATATTGCTTCAATTTTTGAAGATAACAATATTGTTAGTCAGGAATATCATTGTGAGGTAGTAATTTCATAAGTACATTTAAATGCAGGAGTGTTCAGAGCAGGCACCAGTGCTTATTCAAGTGGCCGTCATTGCTTTGGTGGCTATAACAAATGTTTTGCTGAAGGGCAGACATGAGAAATTGTATATGTTGGCCTAGTTCTAATATTGTTTTGACTTCATTGTTTTTTTTTTTTTTTTTGTTCTACATTGGAAATTAATGTAGGCCTATAGCCATGGTTTTATAGATTTTAAGTGACCATTGTCTTGTCTGGAACAATGTGTTCAGATTTGTTTCCATAACAAACTTTCCATGATTCACTTGTGATAGTAAGATCAGTCTTAATGTGTATCCTTGTTGTGCAGGAACCATTCCTATGAATTAACATCTTGCTGTTGGATGTTAAGCAGCAGGCATGCTTAGTATACTGTTAACATGGCAATGGGAAGAAAAGCATTTTTGAAAGATTTGCTAACATCGATTATTGAAGTGTAAAGAAGTCTTTTCTGAAGGCATTTGTGAGGAGTGTTCCCTTGTATGGGAGTGAAACAAGGACGATAAACAGTACGAACAGGAAAAGAATAGAGGCTTTTGGAATGTGGTGCTACAGAAGAATGAAGATTAGGTGGGTAGATCGCTTAACTAATCAAGAGGTACTGAACAGAATTTGTCAGAAAAGGAATTTTTGGCATACCTTGACTAAGAGGAGGGATTGCTTGATGGGACACATTCTTAGACATTGAGGAATCGTAAATTTATCATTGGAGGTAAGTGTATGGGGTAAAAATTGCAGAGGTAGACACATATAGTAAGCAAATTCAAATGGATGTGGGTTCCTGTTATGAGATGAAGAGGCTTGCTCAGGGTAGGGTATTGTGGAGAGCTGCATCAAACCAGTCTCTAAAGACCATAACTGGGTAGAGGGCTGCATGTCCATACATTGCCCCCTCCCATCATCCCATTTTTTGCTACTACCAGAGATGCAACTTCATTTCAGTTAAAGGATTAGGTTGACACTATAGCAATGTATCCTGTAAACCTTGATCTATAATTTCTGCAACATATTACCATTTGAAACTGCTTGCTTAGGTTTTAGCCTTTTCCTCCTGTTTTTTTTTTTTTTTTTCTTCCCTTCTTAAATTTTTGTTTCTTCATGCCTTTATGTAGGCCATGTCAACGTACCTACCTTCTTGTAATTATTTTATACAAAATTTTCTTGTTGCAGCACTAAATTTCACTTGCTTCAAAGTATAGGCTGCACATCACACTTGCAGAAAATACTGCCTAACATTTCTACTCTTATGGTGGAAGAATTATCTTAGGAAGGTATTCTTTACTGCTTTTCAGCAATTAGGGTGTACATCACTAAATTTTGCAATCACTTGGGCTGTCACTGTGGTATCAGTATTAATTCAGTTAAGTACCATACTGTTAAATTGTCAGTATTCTACTTACAACACACTATCAGGAATTCAAGTTTGAGTCATTGGGGGCAAAAAATTCTCCCAGGTTTAGGAACCTTGACATTTTTTTCAATGCCATTTTGGGTATTTTTGCCGATCTTTCATTGTAAATTATCAAAGTATTTCAGGTCACAAATATGCAGTGTAGACGAATTTCTTAGTTTAGGCTGACTAGATTTCAAAGAGGAAAACTAGACTACTTGTTTATACTTAAATGCTCATTACTAAAAAAATTTTCATAATAGTTGGTATATGCCAACAGGTGGTGAGTGTTGAAGGCTAGAGCGCACGTGTGTTGGAGAGGTTGACCTGTGTTCAATAAGACAGTGCACATAACACAAATGTTTTCAAAGCAGGAATGGAAACGGCGGATGGAATTGTCAAATGCAGTATTAAAGCTGAATGAAATACTGACAAATCATTGGGAATACCTCTACAAATCAACAATGGAATCATTCATTGCTTTGTGATTTGAAACATCAGTCATAGAAACAAGTTTTCTTCTTGTAGTTACGGCAAGAGCATTGGGCACACACATTCACTTTGTTCTAACACAGCATATATGCCTGTCGAAAGCTTTACGAATCAGAGTGAAGTCATTTCATCGCAAGCTGTTTGTGACAGCATGATACGAAAACGTATTTTTTCAGCAGCTAGTTTTATTTCGGGTGTTCCTGGTATTTCTTTCGAACTCAATCTTCTTGCTGCTTGTAAGTGCCGAGGTCGCTTTCCTGCGCTTTTTCTTTTGTGGACGATCTTGTCACTTTTGCCTTCACTCATTTAAAACACTAATCTGCTAAAGTACTCATTAGCGAACGCTTCCGCTTGGGCATTTTCACCAGGCATCGGTTTTATTCACATTCACTTATTACGAAAAATAGTAGGTAGTAAATGTGACCCCGACTCTCACTTTTAAAGTTAGAAAGTGTTCTCGGCTGTGCCAAAAGTCGGTAGTCTTCGTGAAAACCTGTCAACAATGCGCCGTCTTTTCGTTTGACTGCATATTCTTGGCGTAATCGTGCTGACGTCCCAAACAACATTCAATAGGCATTGCTAACTGATGCTCTTTGGGTTTGCTTTTGCTTGTCTCGCGCGCCATATAAGTGGAATGTTAGCAAGGTAGCAAGATAGGTAATACCAGCTTCATCTCCCCCCCCCCCCCCTTCCCTCCGTTTGTGAATCAGTTTTGTTTCCTTTTTTTCACAGATATTAGCCGAGAAGTATTATTGCACACATTTTGTTTCTCGATTAAAAACTTTAACAAATATGGCCCGAATGATGTTCCGCGACTGTGGTCAGTATCCTATACCGACACCCACATCTTGGCGTCCCTTCACTCTATACATTCTGTCCATCTGTTCTGTTCTTAAGTCTTCGCCAAACCTTTTTTCCTCCCTTATTTACTCCTTTCCAATTTTTTCTTCGCGTCTAATTCAGAGTAGATACTTTCGCAATTTTAGACATTTAATTGTGCAGTTTATCTACGGAGAAATTCAGTATTTAAAAAAGTGGAATTTGTGAGGTGCAGCTGTAGGCAAACTGCAGTGGTGTCCAGTGACAGGGACGGCGCGTTCAGCTGTGGCGCCCGGTACAAGAAGCGCGTCCGCTCCGGCAACGCCGCGCCTGTCTTGACCCAGTAAACCCAGAGCTTCTGATAGCCCAAGGCGCCGCTACCTGGGCCCGCCGTTTCGCCCAAGTCTCCGCGGCACCCGAGTCTGGAAACATGTTTCCGCTTAAGAGTTACATTTCACCCCAGTTTTTTCTGGAATTATGTAGGCTGACACTTTTTGGTTCTACAGTTGTGCAATTTTTAGTACTCAAAGGTTTCCCCTAAATATTAGATGCTGCTGCAAAGAGCACTTGAAATTTTGTTACGTATCCTTGATGTTTAGAACTCTGTACCTTACCTTGGACCTCAAGATGCATCACTGTAAAACTCCGTTGCCTACCTGTAAGGTTACTTGTCACCAAAAGATTAAAATACCTAAACACTTTTTTAACGATTTCGTGTTACGTACTAGGCGATCTACTCGATTTAGAAGATTGAAAAAGTTTCAAATCAGAATCTAATCGCTATGGTCGGAATCATTTCCTCGGCCTAGACACTAGCAAAAACATCGCTTTGAGTTGAGCTTTCGCCATAAATCTCACGTAAAGAAATCTTGTGCCACAAGATCTAAAAGTTACAGGCTGTTTCGTAAGAACATATGTTTCTGACATCTTCGCAGTATGATTGTTTAAAAATGTGTCGATACAGGTTACCTGTTGAGTGTTTGGCACTGTCATTCACACATTTCACAAACACCATTTTCACAGGTTGTATGTTGAGATTTTGTATCGCTTTTATCATATCGTCAGTAAAGAATTGTTTTGCTCCAACAAAAATTTTAAGTTTCTGTTGGTATTTATGATTATGATGATCTTAAATCTGCTACGGTCTTACAATTAAAACATGTAGTCATATTGTCGGTCTCTTCAGTTGCATCGTATTATTAGCAACTCAGTTTCGTGCCAATACAGCCACAAAATGGTTTCTAATTCATATTTTAGGCCCCGTATCTGATAGACGAGACAGCACTCTCAATCGCTAGTGAATTTAAAATCGATAGTGTTTGGTGTATCCCCACATGTGGATCCCACAGCGTAGTACTAGAGACGGAATTAGAAATCCTGATGTGGTTGTGGCACTGATAAGTTTGTAAATAAAATAAATCTGCTGTCAACATTACATGAGTTGTGGATGCACGAAACTATTCTCCTTTTTGCGATTTTACACTTCCAAGGTCACCGTTAAGAACAGTAATATTGTAAACTTTAGTAAGATTGCGTTCAATACGAGTTTGGCGGAATCTCCTCTGCACGGCGATAAAGAAACCTTGTTTAATTTGCCACTCTAATTTTCTGAATCGCTTTTTGGATTCCCAAATCCCAGCTGAGTCCATCAATCACCATTCGTACCTACGGTCTATAATTGTTGGCGTGAAATGTTGTACTAACGCAATATCGCAGAGATGCATGGGTTTTAGAGGACTGCGCCCAAGACGCTTCTGTAAATAGCGATGACCAAACGTGGTGCTTACTTAGTCAACACCGAGGCAGGCACTCGTGGTTGCGCAAGCCATTCGCCTTTGCCTTGGGTGCGCTAGCGTCACACTCGCCTAACGAAAAGCAGGCTTAAAGCCTGGAGCCGGCATCCTGCAAAAGAAATGAGGCTCTCCGGACATTCCGAGAGTAGTGGTTAGTCAAGTCACGATACGTTATTCGATTTGCTAAATTTTATTTTACTAAATTGCAATTTTTCGAATGCATTGCAGTAGAAGTAATTTGTACAAAATCTGTGCATCGCTTTTCATTCCAACCATTGTTCTGTATGGCAGTTGGTCTTGTTTACTTTGCATTTTTCTTGTGGAAACAACTGCTGGACATCAGGTACGCCACCAGCAATCATATGCACTCAGTGGACGAGGCGTGTGGCGAGTCCTTCCTTCCTCTCTCTGTCTGTCTGTCTCTCTGTGTGTGTGTGTGTGTGTGTGTGTGTGTGTGTGTGTGTTCGCCTGCGTAGCTCGGTGCCAGCCTCGCTACTACGCAGGGGGCCCGGGTTCGATTTCCGGCAATGGTCTGGTTGTTGTCCTAATCATCATCTCATCATTGGCACGTAATTCCCCCACGCGGCGTCAACTAAGAAGACGTACACTAAGGCGGTCGATAAATCCCGCAAAGGATCTCCCGGCCAAGAAAAGCCATACGCTCATTTCCGTGTGTTTTATACTTCCGTGATATTTAAGACATCTTAGAGCATGTGTATAAAGTTTATTCCTTGTGTAGTTTTGGATGAGGCATTTATCAATGTTAATAGGGATACTCTTCAAATTCTGGAGGTAGCTAATAAAATAAGAGGAACGAAAAATTGTACAGAAACTAGACTTTAGCTATTAACTGAAAGGGACGCCATGATTGGGTTGTAGCAGAGTGGAACAAGTCACGAAACTCCCAGTGAATTTCTGCAACTTCTCCACTGCAGCACTACCAATCGACTGGGTCGTAAAAACATACCGCAAAACGGTTAATGAATGTGTATTTCGAAAGCAGCAGCACATTTAAGATACCTTCGTATTTATGAGCTTTTGTGGCGCAATAAATTGTAGCAACTTTAATCTATAATTCGGAAATCTCATTTGCAAGGTATGCTCAGAAGAGAATGTTATTCCTAACAAGTGGTCGTTTACGGTGGTTATTTATCCTTTTAAGCATAGAAGTAAATCTTCATTCACGTCCAAACTTCTGCTCTTAATCAGAATAGCAAATACTTGACCACTATTTCATAGTATTATTGCTGTATAAAAGTAATGTCTGAATGTTCCTAGTAGCAGTTGAACTGTGTAGAGATTGCTTAGTTTCGTACCTCAGTTTCACAAAAATTATAAGCAATTATACTAAAATACTTTAATGTTTACCTTTTGGTTTAATAAAGTGAACACGTAGCTACAAATAAATTTAAACATTCATAGAATATGACATCAAATGTGTACCATTTTCAGCTTCGCCCAATCGCAGTTTTCATATATTCTATGAATGTTGAATAATAACTGCAGGATCAGAAGTGACGTCTGTTCTCTCGGAACAGACGCCACATGTATATACAAATAAATTTGTCGATGTATAGACTATTATTAGCATTTCATATGATACATGGCAGGTAGCTAAAAAGATAGGTACAGAAGTAAGGACAGGTGAAAAGAGGGTTTATACGGCGATGTAGAATCGAGTCTCTTACAATGTAAAAATTGAGTATAATTTTGAGTGTCAAATATCCGTTAAAACAAAACTCACGCAACTTGTAAGTACGCACTGAGCACCCCCAACATAATCAGTTCCTTTTATACTTGAGCACATCAGGTCGAAATCATTTATCCTTTCAAAAAGTTTTGGGCGATATAAGACTCAGGTATTGTAAGCTGCTTGAATTACACTGCACTGACAATTTAACAGACTGCCATTAACAGAAGCAGTGATATTACTTTGTTTTCATATTAACGTTCACAACGTTTAGTGACTAGGAAATATGAAAGTAAGAGCATTACAGACAGCAACTTCTCAGTTTGTATCATGCTATTCCACTATTACTCCCTACTGGCCGCTTGAACTGCTATTATCGCTTCAGCTGCAATTTTTCCCAAGAGTTTTGAGACTGTCGATGATACTGTGGTTGTAGTATTCCCCAATGTCATTCAATCTTTACATTGGGCAAGCTGAGAAGGAATAAAAATTAAGAAATAGACTTCGATTTGCTGCTGACATCTCTTAATTGTCGGGCACCAAAGAACTTCTAACAATAATTGAATAGTATCCTGAAAGGACTGTATAGGAGTAACATTAAGAGAAAGAGTAGGAACGTAACCGTATTAATTCAGGCGATGCTGAGGGAGTTTGATTGAGAAACTTAGTTTTACTTGGTCGGTAAATCAACTTCAGATGGCAGGAGTGTAGACTGTCAATGTGATAAAAGCATTTCTGAAGAGAGAAAATTAGTCGTCTTCTCTGAAGGCATTTTCGTGAAGCAGAGCTTTTCAAACGGCGACGTTCTTCTATTACATTGTTTCACGTGACACGCTTTCACTCTGATTCTATTGGAAACGAACGATACAGAAATGTAATTTTTATAATCCATTTCTAAGTACAGTGCGCCTTGAACAAAGAGGGTCTTTTGCATTATCTTTGTTTGCTTTCAATTCTGAATTGACTAGTCCCGTGACACCCTTAAAGCAGCAGCAGCAGCTGCTGCTGCTACTACTACTGGTGTCGGGACAGTTTGGAATGGATTGGTCGAGCGTACTGCTTTCTATGGGAATGAAAACGTGGAATAAACAGACCTGATAGTCAATCACATACTACAGTTAAATGTCGGGGGGTTGTAAAAAGAAAAAGGATTTAAGTGGCTGTTGAACTGCCCCGAACCAGTCTGTGGACTGTAAAATAACTACTAGATCAGGGTAAATTTCATCGCTTTGAAGGTACACGGTCTTATCTGTAGTTCTTGATTATCAACAGATTACAATCTTTTGTGCGAACTTTATACCAATCTTGATAAATAATATATTTTAGTCTATTATCTTTTCTGCTATGTGATAACACGATATTTCAAGGTGGCCTTTCAACACATTTAAAAAAGTCTATGAAAGTGAAATTCATGTGCTAGCTCTCCCCCTGCAGTGTGAATGTTTTCCAGGGGACGCTTGAATTAGTGGTGACTTGCGGCGAAAGTGTAAATGCGCTTAAGGTGATAAGAAAAGTGAAATGGTAGGGATGCTTGACATTTAGTTATACCCTAACCTAATTGCATACTGCTCTCATAAACAATTTACGATCCTTAATATCTTTCGATTAGAAGCATTAAATAAGCAAGACACCAAAGACCTTCGTATTTGGAATATGGAATATGAGATTGTTGGAGGGGAAATAGCAACAGTCCTGGCTTCGTGTCTCCTGTGATCCACCCGTAAATGTCTTTCGTGGATGTGGTTATTGTGATTTTGAATAGGATACCAGTATTTTAAGCTGTTTCATTTTTAACCTTTGCTATGTATAAAAATTGCTTTAGTCCTTTGTCATTAATGGACGCTCCCCATTAAAAGAAAAAATACCGTAGAGGTGGAAGCGTTGTTGCCAATTCTGACACGTCGTACGAAAAGTTGCAGCTTTACGGATATATTGAACACTAACAATTGCGAGATTGGTCTCTTTGGAATAACAAACCTACCACGGTAAACGTTTTGTTTCCTGTGGTTACACAAGCTGTAAGTTTTTTGGGATCTCAATCAGAATAATAAAAATAAGTTTACAGGACGACGAAAGCAGGAGCGTCCATTTGACATTTTTTGAAGGGGGAGGCGCAAGAGCTTTAGGTGCCGAATATTTTCTATAGATTCTAAGACGAATGTCTGCTTTGTCATAAATCGTTCGTTCCGACCCTGCTAAAACTTAACACTGTTATTAAAATTTATTTTTGATTTTTGAAACGAAATTTGTTGATCCTAGCCTCGGGTACGTTTGCTGCTTGCCACAGTATTCTGGTACGATAGCTGCGACTAGTAATCTAGTACAGTGTTAACGGCGTTTAGACTTGCGTGAAAATTTTTATATGTGGGGAATGGAATTTGGGGGGGGAGGGGAATTCATAAGCAAATTCCACTGAAGCATGCTAAACGCCGTGCCACAGCATAGTCTGATAATTTTTAGACTTATAAACATTGGATTAATTAATTGAAAAGATAAAATAGCGATTGCTATAGTGTGAAAACTGTATTATAGTTGACAACGTGGTTCCCAGTTATGCAACAGAATACTTATACATAGTTCGGTTTGTTAGTAGTCACTGTTAAGTCAGAGTTCTTTCTTCAACCGCTGCCAATCTTTGCGATTTTCAGAGATTGGTAACAACTATTTCAGTTTTCTCTAGTACTGTGTTGCGTGGTTTCCGGTAAGCAGACTGTCCTCACTAAAGCCATTTGACATGGCTCATTACTGTGGGAGGAGTGGTATCGTCACATTTGCATTTTATTGCTCAGTTTTCAAATACTGCCAGCTATATTTCACCCTCTCGCTCAGTGTACCATATCGTGTCATCCCTTCACATGCGGGAAGAATAAGTTAAAAATTCGTTGTTTCTTACTAAACAGTGGTGGCTCCTACAAAATTTGACCAGTGTGCTACAATATTACAAAAATGAACAGGAAACAAAATATACTGAAATAAGTCAACCTTTGTATGATTGCATTTAATTAAATATCAATTAATACTGTATTGACAGTAAGACCTTCAGGGTAATCTATAACAGCGCTGCCAACTGCATGTATTCACTGCAGGTAGTAAATATAACGTTTAAAAAATATTCATTTCATTTACAGAAATTAAAAATTTACACTCAGAGGTATTTGAATACGAGCCTCACACAGGTAGGTTTGAGAGACAACGTGCAAGACGCCTGAGCCAGCGCGCTATTTGACTCTGTATGCCGCAATATTCTTCATATACTATTCTTCCGCAGTCGTTACACGCAGCGCGAAGAGAAATATTGACCTGGTGCTGTAGTCGGTCTCAGCACACAAGTCGTCAGGCCTGACGTCACGTCTGCGCATGCGCACTAGCGAACAGACGACTGCGCCGCCTCTGCGCACGTACCAGCGCGGCTGAATCCCACTTCAGCACACGGAGCTGGTTTCCAGCTATCGCGGCGAGAGCGCTCCAAAATGCGTTTTCATCCTTATTACTAGCATTCTAGTACGCATTGGAAAGGAATTGGCATAATTTGTGATATGTGGCTCGTATTCCAAGAGAGGCTGTATTTTTATAGCGATTTCTCGCTTGCATTCGAAGAGAAATGGCGTAGTTTTAGAAATATATATTTACAGTGTGCTGCAGCACATTAGCACATTATCACCAGCCGCCATTGTTACTAAATTGAATCCATTTGGCAACATCCTGGGTGGTTGAAGAGTTAATTTTACATAAAATTACTAGATATATAAAACGTGACTGTCATCAATTAACAAGAGAATAATTAATTTGTATGGGAGGGAAAAATGAAGGAAATTATAGTTCTGGTCGTGGGAAAAAGGTATATTCTGCAAAACCTTATAGAAAAATGTTAGTATCTGAGTAGAAACCTTGGCGTATTCAGTCGGAACAGCATAGCTGATGCGCCCGCACAACTATTCCGTGCGACAGTAGCGGATCCAGGGACTCGAACCCCTTCCCCTAGAAAGAAATAAAGTAATTGGTTTTCAGATCAAATGGGTCAAGCCCCTCCCACACCAAAACTCAGCCTCTGGCGTTGAAGGCCCATGTCAGGACGCTGGTAGCATCTGCAGGTCCGGCAGATGTGAGGTCGGCGGTGTGGTGACCTTGGCGCTTTTAGTGGCACGCGGCTGCAGCTTTCGCCGCCCGGCCTACTCCGTCCAAACAGCTCTCACTGGCGCGCCCTATTGCAGCCTCATTGGCTCATTAAGTCGTAAACTCTCCTCTTGACCCCGGGGTCAAGAGATGTCGTAGGCTTGTGCCGCTGCGTGCCACTGCCTTGGATATGTTTCCCTAGCCGAGCCAGCCACCACTGGCAGACCAGTAACATCTAATAAAGGAAATTCCCTGTCACATCCCCTCTGATTTACCGGTGAGACATACCAATGGACAGTTAAACTAAACAGATCAAGCTTGAAAACAAAGGCGTTGGAAATTTGAAAAAACAAAACGGAGAGAATTAATGTTCAGAACTAAAGATGTGCAAAATTGAGAGAATTGATCAATATTACAAAAAAGTCTTGATCGCAGAAATTAGGTTTCAATTAACCTGCTGGCAGCAGAACAGCCCACGGCAGCTGAGTGCAGCACTGGCCACGTGGGTTACTTGTAATTCCGAAGATGATCTACATCAGGACGAAACCGGATAATTGAAACTTTTAATTTCTGTGATCGAGACTGTTTTTGTAATATTGATTGTACCAAATAGATCGCTGTTTTTTCCTTGAACAATGTTGTCAAAATTGAGGATTGGTTGAGGTGCTGTGGGTCGTGGGTCACGGTTTTGAGTTGCAAAGCGGGAGATATGTTTACAATGAACTGTCCATCTGGTTGAGGTCTCAGCAGTTACATTGTACATACATTATAAATAAGGTCATATGTTTCATTACTGTCGTAAATGTGATGATTAGGTGAGACCGTGTGAGATGGTGCATAAACCTCTCGCAGAAGGTAATACAAACACCCTGTGAACGGTTACAACAAAGGAATTAGTCAAAACCTCAAATTGAAAAAGTCATAACTAGTGGTAATTGTGTAGAATAAATTACACATCCCACTCATTAATCTCACTGTTGCAAACATGTCACAACAGACAAAACTGAATAGTGAACAGGCACATAAAACTGGACAATTCATTGAAGGGGGAAAAAAGTTTGTTCTGAACACAGGTGTCTCTTCCCAGACCAAATCCATGATCTATATTTGCCGTTCAATCATTGTGCTTATCATAATTAAACTGATTATGCATGGAGCACATTCCCCCTAATAAAATTCACCCATGATCCTGTATTGTGCAAAGGCCTGATAGTACACCTGTGAAGTCATACTTGACTGGATCAGTGCTTTCTCTGTGGTCTAGCTCGACTCCTCTTACTCTACTGCTGAACCCACGAATTTCTTAGGTAACCCTGCTTCCCTCATGCGTGTAAAATGACACCGCCATCTCAGCCCATTCACTCTGCTCTATCTATGGTGTCCATATCCAGTTTTTCTTTGATTTCCTCATTATGATCACCCTCCTGCCATTGTTCCCATCTGTTGGTACCTGCAATCATTCTTGCTGCTTTCGTATCTGTAACCTCTACCTTATGAATAAGGTAACCTGTATCCACCCAACTTTCACTTACATACAACAAAGTTGGTCGAAAGATAGAGTGGTGCGCTGCTAACTTCGTCTTAGTACAGACTTCCTTCTTGCAGAAGAGTAGGTCTTAGCTGAGCACTTATAGCATTATCTGTTACACTTACAGTTCTTTCACTGTTGCCATCCTGTGAGTGAATACATCCTAGGTACTTGAAACTGTCTGTCCTCATTCCTCCTATTTGGCACGGTCTGTTTAAATCTTTCCCACATCCATTACTTCCGTTTAGGAGTGGTTGTTCCTCATATCATAACCCTTACACCTCTGATAGAGCTCTGAAATATTAAATTGCAACCTTTCAATTAAATCCATCAGAACTAAGTCGTATGCATATCTGAGACTGTTTTTGTTTGCACTTATTTTAATACCACCTTATCAGTCTAACATGATCCACAAATAGGTTACAGTCTTGTTTACCCCTGAAACTACCCTGAACTGTGAATTCAGTATGCCACCTGTAATCTATGTAAATACCTTTAATTGCCTGCACAAGTTTGCCTCCTGTTCCGTAATCTTGCAGAACTGACAATAGCTTCCTCCTAGGAGCATGGTCATAAGCCTTTTCTAGCTATATAAAACAGATAAAATTCCCTGTTCCACTCATAGCTCTCCTCCATTATCTGCTGTAAGCTAAAGATCTGGTCCTGACAACCTCCACTGATTTTTGTCCGACTTGTCTTCAACTATTATTCACACTCTTCTTTCAACAATACCTGAGAATATGTGGCCCACAATGCTGATTAGATACCTTTGCAGTTGTTAAAACTTTCCCTTTTCCACATTTGAAAATTGGTGTGATTAGTGCTTTTGTCAGGTGGAACCCTGTTCCAACTTCATCATTTCAATTATTCTTTGTAACCATTTGAGACATTATATTCCACTGTATTTGATGAGTTTAGACTTAATTACATCTACGCCTGCTGCTTTATTGCACTGCAATCTATTGACCATTCTCTACTTTGTCAAATGCTATCCTGTTTCTATCATTCTTATCCCATTCCACCTCAAAATTGGACAAATCACTGAATGTCTCACTTTCAGCAATTATTCGAAATATTCCCTCCATCTGCCAAAGGCATCCACAGAAGTAACTAGCAGCTTTCCTGACCCATTCAAAACATTTGCAAATTCCTTCTTTCTTTCTGTTAAAGCACTGCTAATTACTCTCCACATTGTTTTTCCTGCAGCTTCATGCATAGTTTTTTTCCCCAAAAGTCCTTCCATTATTTCTAATCGGATGTAGCAATTGTTTTGCCTTATTACTTTTTCAACATAACTTTCTCCGTATGCTTGTTTTCTAATATGGAGCCATTTTTGAAGTACCTCTTTCCTTTTACAGTCTGCCTTGACACTCATTCCACCAAGGTGTCTCCTCCTTCATGCATTCAAACAGTATTGTTCCAAGGCTTTCTCTAGCCACTTCTAGTAGTGTCTGTGAACCTAGTCCATGCCTCTTCCAATGACTAAATGTCAACATCCAACTAACTGGTACCTTTCCGATATATACTTGTGCCTAATTTCCTTGTCTCGAAGCTTCTCCGCTCTTTTCCTTCTACATATGGACCTGACATTCTGCACTTTTGACCTCACAAAACCAATCTCACGGCGTATTAAATAATGATCAGTGTCATCAAAGAACTCTGAAAAGTTTCCCTGACTGCCTTTAACTCCTGATCTCATATTACAGCCCAGCAGATCTGGTTCTCCTGACAAGTATACCGGCAAATGTTCAGTGTTGCACATTTTTGGCTTGGACCAACATTTTTCACAGTTCTGTATACTGCCTTTCTGTTAAGTTTGATATTTTCAATTTTTAAGGCCATCTATTGGGCCATCTTACCCCTAAATCTGTGGTGGGTTTCACTCGTTCTTAGACAAGCAAAACTCAGTCTACAAGTGTGCATCATTGGTTTGTCACATCCTCTACTTGCCATGAACTGCATAGTATCTCACGGATGTTGCTTAAAATTATATAAACGGGGGAGGGGGGGATCCTGTAGCAAAATACTGTTAATTGTATGGAGTGTAATAGTTGATTTCTACCAGGATTTGTGTGCTTCACATATTCGATCTGCAACCATTTCCTGACACACTCTTACATATAATTTAGGACAGTTATGATTGACAGTCCAGTTTTTGTGAATTGTGGATCTATCACAGGCAAATAATCTCTCCCACTGTCGCATTATAATTAATCAGTATGTTTGAGTGTAACCTGCGGAACTTTCTTGGTGAAAGTAAAACTCGTAAATCTTCCCAGATAAGAGTTTGATCGTTTTTCTTAGGTGTTCCCCTTTTAAGCTATATCTACAGCAAAGTGCGTCCCAGTTAGCGATTACTGTTGAATAATTATTACTACATTGGATACATGTTTTGTTTCCAGTTGGTAAGACATTTTTCACGTCTGTGGGAGCTGTTACTGCTTGTGTTAAAGGATACTTAGAAACAATTTTGCAGGCATTTTTGTTCACTTGGGAGTTGACGAAATGTCATTTAAACAGTTATATTTTACGGGGCGTGGCGTTTGTCGGTAGCAGACTCGTGAACTTTCTAATGATTACTCTTGATCTGTTCCTGACAGTTTCCAACGACCAGGTCCTACTGATAGGTTTGAAATAAGCAACAGAACGTGGTAGCCGGGCTCATTAACTTGTTCAGCAATCTGTTATCTCGCTACTCCGCTTGAGTTGTTGACCTAGTTCCAACATAAAAAGGTTTTTTGCCGTCTCGGACTGCTTAACAGCCAGCTCGTCTTGGAGGTAACCTAATTTCCCCGTTTTAGTATTGAACTATATAATACACTTCAATGAATTTCTTTACGTATAGAAAATTAAATGTGTAGTCTCATCTAATATATAAAATTGTTTGCCCGGATTTTATGCGTTTTGACGTTCATTCGATTGCGATGAAATGCCAATACACAGTTTGCACTTTCGCGAAGGTTATAGGCATACGCATCACTGGCTGCATTATGACTTTTAAATATTACTTCTCTTTCAATTACATTTACTTCTGACGGTTATATATTCTTACCACATGACTAGTATACAGTGTAACAATGAAGACAAAAGGAGAAAAGTCGGACAGTGCATAGTTCTGCAAAAGGAAAAAATAAATTTAACGCGAGATACTTAACAAGGACCTCACTGTTGAACCACAGTACAGCATAGTAAAGACAGTATCAGTGATTGAATGCGATATCGGATGAGTGAATAGTTCCATTTATATATTTAGTGCTATATAATCGATGGTAACTACAAAATAACTCCATATTTGTCTTTATTTAGGTTTCCTAAGAACCTTGGAGGGTATGAAACGGTACATTAGTTTATTTACGTTTCTCCTGTAATCTACCGGCTTCTCCTGAAGAATGTAAATTCATATTAAGAATAAAAATATGAATAATAAACAGAAGACCTGACCTTTTGCAGAAAGATTTCGCTTTTCTACTCATATTTATTCACTAAAATTCCAGTCAAGTCAGTGTGGAATGTAAGAAACTTAATATGGAATGCAATACGAACATTACTTAATGTACCAAATCAGCCACCATAGCTGTAGCGGAAGGAAAACCTGTCGTGGAAATGAAACATCAAAAATGTTTCCCGACAAAGCAAAAATAAATTCCTCGATTGTCACATGTAATCTGCAAACGGCAAGAATTTTAACCATTCGTTTTATAATCAAAAGTAGGCTTTTATAAGAGGCATAGGCAACAGTGTACTATTTATAATAAATCGCCCATGATCAGAAAAGGGACTCAAATCACGGCCAGACCTTCTAATAGAAGATACGCCAGGAACAAAAATGTGGTTCGGATTCCACGTTAAATGTAGGTTCCTTGTCAGGATTGTTGGGGAAGGTTAGGGGCACGCAGCAGTCGTGGCGTCCAGTAAGTCTCTTTACCAGACAGCTGAACATGCTTATCCAGGGACCCCCAGCCCAGTAATAGTGAGTAGGCTCGGCAAAATCGCTGCCATCAGGGCATGTGTGGAGGAGAATTTACGTAGGTGCTACAAAGATGTAGCATCTAGATCTATTCAGACAGCCAAGCAGCCCTGAGATCACTGGCAGCTCCTGCAACAAGGTCTAAAATTGTTGCAGAATGTCACAGGGTTCTGGTGGAGTTAGGGGAAAACAATAAACCTATTGTGGGTCCCTGGCCACTCGGGGATCAGTGGCAACGAACATGCCAACAGATTAGCCAGGATGGGGGCAGAGACTCCATTTATTGGACCGGAACCTGTCCTGACAATGATCAAATTGGAGCTACGTAACTGGCTCAGAAGACAGCACATAGAATATTGAACCAAAGTCCATCAACAAAAACATGGCAAGGTAATGATGCCAAAGCCATGTTTTAAAAGAAGCTCTGCAATCCTGGGCCTGAACAGGAGAGAGATTACACTCATGGCTGGATTGCTGACAGGCCTTGGGAATTTCAAAAAACACCTACGTACAATGGGAATAACAGAAGAGGACACTAAATGTAGGATCTGTGATGACGGTGATGAAACTGCATCACATCTAATCTTCGAATGCATTGCATTGGAGAGTAAAGGGCACAGAACATTTGGGACAACCAGACCCGAAGAAATTGTCTAATAAAGAACTGGTAAAGGGACTCCTTGCACTCTTGAAGGGCATTGGTTGGCTTTAATAGATATACAGGGAGCGATACCGCACAATAAACTTAATTTTGGTGTGGGCAGTGGCGGGTTGGACCAAGACTGTTTTGGCTTCCCTGGAAAAAATCAAATCAAAAATCAAATGGCTCGGCATGGAGATACTGGGCTGTGTAACCGCAGTTGGCAGCGAGCGTAGCGCGAGGTGACGTCAGCTAGGAGTGGAGTGTAACGGAGTGTGTCGGCGCTGGTCAAGGCCCCGAGGCTTCGCCAACTGGGCCACCCCCACCATTGCGCGGCCAGGTGACGGCCCGTGCAGGTGCAACGCGCGCGCCCCGCCTGCAACTGCGACCTGCCAGCTCTCCACATTCACGCTGCACTCTACACCCATTTTCTCCCGCCTCCTGATTTTAGCATTATCGTGAAACCTAAGATTCGTCAACTTTTTTAATCTCCAGTGGCCGAAAGTCGTCAGTTCAATCCATTTTACACATCGATGTTCATAGAAACTGAGTCGCGCGCGTTTGGATATCATTTCTGCTCTATTTGAAAGTTTTGTCGTCGTGCTAAGTTGCTTGTTTATTTAATCAATGGAAACCTTTAGAGTGGATTGCTAACGGTAATAATACATACACTAATTACAAAAATACAATTTCGTGTGAACAGATATTTTATGTGACCATTGGGTTTCGATTTGGTGGTATGTGTTTTGATGGCAAAAAATGTTTTAACCAGTTTTCAGGTAAATTTAAATGCATTATTGACTGTAGGAAAGGTACTTTTTTAGTTTGTCGGTGCGCCTCAGTTGCATAGTGGTAATGCCAGACTATAAATCCAAAGGTCGCAGGTTCAATCCCTGCTAGGTCCTAGGATTTTTGTCACTTTCCACTTTTCACCTCTGGCAGTATTGCTCATGTGAAAAATAGAGTAGCACCGTGGTTCTGTGATTTACGTAAAATCAGTCCAGTTAAATACTGAATATTTCCTTTCTGAGGAGACAGCTTAATTCCTTTACCATCCTTGGAAAAACTGTTAAAGCTTGTGCTGCATCTCTAATGATATGTTAATCTCTAATCTTCCTTCCTCATAACTGATCACATTAGTTAATTTATCTCTAATGATATGTTAATCTCTAATCTTCCTTCCTCATAACTGATCACATTAGTTAATTTATATGCCTCATCAGTGTTGAATTCTACTGGTGTAAAGGCTCCTCTTTGTAAATATTAATAAAGCAGCAGAAAATCTCACCAACCTAGTGCTTGAAGATGAAACCTTCTGGCAAATTACGATGTAAGAAGTCATACGATACAGACTTGATTCAACTTTACTATGAGCAGCACATTCCTTAAGCGTGTTATTGTTCAGAAATGTGTTCACTATTGTGATTTCATGAGGGTCTTCATAAGTGCTGCTGGTAAATTCCATGTTAGTGTAAGAGTGCAGTTTGAATTGAAAAGTAGGGATCGTTATCAATGAAGTTGTGACTTAAAGCTTCTTGAATACTGTTCGCAATTTATGGAATAGGTCTGTTTTTACAAATTACTTTACAAATTGCCATATCCAGCAGAGCCATTTAGTGTTAATTCCCATGGGGATACAAAATTGTGAAAGTTTCACCCATTTTTATCGGATCAAGACAGGCCGGTTCAGTGAATAACTCACAGAACGATACTTCATGTATCGGTGCAATCATGTGAACACGGCTTTTGTCATCTTGGAAGACAAAATGATCATTCTGCTCAAGAGAGAATGCATAGCAACTGGTCAATGAGGCTGTTGATATCCCCAGAGAGAAAATTTTCAAATGTCGCTCACATTTCTGTAAAAACAAACTTTTTGTCTCCAGTATTTGAATGACACTGGAAACAGCTGTTATTTTTCTTAGATGTGAAATGGTGAAACTAAAGTATCATCCAGTCAAAAGATTGTCGAACATGCAGGGAGACGATGCAGAAAAATCTTATCTTTTACAAACGAGTACTCATCTATTTGACAAGTGCAGTCGGAGAGAATTATGCTTGTAAATTCTTGTCCTTATCTCAAGAGAACACAGATAAGTTAATCTGTAAATTAATGGTCATCTGTGTTTATCTGTAGTTTAGTGACATATGGTGACAGGTTGTGCAGTTCAGCACACTGTACCCATGACCATGACACCATGGCTTCTGCAATTCGCTCTGTTGCACATTTTGAACAGTCCTTTTACTATTTGTTTCACAGTTAAATACACGTTCCTGTTTTCATGTTTGATCTGCATTAGTTTCTGACAGTCTTGTCACTGGGCTGCATTACTGATAGTGGCCGGGATGGGGAACTTCCATTGTAGGTTGTTCATCCAGACCTCAAAATTGTTTTGCTTACCTCATCCTTAAACCATTCAGCAAGGCTACTTGTTCTTGGGAAGCAATTATTTTGATCTCGCATTAGCATTATTGATAACAAAAGATAGATTGTTAAAATTGCTATTATACCATGATCTGAGCATGGTCAGATTTCAGACTCTAGTAAAACATCAAGTTACTTCACATTATTTGTACCATAGTTTGTCCAGCAAGAAAATGGAAGCAGCTTTTTTGACATCGAAAGCACAAGTTTCTAATCATTTCTTTGGCTTTTACTCTGTTTAGAAAGTGGAGAATAATTATGGTTAAATATCTTTGTTGGCCTACACTCTTGATGACTATGGGCTCAGACGGTTTAATTACGTTGGTGTTGTTTAGTCCCTAGCGTTCAGTTCATATGTACTTAATTCTTAAGAAATTAAAAATTGGGTGAAATTGGAAATGAAGGGGTATCAAATTTTCAGAACTCACTCAAAGCAGTTTTATTCAGGCTTTTCCTCTTAGTATATATTTTAACCTTTAGTAATGGCTTCGAACTTTCTGCTCCCTTCGTGTGTGGTTAGATTTTTTCTGTTTGTGATTTACTGTTTTACACCCAAGATTTATTAGTCAATAGTGAATGGAATAAGATGAAATCTATTAAACCGGGAGAATCTAGAATTCAGATGTCTTTGAAACAAGTCACTTGTGTCCTCTTGATATGGCTGGTTTTTTAGGTCTGCTATATGGTAGATTTAAATTATTTCATTGTGAAATAGTGTACTAAGTCTTGAAATTTAAAAGTATGATTTATTAAAGTGCAAGAAATGTTATAGGTGGTTAATTTATACCGATATGTAAATCTAGTTTGAAACCAATTCTGTACGTTCAAGAACTTTTTTTATTAAGGTAAAAGCTTCTGTAGTTGGGAGAGAAGATACCCACGTTAATGAAGCCACATTTAATTTAGATTCTCGAGGAACCTTTCTAGTCGGGAAAAAAGTTGACATCAAACAAAATCAAAGGACAAAGCGTATGATTCTGACATTACAGTATATTGTGGCAGTGTTGCGACCGTAAACAAATGAGGAAAACAAATAGGTGCTCTTTTGAGTAAAGATACAAATTTCACAGAATGTAATTTTTTTTTCCCCAAATCAAACAACTCTGGCTGTGGAGGTTTTACCACTTGTAATGTGGTAGGTGGATAGACCTAGTTTATCTTTGTGGTTGACTGCCACATTTGAGACTTCAAAATAATAAGCAGCAAGATAACATTGTTTCAAATGTTAACATTGTGGGAATTTCAAAGTTTGTACCTCGCATGATAATTATATTATTTGTTGCATATTACTATTTAACAATCTTAAGTTTCTGTGTCAAACCGCCTTGCATATTAGTCATATTTTATGCCTAACTTTGTAAACAGTTCCAATGGAGCTACATATCGCTGCACTCAAAAGTGACTACATATTTTTATAGTTTTTAGATACAAAACTTGCGAAGTGGGCTGTTCACAAAATACTTCGCGAAAGTCTAACAGAATAGGAGCAAATATGGTATAAATATGCAGAAATCAGCATTGTTAAAATATAATCGATCGCAAAAATTCACTGGAAGTAAAATTTCAGCTTTTCGAACTGCTTAAGGGGCATGGCAGTTTTAGACGCGTATTCGGTATCAGTGTGTTTAGCAGACTAGAATGGTACAAAAAGTCTTCCATCATTCGAAAATTGTCCTGGAGACGCGAGCTGAGGGCAGCGCGTCAGGAAAGACAGCTGTGGGCAGGTGCTGAGACCGGCCGGCGCGCCGAGGAACGCGGCATTAAATGTCACAACCTTTCCGCCGGCCGGCGCCACTTTCACCGCTTTGTTACCCTCCTGCTCGCGGCCTTGGCCGGAACTTCCTGTCCGCCTGCCCAAAGCTCACAGCGGACGCTATTACCGCCGCCATGGACGCAAAGGAGAAATGACAATTCCATGAAGTTAGGTCAGCTGCTCAATGAAATGAAATGTTACCTACTGGCTTGCCTACGTTACGCAACGGTAATGGTGTGCCTGTTAAGCTGGTTGGCTAGGAGTAAAAGTTGAAGGGGGAGACTGTTGAGGCGCTCCAGTCACGGTCTGCACGGCCACTACGGTCGGGGGGTTCGAATCCCCCCTCAGGCATGGATATTTGTGCCGTCCTAGTTCGTAGTTTGTAAGTTTAGGGACTGATAGCCCCGTAGTTAAGTCCCATAAGCTATACAAACATTTGAACATTTTGGAGACTGTTAAAAACTTCTTTTTCGGTAATAAAAATGAAGACGTGAGGCGCAAGAAAAGAGGGTAGCAATGATTGCACAAAACTTTCTGTAAAAAACTAACATTCCGAAATACGAGGTCTAATAAAAAGTAACGAATTTTTAATAAATATTTTTTCATAATCATCCTTTTCTTACTTCTCCGACATCGTTCTAGAGATTTTCCTTATCTTCGAAGCTTTTCAGGGAAGACTTCGTTTTGGTATTGCGCTTTATGAAAGATTTTTCTCATCTTTTTGGGAAATGGTTTTCTCATGGTTCTTTAGCGTCAGAAGGGCTCGGTAATTGCAGTCGAGGCCTTTTTAGTCGAATACGGTGGCTGAGATAACTGACGTCCTTCGTCGTGTCCTACATAGGAAAGAGGGAAGAGGTAGCAAGGTCAGTCTGCATATCCCGAGAGGAGTGATTGCAGAGACAGTACAGGCATCTACTAGAGATGCGGATTTCGGGACTCGAGAGGATACTTGTTTAGGAAACTGTATGGAACCCCTAGGTACCTTGCATTGAATTTATTGCATCCCAAACAGTCTACTACACTGGGGTTAGTGATTTAAAAAAACCACCAGAAGTATAAATAGTTTGCCACAACAGAAGCCAGTAATTACGTTCCCTAGCAGCATCCCCTAGACAGACGCACTCCCCGTGAGAAACTGTCATGGAGCACCCCGACGCCGACGGCGATGGTCACGCGCTGGCCCGACTCGTCTGACTGAACTCCCCTCTTCATCCAAAAACCGGGGGTTTTAACGGTCGGTGTGGGCGCCCCTCTTTTCCCCACTTTCCGACAGTTAACAATCTCCTATTGGCCGCTGCTTGGTTCAACCAATCTAAATTGTGGCTTGCCCTCTCTCTGAGTCCTCTAGCGAACCACGTTTCAGCCCTGTCCTTTCTGCCATTCCCCGGGTGGGGAATGTGCACTAACAAAATCCATACTTGGTAGCAACACTGTTCAGCTGAAAGTAAAACGTCACGACGCTATCCAATATGGGCAACAACAACGTTTTAAGTCAGTTGGCCACACCCTAGGCTCCGCCTTAGGCCACGCCTCAGGGGAGCTGCTAACTTGCAGTTTTTCTTCTTTACCCTCTCACTCTAGCCTCGTGGAACCACTGACGTTGCTTCTCCCAAGTGACTGGTATCAACTTTGCTACTTACATTAAATCGTGCCTGTTGGCCACCAAGTACTAATGTAACGTCTTACAACAGCGTCTAGGCGCTATATGAAGTTACGCCCATCTTCTACGAAAGGTAACCTCCACCCTGGGACTGTGGCTGAGGACATCAGCAATTCGCTAGATTTCTTTAGTGCCTACATCCCGTAAGATTTACGTGTCTGTTTTAGCCTGTTATCTGCAATGGTCTCTCTTTATCAGCCTGGAGTGCGTCTCTGTGGCTCACACAGCCTCTCAATTTCAACAGTAAAATCAATATGACACCATGTTTGCCAAAAATTCACGTACAAGCAATGATGTCTAAGCGGGAGCGTTACAGAGATGCATTTCACGTTAGTGGTTTTGCCACAGTTGTCATTACCTACAGACGCATCCTACCACTATAAGGCAGGAAGACATTATGCAGTGATCCATTGTATTCCAAGAAATTCTTTATATGGTATGTGTTAGATTAATTTTTTGCTTAGTTTTTAAAGCATCCTGTAGAAACTATGGATCGTGGTACACACATTTGAGTAATTCCTGAGCTATGTCTAATCGGCTATTTTTCTAGAACCGTTTTCTTAACTGCCATACTGTAGTCACCGATTGATGTGCTGGTGCGTCAAGGACAGCAGTGTTACACGTCTCTGAAACCTGTCTGCTTCTCACTGTTTTACCCGTAGCATATTGGCTGAAATCAATTCAATAATTCGAATGCAGTACTTCACTTCATTGCATTTTTGAAGGAAAATTTAAAACGAATCCTTTCATCCAAATCTTTTAAAGTAAAAGTCATCAAATACTCCTTTACAGGTATCAATTTTTAGACTGTCAGCGGTAAACTGGTCTGGTCGGACATGTCTGGAAGTAGGCACATTTATCCTGCCCGTATTATCAGTTAAGGGACAAAGGATCATGAGGATTGTTGAAAATCCCGGCTGAGCACAAATTTTCAATTTTTCCGACTAATAAAGTGCCCATTGGCGAGTAATGTGTAGTTCGTCGTGCTAAACGAAATAATGTGGCTAATAATGCAAAACATCAGAAACGTGTACGTACAAGATGAAAAATTGGAAAGTCGGATGTATAAAGTACGTAAAATAAAATGTACGCTAGTTGGGGTCACACCTCTATAGAACTTCAGATCAGTAAAGTCTAGTCTTGAGTGCAGGAGATAGTAATGGCGTATTTTGCACATAACTGGTTTAGAGAGCTCCATCTAAACTGGCACTGTGTTGGGAACACCTAAAATCCTGAAGATTCAACAGTATGTGGTTTCTCAAACGGCATAAATGTCACTTAAAAGTCCAATGAAAATAGGTTAAGGCGTGAATGGATTCTTGATAATTTGATCTCTCAAACTTTGTGGTCCCACAAGTTTGTCAGACGGTGTTGACTGCCCACTGGTCAGCAACTAACGAGTTCGCTGAAAGTAGTTTGTGAGCTATACCAGCTAGATTTATTTCAAAATTTATTGCAGGTACTAATTGCTTGTATGGCAAGTTGGTAATAATCTTAGGTTTCTGTGGTATACTAGCCAAACGCTGCCTCGTTTCGCTGTGACTTAGTCTGACTGAAAGAGTTCATAAGCAAGCCAAATCTTTAGGCTTAGAGTACATTTTCTATCTTCGAAACTGTCAGACGTTTCGGCCACCGTAGCAAGTGGCCTTCCTCTGGGTATTTGCCAATCTAAAAACCAATTGAAGACTTATATTTTCAGTAATAAGTCCAAATAATGCAACTGGGTATCAACCACCACGATGGACAAATTTAGCAAGTTAGTGAAACCTTTGTAGCTTTCTTAAAAGCTCAGAACACTTAACAAGGAAATGGAATACTTTGTAAATTACAAAAGTGTGCAGTATGTCAAATCCACACTGTTTGCAATCTGAGTTAAAATAGCGTAGAATTAAAAGCGAGTTATAGTGCACTGATGTCCATGCATACCTGGTGGTGGTTAAATCGTTAAAGCATCAACACAAACATTGCAAATCGCATTTGGCACATATGCATGTATTAGGGTCCTAATATAGAAGAGATACTTGCCTTTGATGGACTTGTAAAATATTATTGTAAAGAATTGAAACATGTAATTTTTCAGTACATGGCATGTTTGGTGCATGCCTTAGTGTTCTTTACCTTTTTGGTCTTTAAAATTGAGTAAAAAAAATTAACTATCCATTTCAGCAATTATTCCTTGAGCCATTATGATTGCGTACTTTGTCTGCTTCGTTAGTGGTAAAGCTGGGGCTATGAAGGACGAGGGAGGAGGTGCAGACCCAATGAACTGTCGCACTGGTGACCTGCATTCCAGCACTCGCCGTGACCAGCGTTAGCGTCGTTTCACTCGGAGGTGCAGTGTCGTGTACCGCAATCGAAACCGCCACGCCTATAAATATCACACTGCCGGGTTTCTACTTTGCCGCTATCACGCAGGCACATCCTTCCGTCGCCATCATGTCCTATACCCAAGTGCTTGGTGTAGACCTTGTGGAAAGACACTGCTAGAGGCGCTATAATGGATAATTGGCGCTGCCCTTGACTCGTGGGAGAGTGAATCACCTAACATCCTTTTCAGCCTTCCTCCGAAACGCTTTGTTACAGAACTAAAAATGGGATATCGTAATCCTTGTGCTCGACGAGTGTACTATCTACGTTCCTGACAGCGGATACGTCTGCTACTGACTCAATGGTTCAGACCAGTCATGTTGGCGCAATTAATCTAATAGTCTATCAGGTGACTGATTTCGTAAGAAATCAGGAGATAAAAACACTGGTTTTGGCTGAGGCATCAAATGGGCAGTTAAAAACGTTCTGATAGTCAACTACGTTTATAAGCTACTGAAATGTAGGAAATTCTGCATTTGAATTAGAACCAAGCAACCACTTTTGAGGGCATGTACTCCATACTTGAAGTGCACAGATCGCGGAACGCTGTGCCGAGTTAGATTATTCTGATACTTGAAATTAATAGAGCTACACGAGAAATTTCCCTTTGATAAATCAATATTTCCGAGCAGAACATGCTCCTGCTATAAAATGTCTCTTGAACAGGCTCTGTATACTGAAAACTTCAACCAAAGCTTACAGATTCTATCCGTCACCCGTTAATTCGTTGCCTGCGCCTAATGCCATTCGCAGTAACTTAGACTCCGTAAATTTGTCACTTAGAAACACGATATCATGATCTGTTTTTCTGACGCCAGAATACAGCTTAATTGTTGCTTATACTTCCACGTTTAGAGTGTGAATGCATCTACCGAAGTCTTAGTCTGATGTTAAAACGGCACGACTGGGTAAAAGCTCTCTAACAATGGAAATTTCCGATCACACACCCTCATTTATTGGCAAAATGACTCTTTAGACAGCACATAAAAACTGAACATGAAGAAAGAAGGGAGTAGTTATATAGAACTGTGAAAAATAGTAGTTTACGGGTAAAGCGCAAGATAACTTGACCAAATGGCTACGGACATGGAGCTGTTTATCCGTGATCATAATGGTGGACTACGACGCGGTAGATCCGTGTTAAATTTCATCTCGTTCTCTGTACTTTTGCTTTTCGCAAAATTGTGAACTGCCCGTCCGGTCTTGATGGTTGTCATACTATGGTCATCAGAATCAGTCATGCGGTAAAAATACTTACTACCATTGCAAGTAAACGTGAACAATGTGCAGCCGAGATACCTCGTGAACATTTCACAGAAATGAAAACGACAAACGAGCGTAGACCAAAAGTTAAAGCTCTCACATACAAAATTCGCTCTCCAAAATTCCAGATCATTTTAGTGATTCTTGGAGATAATGGTATTGAATGGTGTAAATGTCGAACACTTCAAAAAAGTTTCAAAAGAACAGGAAAAACTGAGAGGTTGTAAAATTGTTGGGTTCGTTCGTTGCAGCGCAAGTGAAAATTTTCTTTGGGGAGTACTCACATTGTCATACGAACACTTAAATCGGGCAAGGCGGCGTATCTCACCAGGCGTAAGTTACGTTCGTCGATACGATTCCTATCGTATGACGCACATACCGCCGTCTTGTCTTGTATGACACAACATATGTTTTCTGAGAGAGGATTCACCTTATCAAACGTGGGAAGTTTAAAGTACCAACAAAGAAGTACCAATCGTTTAAACGGCACCTGCTCGAAGGTGTAGAATTAACTGTAAATGATAAAAATCGTAGGCAATATCCGCCATACTCTGGTATGTGGAACATCGATACGTGTAAAAATTCTAAGTCTGCTTGTTACATTACGTTCTACTGACTGAATGTGTTCATCCAGTGTGTTCATTTATACATTCAGATGCAATGTGACTGCTTGACACTGTACCGCCGCGGCGGTAGAATAGCCGTACGTGCTGTGGTGCCTGGCTCCGGTGCGCGCGGCCGTTCGCCGACGAGGGTTAGTCCTTCCTCGGGGATGGGTGTTCGTGTTTTCCGTAGCATAACTTACTTTTAGTGTAAGTAGTTAGTAAGCCTTAGGACTGATGACCAGCGTAGTTAAGTCCCTTACATTTGCAAACACATTTTTGACACCTTCCCGGTGTCAGGCAGTGTATTGAATACATGAGTAAAAGCTCTTGGATCTGGTAGATTTGAGGAAATCTTAAGCCGCCGTATTCTCTACCGCCAGCAGCGGCGTTTCCATCAAAAAACCCATACACAAATGCCGTATTGGCATGCTCAGCATGTGTAAATACGTTCCGCGTAATTACACGTTGCAGTAGTTGGCCAACAAATAACAATGAAAACTGCAATGTAAACTTCAGCGCGACTTCAAAACTTCAGCACCAATTCTCTAGTGTTATAATTTCGTGTGACTCAGTGGCCTGATGCAAGTCTTTCAACTGGACGCCACTTCGGTGATTTGCGTGTCCCCTAACCTACCTCAGTTATCCAACCGAGGAAAGGGGACCTACAGTTTGTGGAATCCGAACCCCTTGTCTGATATTGGATAATTACGATCGTAGCTATCGATGTAAGAACACTGGAAGCGAAAATGCGTTAAACTCGACGATACCTCTGTACTAAGATTACACATTATACGGCATTTTTCAATGTAATTGGTTAATGTTGCCACCACCTTGCATTGGAGACGTGCGTTGCATGTAAGCTGAAGGAACGCACTCAAACGGAAAAAATGTCGCCTGTCATACGGCAGAAATGACTGGGAACTTAAATAGGAATACTTCGAAGACACCTTGTTTACCTCGTGGCGTAAATTTCGGGAATCTGCATTCGAGGAAGACAATGTCCAACCCAAGGGAGAAAATTTATTTTGCATGTAGATCATGCGAATGAGAGATTAGGATACCTCTCTTGCTCAATACGCAAACGGAATAAGACAACAAATCGACGAAATAGGTACGATATACTTTCTGGGATGTCCCGTTTGCTTTAATCCGGTACTTCGTCACTTGACTATCAGCTGTCTACGCAGTTACGATTGATAGTGATTTATCGATATTCATTCTGTGAACGCGGACCTTCCAACACAACGCCGCTGATGTGATTTTTGTTATGGTCTTCAGTCCGGAGACTGGTTTGATGCAGCTCTCCACAATGCCCTATCCTGAGCAAGCCTTTTCATCTCCTCATAACAACAACCCACAACCACTTGAATCTGTTTACTATACGCGTCTCTTGGTCTCCCTCTGCGATTTTTACCCCATACACTTCCCTCCAATGCTAAATTCACGATTCCTCGATGTCTAAGAATGTGTCCTATCAAGCGATCCCTTGTTTTAGTCAGGGTATGCCAAAAATTCGTTTTCTCACCAGTTCTGTTCAGTACCTCTTAATTAGTTATGCGATCTACCCACCTAATCTTCAGCAATCTTCTGTAGCACCACATTTCAAAAGCCTCTATCCTCTTCCTGTCCGCACACCTTATCGTCCATGTTTCGCTCTCATACAAGGCAACACTCCATACAAATGCCTTCAGAAAAGACTTCCTTACACTTAAATTAATATTCGACGTTAGCAAATTTCTTTTTCAAAAATGCTTTTCTTCCCCTATGCCATTTTATATCCTCTGTACTGCGACCATCTGTCTTTTTACTGCTCAAATAACAAAACTCATCTACCTCCCTTATTGCTTCGTTACCTAATCTAATTCCTTCAGCATCACCTGATTTTCTTACACTGCACTCCATTACCCTAGTTTTGCTGTTGTTAATGTTCATCTTATAAGCACCTTTCAGCACACTGTCCATTCCGTTCAATTGCTCTTCCAGGTCCTTTGCTGTATCTGACAGAATTACTATGTCGTCGGCAAAACGCAATGTTTTTAATTCT
This sequence comes from Locusta migratoria, assembly GCA_026315105.1. NCBI lineage: Eukaryota > Metazoa > Arthropoda > Insecta > Orthoptera > Acrididae > Locusta > Locusta migratoria. The sequence continues at coordinate 320,335,939 of CM048745.1, forward strand.
TCCCCCTGAACTTTAATTCCTTCTCCAAATTTCTCCTTGCTTTCCTTTATAGTTTGCTTAATGAACAAATTGAGCAACATTGGAGAAAGGCTACAACCCTGTCTTACTCCCTTCCCAACTGATGCTTCCCTTTCATGCCCTTAGTCTAATAACTGCGTGATGTGATTTTATCTAGTCCAAAATGCTGAGCATCGTGTGCTTTTACGCCAACTAATGCCACCCAGTTATTTGAGTGTTCTGATGATGCGCCAAAAGCGCGAAACGCTTTAAAAAGAAATAATTTGCAACAGACTTTTCAATTCAAAAACCCTGTACAGTAGTTAACCGAGTATGTATACTGGGCCGTATGAATAAAATGGAGTATCTACTTTATACTCTGGATACCAGAGAACATACTCAGATTAGCATGAATAAAGGGAGTCGGAGAATATACTTCAGCCGAGTATGTTCTCGGCGTGAGTAACGGGGTGGGAGAAGTTGCTCACAGCAGAGAACATTCTCTAATTTTATATGAATAAAACTACAGAAGTTTCTCACGACGGGAGAACATTCTCAGATTTCTGGAGTGAGCTCTATGGCATACTCCGCGCTGAGTAACTTCTATTAAGGTTACGTTTTACTGAGGTTTATAATAAAAATGACAATTTTGTTACTTAGAAGGCAAAAAAAAGTTCCTTTATAAGTAGTCTTTAAGAAATACGAGGGGATCTATAAGTTAATACAAATAAACATTTTAACTAGTATCTTCCTTCGGAAAAATCGTGACGCTTCCAGCATTTTATACAGTGACGAGTGATGTAAGAGCTGTTTTCATTACCGACATAAAAATGAAACAAATGGATTCAGCTGCGTGTTTACTCATTTGTTTGGCGTGTATATTTACAGTTGTAAACAGTCACATAGCAAAATGTTTTAAAATAGGGTCTATTAGTAAGACCTTATGCTGTTGGTTCCAAATAAAGTGTATCCCAGGACTTCAGTTTCTATCACAAAATAAATATTGCTACAATACCAGGTACCGGTAGGCCTACTGAAGTAGTTTCTATCCAAACCGGTTGGCCTATTTGATGCGTTTTCTGACTTCGTAATCGTAACTTCTTTCATGTTACAAGTAAACACGACTGGAAAATTAATAACTGATTAATTACGTACCTAGTAGCCTGTTTCTTGTTCAAAATCGCATGGCCTAATGCTTATGAGCAAACCATTGGGTGTCATATTTAACAAGGCCTATCGCATGTTAGAACACTCAGCATTCCACGTTGTAACAGATGAATATGTGATGTATTCTTATTATATCGTTCGCAAATTGTGCTAACCCTACTTCATTAACAAGAGTTTCTCGCGTAACGAAAATTTTGTATCGCCAGCAGAATACATTTTCGTAAAAAGTGCATATTTAGTCTTAATATGCTCCTTCACAACAAACTAATATCTAAACAAAGTACAATTCTTTCTGAATACGTCGATGCCTACTCCAGATTTGTACACTTAATAATTTGCCTAATTTGGCTAGTTTAAAGAAATACACGATTGGACAGCTGATCTGTGGCGGACATGACACGCGGAGAACTTACTCAAGTAGGAGGGGAGGTAGCGAGAATGAACTACCTGCTCAGAGCATATGCTTCGAAGTTTTTATTCATGCGAAATTGAGAACGTACTCAGAACGTTCTCTTGCTCTGAGCATCTTCTCTGAAGCATATGCTCTTTTTTTACTCATACGACCCATTGAGCTTGCCAATAGTTAAGCTGTGATTACTGTTCGGTAATGCGGCACTGCCCCAGCAGCGTAAAAGCCCGTCGTGGGCACGGAAGAAGCGACGGCAGCGCGCGTTACGAAAGGCGCCATAAGAGCGAAGCGGCGCGTAACGGCCGTGTGGGAGCGGCCGGCGTGTGGTGGGACCGTTTCTGTTCCCGCGCGCGCGTGCGCGCCACGCCGTGACGCAACCGCCGCTGCGCTGGGAGCCGTGACTCAGGCGGCGCGGGAACACCTCACACGAAGTGTGAAACCTTCGCCACACATCTGTTCCATACACACATCTGTTCCATTTGTCACTCTCCCCACATCTAAACGGCAGTCTACTTCCTCCCACACACGTTGAAGGACATCAGTTTTAACGGAGTGAAAAGCTTCCCTGATTTTTTTCCTTTAAGTGGTCAGCGTCGTAGACATGAACACTGTACACATGCTGCTCCATCGCCTCACTCGGCAAGTCTGGCTGTTCGGTGGACTTTATTTGGACCCCCGGCCACATTGGCATCCCAGGGAACGAGCGAGTCGATCGGCTAGCTAAGCTCGCCACCACCGCTCCTCCCCTGGATATTGGTATCCCAGAACGGGATATCCTATTGGATTTGCGCCACAAGGTTGTTGAGGCTTGGATCATACAATGGGCAACACTGAGCACTCCCAACAAGCTCCGAGCGATCAAGTCCTCTACGGCCGTGTGGAAGTCGTCTTTCCGGCCTTCCCGTAGGGCTCTGTCCTGTGTCGCTTACGTATTGGCCATACGTGGTTGACACATGGCTACCTTGTACGTAAAGAGGACCCACCGAATTGCCGATGTGGAAGTTTGACAGTGGTCCACATCCTGTCGGACTGTCCGCTTTTAGCCGCCTTGCGGCAGTCCTTTAGTCTACCTACTGCGCCTGCCTTGATTTTATCTGACAATGCCTCTATGGCTGACAGTTTTTTAGGTTTTATACGCGCAGCCGGATTTTATCATTCTATTTAGTGGTGGGCTTGTGCCTGGTGTCTCAGGCTCCCACCTCATATTTTACTGTTTTTCTTACTTCTGCCCTGTTTTTTACCTCAGTTCTTAGTCTGTGCAGAGTGACTGGCTCATCTTGTATTTGTTTATGAGCCAGCCACTGTTGCCTGCTTTTAGTTCAACACTTGGTATCTCTTATTCTCGGCTACTTAAGGGTTGTTGAGAGTATAAAGTTCACTTGCACTGTGTGCCCTTACGCTTCTCTTCTGGGGGTTGAGCTATATTTGACTTTTTCCTACTTGGATGTCTTGTCTTCGCTAGGAACAGGGGTCTGATAACCATGTAGTTTAGTCCCCTCTAAACCCACAACAACATGCTGCTCCACAATACCGGAGAAGAAAAATTCCACGCTTAAAATCCACTCATTCCTATCCACAGCTTGGGAAATGTGTCCAGGGTGTCTTAAACAGTTGTGGTGTATTCTTTCGGAAGGTCCTTAAGAAGACATAATAGCCGTAAAGGGGCAGGTGCACTACATAGTGTGCCGTTGGTTGAGAATTTGGGCAGGGTGGGAAGCGTGTCTGGTTAGCCTAATTGGTTAACGCGACCGCTGACCCGAAGCAGGATATCCAGGTTAGATTTCCGGGCCAGCATAAATTTTCAACTTCGCCATTGAATTTATTTCAATGTTCTAAAACGGTCGATATGTTAGAATATGACGAATACATACTTACATGATTATGGCGTAATGTGGGGCCGCCGTCTAGTTAAGTTTCTGGAACCGCATACAAATGAAACACGTTGCCGCAGTTTGCTTGGCAAAGAATTAGACAAGGTTAAGCAGTCGTCGATCCAAAGATAGCTTTGAACACCATAGTGCTGAATTATGCATGGTCCTGTTTAGAGGTGGTCTGCACGGAGGTGGTGTGGCCCGATGGCAGTGTGTGCCAGACTATACTACCCGAAGCAGTGGTTCCATCTCCAGTCAGTCCTGAAATTGTCACTTCTCACCTCGCCCAGTGTGCTTACGTGTAAAATGCCGAGATTTCATGGTTCTGAATCCACATTAAGCTGTAGGACCCATTACAATACTGTTAGGACCTATTACAATACTGTCAGTTCAGGAGTAATCGGAAGACAATGGCTGACCACAAAGAAATAACTACCTATAATTTTCATTCTTGGGCAAAGCAGACGTTCATCTTTGGAGAGTTAGGTTGATTTTCAGTGTGGCCAAAAGGTTTCTCAGTAGCCCGTATTGACATAACGATGGACATGACCACACATCGAATGTGGACTCTTCACTATAAACACTATCCTCTTTAGGAATTGTAGATCGTTGTCAATGCCACGAAGCATCCGTGAAGCAAATTCATATCGTTTCGCCGTAGCATACGTTGATAGCGTATAACAACTGAAGTCTGTAACCCTTAAAACGGAGAAGTTTCTTTAGAACTTCATGGCCTGTAGTCTTTTCTGTAACGGTAGTTCTCGAGTACATGTACACACAGATTTTTGTAGGGTCCTTAAGTGTCCCGTATTGCTTCTATAGTTTAGCACGTTTTGAAGGCTTCCCAGAATTTTTAGTCTAAACTGCCAATTCGTTAAACTACTTACCCCACCGTCTGTTAAATCTTAGAGAGGGACGTCATTGTACACTCATTCTCGATTGGCACGTGTAACTAATTCAAATATGTAGCAAGTCACTGGACATAATGAACGCTCTTCTGTGTCTCCCCCCTCCTTCCTAAAATGGCCTGACGTGTTGCAGCTACGCAATTCACTTCATTTCGTTGTTGCGGCATTACTTTCGCGCTCAATGAAATTTACGTGGTCAAGGTTTCACGTTTGTCTTCATTGCTTATGTGACCGGTTAGAACTGCATTATGACTTCACAGGCAGCCTGTACTACTTCCTTTAGACAATCTAAATTTGTGTCGTTTTATTCCTGCGAAAGATAACATAAAGACGTAGCCTTCTGGAGTAAGCACGTGACTAGTCTCTTATCGCGCCTGTGACTTACATCGCAGCAGTACTAGGGAGCAACGGGTCTGGAGCACGTCGTCCCGACCGTCTTTTAGCTCCGAGGAAGAAACTTAGACATCTTTAGGAGACTTAAGTTGGGTGCTTTTCTTGAGGGACTGTGACAAGGAAAACAATCCCCACCTGTCAGGGGTTCAGTCTGGAACCTCAACTAGAGGAACCCAGCGCCCTGTCCTCTTGACCAATGTCCACAGAAATGAATAACTTATTAAAATATATAACTTCGGTTTGCCTAAAAACTTGTTACTGTCGAACAGCAAAGCACCTGGAATATAAACTGAATGGAATAAACAATTTCTGAAAGGAGAGTATAACAAAAACATTGAGAGCAAAACAAGGACAATGAAATGTAGTCCAATTAAATCAGATTATGCTGAGGGTATTAAATGTGGAAAAGACGTAAGATGTATGAGAGTTTCATGTAGTCAGTAAAATAATTTTTAATGGCCGAAGTTGAGAAGGTATACTGTAAAATTCAGAAAGGCTTTGGAAAGAAAGGCCTTTCTGAATTGAAATTTGTTGACATCCAATATTAAGTGAAAAGTTTGTCTGGGGTGCACCATTGAACGGAAGTGAAACGTAGACGGCGTTCAATGATAGCTTTCGAAATGTTACATGATACTGAAGATTAGGTCGCTAGATTGTGTAAATTTCAAAGCACTAAAAATTCCAGAGAATCCTATCTGGCTTCACGAGATCGATTGATAGGACACATTTGGAGACAATCGGCAGTTCAGTATTAGAAGTGGGGGTGTAGGCTGCAGTTGTTAATCTTAGATAAGTTTCGTACATTAGAGTTGCCTTCAAACTGGTCCCTGGCATAAAGATTACGATATAAACATTAAAATACAAAACGTCGCACATTTCAAAGCGCTTAAGACTCAAGGTCCAATGAAATTGCTCATATTCTAAAGAATCTCAAATTTACTTTTCCGCGGCATATGTACGGTAGATTCTGCGAACTGAAAATAGTTATTGCAAAGCAGCATGCAAGCAATAGTAGGGTTTTTAGATTAGAGAAAAAAGTTTGCTACCCAATGTAGTTTTCGCAGATAGTGGAAAAAATTGTGGAATGTTAACATTGATTACGCGTGTCTGTGTTTAGGAAGACTGTGTACATAACACGTCTCAGGAGCCCATGTAAGTCACTTAGATTTAGGAAACTTAATGCAGCTCGAGCAACATGGCATCGCGAAGTACATCGGCGTCCTCGTTAATACGCTTATGAAGATGTAATTGTAATAGATCTGATGCTTGACAAAAAAAGTCTACAGCTTCCTGGGAAGACCTTTCTCAGATAACATTTTCTGCATTGTAATGTTAGTGTTTGACTCGTGTCACACATGGTATCATTGAACAGGCTAATGAAACCGCAAAACTGAAGGTCTGATGTTAGCTAACCTCGACGAGATTGTTCGGCCGTTCTTTCAGAAAACACTGGATGGATGACTGTACCTGGAATTGCTTGTGAAGCTTTTCTACCCTTGGGTAAGCAGCGGCTTTGCGCAAGTCCCTGGATACGAAATTTCTCAATCGTTCCATCCAACGCGGAGAACTCATTGTCTGTCCATCACTTATCTCGTTATTGCCTCGTTGTTCTATTCGCGAGGTATCACATGTATGGAAATTGTTTTATACTCAGATGTTACGACGTTGCATCACCTATGTGATGACGAGACATTCACGAAGAGCTTGCCATGAACTCTAATGCGTTACGTATTTTTCGTGTTGAAAACTGTTTACGTCTCTAGGTCTACCGATGATTATTAAACATTTTTCTTCCCTGGGCCATAATGTAGGTTGAAAGGAACATTCTACTAAAACTAAAATATCAGGTCGCAACTGAAATTGGGCAAACGTACAAGACTGTCTCCAAGGCATATCGGCTAAAACATACTCGCAGGCCCCCTCACTGTTAAATGTATATGGAGGGGCGGCGCAACTTAAACCACAGACTGGATGAGAGCGCGCTACGGCCGACGCTGAAGAAACTGATGTGACAGACGCCGGATATGGATGTTGCTACGAGAAAGCGTACGTGTGCTGTTTAAAGTACGAGCTTCGACTGTAAGAATGTTCCACTACCCTCTAGGTTTCGTTGTCGTATGGACCACGAGAACAAGGCTAACCATCGCAACACACGCTTATTTTTTAACGCAAACAGTAGATATATTTACTTCTTGTCCACCTTAAAATCGGAAAAATACAGAATTGTTGTTTTTACTACGAGATTTAATAAAGGCTACACTATTTTTATGGACTAAGACTTGATTTTAGTACACGCTTAAAATGGGTGCTACCGAGGAGGCACCTTGACGACCAGTTCACATTAACAAGTTTCCAGAATGAAACCTTCACTCTGCAGCAGAGTGTGCGCTGATATGAAACTTCCTAGCAGATTAAAATTGTGTGCCGGGACTCGAACCTGGAACCTTTGCCTTTCGCGGGCAAGCGCACTACCGACTGTGCTATCCCGACACGACTCAAGATGCCGCCTCACAACTTTACTTCCGCCAATACCTCGCCTCCTTTTAATATGCCAGGAAGTTTCATATCAGCGCACATTTCGCTTCATTCTGGAAACATCCCTTAGGCTGTGGCTAAGCCATGTCTCCACCATATCCTTTCTTCCAGGAGTGCTAGTCTTGCATGGTTCGCAGGAGAGCTTCTGTGAAGTTTGGAAAGTAGGAGGCGAGGTACTGGCGGAAGTAAAGTTGAGGCGGCATCGTGAATCGTGTCGGGATAGCACAGTCGGTAGTGCGCTTGCCCGCGAATGGCAAAGGTCCCAGGTTCGAGTCCCAGTTCCGACGCACAATTTTAATCTGCCAGGAAGTTTCATTAAGTTTCTTTAGTTGTTGACTTCTACTTACATTACTACTTTAGAGCGACGGATGCCTAAATCGGGTCTAACCTTCACTGTGAACTTCTACAAACACGTAAATTTTTGGGTTGAATGTCATTCATTAATGGAAACAGGTAGACTTCGTTAAAAAATATTCTTTCATAATGTTAAAATATAATGTACCTGACTGTGTTCAGAAGTTGGGTATAAAATCTCTCCCTCGGTTGGTATTGAGGGTCAACCAAATCAGTGTACAGCGATGCTTGAAAAATCCTTCCCATGCTCCATATGCGAATGAACTGGAAACAGCCCTAATAACTGGCGCATTGGGAAATGACTTCCGTACATTTCAGTGTTTAGCAGAATATGGATGTAGGTGTGAAATCTAGCATTTGCATCACTCTTCTACAAATATAGTAAATTGTGCTCCTCCAATAAGATAGTACCTGATACACGACGAAGTTCTAAAATTTAGTTAGGTTAAATTTACGCATACGACTTGACAATATTTAACAATGGAATGACTTACGTGTAGGATCATTTTGGGCCCTTTTTACAGTAACGTTTAGGATCGAGGTTATTTACCTTTAAGAAACGCTGAATGTACCCTTCATAAAATGATCCACGAAAAAGAAATCACCTTATGTACACGCCTGAACGATGTGATGCTGCTAACATCATATGATTCAAGCTGTGAGAGGTACAGTGCTTGTTGTAATACAGCTTCGTGAACAAGGGTCTTTGGTTGCCACTTCCTGAAAACAATTCATACACATAAATATAAATGAAGATAACTATAAAGAAAAACTGTGCTCCAATAACTCGATTTCCACGCAAATCCATCTCGAACGTGTTTAGTCGACTGCAGTAAACTTTAATGCGAGCTTCGCTGTTTACACAAGCGCTCACATTCCATTCTGAGAGATTTCCCGTTGCCGACGCCACGCCATATTTTTGATGCCCTTTATTCCGTTGGAAAAGTCAAACCATTGCATAGCTTTTGCGTTACTTGAATTTCATAATGAAAAGAAAAACTGAACTTCGTGACATTGCTTATGGTGCGGCGTGTAATGTTAAACTTGATCCTGCCGTAGAAACGAGAAAAAGCTGTGTATAAAAGGCATTTAAAACTGACCCAATGCATGTGTTCGAAAAATTGGTATAAATAAGCGGAAAAAAAAACCGCCGACTAATCAGCGTGAGCTGCTATCACTTTCTCAAACGAATCCCACCACCGTGCACTAAAAGGTAGCACCGTCATAAAAGTTCCTAAAAGCACCAGCTATAAAATAAGTTACGAAAAGGTTAATTCCATTGTCCAAAAAAGTGAAACGTGATTCAAAACACGTCACACAAATTCGTGCTTTTCTAGCTAGTTTGAATATTTCATCAGCGTAATGCACTTGGGACCGTCGGTTCCACCCTGTATTTGTTAGAATAGCGAAATGCGTGAGTGCGTGGGATGCTCCCATATCCACCGTGCGCATTCTACGTGTTAACAACTGCCGCTCCGGTTCACAGACCATCCTGATGTACCTTTCAAACGGTTTCCTTTCCCATTAAGCTAGTACTGGGATGGGCTCCCCGTTTCCGCCCACATGACAGCTCGACGACAATGCAGCATAACAAGAGCTGTTCAAACTGTACTAGCTATTCTGCCAATCCAGCTCGCAGGGGGCGGGGCGACTGGCGCCAGAACTCGGTGATAAATGTCAAGGCCTTCACGTCCCTACTGGCAGAAATGCCCGCCCACCCGAATCGCGAAGAGTATTCAATTGTACTTCATCAGAAATAATTCCGTTGCTTTTAACTGTTTTTAACTCCACCATGCTACATATACATAATTTTAGTTAGTAGTCTGAGGAATCACTTCATTTGTTGCTTTGTAATGTACGTAATTGTGCACTTATGGCTGACAAACGCTGTACACTGTTCTTGCTGTAACACACTAGTAAAGCATCTGCGTCCATTTGTTCATCAATTTTCCACTTAAATGACTTGTTGTTGTTGTGGTCTTCAGTCCAGAGACTGGTTTGATGCAGCTCTCCACCCTACTCTATCCTGAGCAAGCCTTTTCATCTCCTCATAAGAACGACAACCCACATCCACTTGAATCTGCTTACTAGGTTACGAAATTCTTTGAGCTTTATTTCTTGTTTGATCTCAAGTGTACTTCATAGTGCCCATTTTGGTAAATTCGTTAGGGAATCGAATGACGCAGTGGAATAAAGCCTCGACCATAAATATTGGTAGACTAAGCATGCATTATTTTCATGCCACAAACATGCCTGTAGCTATACCATGTGACTATTGTCAAAACAAACGTGTCCAGCTTTAATACAGAATGTTTCGTGAAGGGGAGACACAAAATTTCACGTGTATTATCTATTTGAAATAATAATTTCTTGAAAATACCAAGCTGTTCTTATATCCGGGTAATATTTGACTTGCGTGGTTCTATGTTGCTATCACAACTGTAATAGCCACTCTTTTACGCGGCCTACCAGTATCAGACATGCCAAGTATTAAGATTTTTTCATAATTACCACGATTTATAGGCTAAAATAACGGTCTTACGGAAGCCCCAGCTGAAATTACGGATTTCGCTTTTTGATTTATTCTTAGTAGTTTGGCCACATACTATTTTTCGGTGCATTCTTTTCTAGCTCACACTAATGTACACTAAGTGCTTCGCTGACTACTCTACTGTGGGTGCACTTGCAGTTCAGCTACGGTTTGACAAACTTAAGCTCATGCTGTTACGCTACTATAAAGGGCAAATTAATTGAGCACCATTCAAATAACTGTCGCACTTGCTTTTACTTTATTGCGAAGACAAAACGAATGTAATGTTAGATATAATTTCACGAATATTTTACCAGTGTTATATTATTATTATTATTATTATTATTATTATTATTATTATTAGCTATATTTCTTGTATATTCAGTATAGTCTTTAAAGAGTCACAACTACGCTTTAAACTGACATTTTGTCAATAAAAATCATCCTAAATTTTCCTATCCATATTACGACTAGATTCTTTAGAAACTTGGCATATCTGTAGTATCTATGGTCAAAGAACAACACTTCATTGTCGCAATGGCCAGGAAGCTCCATAGGCGAAATGCCGTACAGTTGTTCGTTCGTACGTCCGCGGTACCGCTCAGCACTAATAAGCTCAAGAGTTTCTTTAATCAGTTGGACCGAAAAAAATTGACTCATTGAATTTTTCATTGCGTTACTGAGCACTGTCAAACTATCGAAGCTCTTCAAATAGGCTAAGACGGTCATCCTGAAACAAGGTATAGACCTGAACAGATAACTGTCACTACCGACCAGTATCACTACTTTGCACAATCTATAAACTACAAGAAATGCTAATTCTAAGTCACATCCAAGAGATAATTGCCGAAATCATCGCTGCCGAGCAAGGTGACCTTCAGGAAACACTGAACGAGGGCGTAACATTACTACTTTTAATTTCAGTGGTCTCGAATCAGCTGCAGGGTTTTTAACAGATTTACTGTGAATGACCTACATCAGGGTTTAGTTCTGGTCAACCTCATGTTTAACTTGTGTGATGTCATGAATAAACATGGACTGTATGAAGATCCAGTTAGGTATTCGACCTAGTATAGTGTTCTAGAGTAAAGACTTTAAACAATGTGACTTGATGAAACTTGTCTAATCCAAATAAAACTGAGGTTACTGCGTTTCATTTGGAAAGACAACCCAAAAGGAAGCCTAAGGACTTCCTTCAGACTCGGTGTATCAGATAACTATAATCCAGTACACAGCGATATCACCCTTAGTTTTCATTCAGAAAAAGCCCATGAAGCTTTTTAATAAACTTCGTAAGATTGCCGGAAAAGCTTAGGGCGCGAACTCGAATACTATACGCTCTGCTGCACTCGCTCTTGTGTACTCTGCTGGGGAATACTGCACATCAGTGTGGGAAAACTGTGCCCACACAAAAGTCCAGCTTAAGTTATGGGCACTATTAAATCAATGCCCATTCAGTGGTTACCGGTCCTGCCCAATATCTAAAATCTGAGGAGATGCAGCTAGGAATTTAGAATTCCGATAAATACGGCTCTATTGAGCGAAGAGTTATATTCAACCTATACAAAAACCAGACAGCGGTTATTAAAGTCGAAGGGCAAGAAAGGGACGCAGAGGTTGGAGTAAGAAAGGGTTGTAGCCTTTCTCCAATGTTGTTCAATCTGTACATTGAGCAGGCAGTGAAGGAATGGTAGGAGAAATTTGGAGATGGCATTAAAGTGCAGGGAGAAGAAATAAAAATAATGCGGTTTGCCGATGACATAGTAATTTTGCCAGAGACTGCAAAGGATCTAGAAGAGCAATTGAATAGAATGAACATTGTCTTGAAAGGAAGATATAAGATGAATATTAACAAGAGTAAAACGAAGGCAATGGAATGTAATGTCAGAAAATCAGGCGATGCTGAAGGAATTAGAGGTAATGAGAATAAAATCAGTGAATGAATTTTATTTGGGTAGCAAGATAACTTCTGATGGTCGAAGTAAGGAAGATATAAAATGCAGAATGACTATGGGAAGAAAAGCGTTTCTAAAAAAGCTAAACATGTTGACATCAAATATTAATTTAAATGTTAGGAAGTCCTTTCTGAAAGCATGTCTGGAGAGTAGCATTGTATGGGAGTGAAACGTGGACGATAAGGAGTTCAGATAAAATGATAGCTTTTGAAATGTGTTTCTACAGACGAATGATGAAAATTAGATGGGTAGATCACGTAACTAATGAGGTGCTTAACCGAATCGGGGAGAAAAGGAGTTTCTGGGAGATACTAAGAGAAGGGATAGATTGGTGGGACACATTCTGAGACATCAAGGAATTGTCAACTTAGCATTAGAAGGGAGCGTATGGGGTAAAAATCGTAGAGGGAGACCGAAGGACGAATACAGTAAGCAGATTCAAAAGGAAGTAGGTTGCCGAATTTATTCTCAGATGAAGTGGCTTGCACAGGATAGGGCAGCATGGAGAGCTGCATCAAACTAGTCTGCTGACTGAAGACAACAAAAACGACAGAGTGCATATAACTGGACAGACGTGGTATGGCCTGAAGATGATCCCAATGTCGTATCGAAAGCGCTAGCGAAATGTTATCAAAATTTACTTCAGGTTGTGTATATAACTTGACCAGCTGCTGTCCAACAATCCACGGCGGTGTGGGGCTTTTATAATCGGGACGTCCGAAAACTTGGAAGTGCACTTTCTCGAGCATTTTTAGTTGCATATAATGGCTTTAGGTGATTCACATTTTTCTGAACTACATACACCGCAAATATTTGAGTGATGGACGTACATACCTGCCAAGTTTTCCGGTTTACCCGGAAGATTTCCGGATTTGGGGATGGTCTTCCGGTTTTACGGATGAACGTAGTTTTTTCCGGATTTTGAACTCGCGGGCTCGTTCCCGCCATCTGCATTCATATAGCATTTAAGTTTAGACTTTAGATAATAGTTCTGAGAGGCGAGTGTTTGGAATTAGACTGAAAGACGATCAATAATATCGATAAGCCTTTCTCTGAGTATCTTCTATAGAATTTCTTGTAGAAAGGTTTCCATCATTGCTGCCAAGGAAGGGAAGTGAGTCAGTTGAGGATGCAATGAATTTACTTCAGACCCAATTTGTGGCCCAGCAGATTGATGACTCTGCTACTGTTGAAGGCGAGAACTTAACAGATGATACTAAATGGGCTCACTTGATGAGCATTCGTGGAGCTGATAGTGTTCCTAAGTATGATAAGTTACCCAGGCTAATGTTTTCTGTTTTGACTCTACCACACAGCAATTCTGAGTGTGAGCGTGTGTTGAGCTTGGTGAAGAAGAATCAGTCAGTTTAGGTCCTCCATGTCAGATGACTCTGGGTTCAATGTCTGTTTTGAAAACACGAAGCAGTGGTCCATGTTACATGTAAAGTTGTCCTTCTGAATTTCTGAAGAAAGCAAAGAAAGCTACTCATCTTCATATCTCCTCGGCAACTGGTGATGGAATATAGGCAGTGTTCTGTGAACTTCAGAAAATTTTGTAAATAAGTGTAAATAAATTTTTAGTATTTTTGACAGTGTCAGTGATATTGTGGCTTGCAAGATAAAGTGCATAAAAGATTTGTGTGTAGTTTGTGAACTGTTCCCAATGTTAAGTGACAAGAAATGAACACTCAACAAGTAGCTTGTGTAAGTACCTAACTTCAGAGTTTTAATTCGAAAATAGTGATCTTAATATGTACCCTACATTATGAGTTAGCCTAACAATATTTGCAATCACTTTCTGTGTAACCTTTTCTTGCAATATTTGAAGACCTTGCGGTGCATGTGCGCGTTAATTTTTTGCAATTTCGGATCTTTTGGTTTTCTGTTTCTGAAAGTTGGCAGGTATGGACGTATTTTTCCTTATTTAACTCACTTGTATAGTCTTGCATGTAAGGAATGCTTATGCCGTTTACTGTTTCCTGTGCCTTGAGGAGAATCTTTTGGCTTCATAGAATCCTCTGATGGCGATAATATACGCCAGTCTTGTGCCCCGCTGCTGAGACTTATTGGTGTTACCAGCTGTGTGTCGGTGGCAGGTGGTTGCTCCCTGTTGAAGGCAGGCGGATGCTAGGCGCCGTACGGTTAGTAAATTTGGACCGGCGCGGCGCGCCGTGACGTCTAGCAGGAGGGCGTGGCCGCACAGCGGGCGTGCCGCGGCTGCCGACGCTTCGCCTCGCATCGCCTTTGTCTCCAGCCTGCGTGCCGTGCTGGAACTAACCAAAAAAGTGTTGCTGCTTCTTTCACGTGATCGGGCCTCGTGGACCGCACGCTGCTACAAGTTTCCGTCTCCAGTGCTTCCTGTCCATCGCTGTTATCCGCCACCTGCCCACATCTATTGCTGCTTGTTTCACGTCTTCATGGAGGCCATCCCTCCAACGTTTGCATGGCCTTCCTCGTGGTCTCCTTCCTGCAGGAGCAAAATCGAGGCGCTTCTGACGCCACCTGCCATCTTCCATCCTAAAATGAAAATGCCTGGCAGCTACATCGACATTTTCCTTCCGACTACTTGCTCTAGAGTACATCTACATAGATACTCTGCAAATCACATTCAAGTGCCTGGCAGAGGGTTCATTAACCACTTTTCTCTACCGTACCATTCTCTAATAGCGCGCGGGAAGAAAGAACACACAAATCGTTCCGTTTTCGATCTGATTTCTCTTATTTTATTGGGATGGTCATGTCTCCCTAAGTAAGTGGGTACTAGCACAATATTTTTACATTCAGAACTAAAAGTCGGGGATTGAAACTTCGCAAACAGATCACGCCGCAATGAATAACGTCTTTCTTTTAATGATTTCCACCCCCAATCCGTGCAACATTTCCGTGACGCTCCCCCCCCCCCCCCCCCGTAACGTGATAAAACAAAACGAGCTGCCCTTCTCTGAACCTTCTCAATATCTTCCGTCAGTCCCAGCTGGTGAGGATCCCACAAGGGGCAACAGTACTCCAGGAGAGGACGCACAAGTGTGATGTAGGCAGTCTCTTTGGTGGAGATGGTGCATCTTCGAAGCGTTCTGCCAGTGAGACGTAACCTTTGGTTCGCCTTCCCCACAATATTTTCTGTGTGTTCTCTCCAGTCTAAGTTCGTAATTGTAACACCTCTCTCCCGGGCGTTGTCGCACTTCTCAACTCGTAACTACTACTGTCAAGTAGCCCCTTAGTGGGCGTAACAGGTTAGTTGCGCCCTGTTTGTCCCAACAAGGAAAATGTTGACCGAACAGGGAATCGAACCCAACTCAACATGGCAGTTACTAGACGTAAAAATTCAGCTAAGCAGGCTGACAAAAGTTGGTGCCAACCATGTACCATACAAAAATGACACTAACTCACAGTATGTAATCCCAACATCAAAGAAAGTATTTCTTGACGGATAGGAATGTAAGTGAAGTTTCAGTTTATTCATTGTCGCTAATTTCTAACTTTCTACGTGGCGTTGATATACTGGGTATTCACAATTAAAGCCCTACTTTTATAATGCCGTCAAAAACAACCGTGGGTCAGAATGAACCTAACATACTTCACAAAAGGGGAAATGCAGTGACATAAACACAATAATTCCAAAAATATATCTTTAACAGTACGTGGCTCTATATGTGGCATACGGAAAGTGGATGCTGACATTGTCTACGTCATGGGCAACCTATTGTTAGTGGAAAGACCATCCACCACGGCAAGGTCGTAGAACTAACAGGAAGAAATGGTTGTCCTGGGGGCAAAACCCGCAGAAAAAGCACATAATGGTTGTTTTCGTCCTGTGACAAATATTGCAGGAAATAATTAATGTAAAACTTATAACACGGGACTTGCAAGTCACTCTAAAATGATCAATATTTTCTGCTAAAAGTTAAAACCTGTAAACGGACTGCGTCAGTGGTTAATGTAAATGTTGCGTAATACATGTCTTAAATTCATCCAAATTCGCCATGTTGCCAGCTTAGAGCAGTAAGCAATTATAATGCAATGAGGCTGTTACTAATGACGTAACGTTATGGTAGAAATCATGCAGACAGTATCGGACTATAGGAATGCGTTTATAGACCGCTGTAGTGGTTCAGTGTTCTGTTGTTGAAACAAGTGCTCGTTGAAGTGATGAATGCCCAAGGTCGGCAACAGCAGAGAAACTCTGGTACAGGATAAATTTATGACGTGCATCTGTTGAAAGTGGACACGGAGAAAGTGTAGAATGCCCTGGCGCTCGCTTGCCAGTGAAGTGTGGTATTAGCTCGACACGCGCGTCATGCAGTAATGCTTTCGGCGGTGCGCCCTCAGCGTCGGTAGTTCCTGTGACGGCCAGAGAAACGGGCGAGTGGGCGAGAGAAAGCTGCTTTCATCTCGACCGCTGTATTTCGTGTCTCCGCCCTCCCACCTTTTTTAGTGTCTCCAGAGAAATGTCCCTCCTACATTTTTGTAGAAATAGAATGCAAAAATGTGAATTCACTCCGCATGTTTGTCACCGTACTTGCCGAAGAGTGAACAGTTGACCTACTGGTGAAAGGATATGCAAGTGGGATGAAATCGCCGCCCGCGGTGGCCGAGGGGACTGAGGCGCGCCAGTCACGGTCTGCACGGCCACTGGTCGGGGGTTCGAATCCCCCCTCGGGCATGGATATTTGTGCCGTCCTTAGTCTTAGTTCATAAGTAGTTAGTAAGTTTAGGGACTGATGACCCCGTAGTTAAGTCCCATAAGCTTGACAAACATTTGAATTTGGGATGAAATCGTGGCGCAATCTTGAGTGTTAAATTTAATCGGTTTTCCCATTACGTACATTAGAATGAAAGATGTTAAGCGCTGTGGAATGCGAAATATAAGATATAAAAAGCGGGTAGTGTTCCTCTTGTTGCAGAGCAATCGTAAAGGCAAAACGGTCAGTCTGACTTCAGAGAAGTCATATTACGCACGTGACGTGCGATCAGCTCGTCACGCTGAAACTTAGCGTAACACTGCAGGACGAAAGAGACGATCATCGCCTGCAACGTCTGAGATGAATACGAGACGACAGCAGGTAAACCTGTTAGTAGCCTCCGTTCCACGCGTGGGTGATAGTGGGGGCAGAATCGCATGGAGAGTCGCGTCCACGACGTCACAACATGGCGGCGGTGAGAGGCTTAGTCCTCTGAAAGATTGTAAACATTAGCAGTGCACGCTGTTTATAGTGCATTCTTTCCTTCAGGAGTGTATTTGTTACGTAAATTGGTGTTGTGTACGGTGTGATCGCTACGCTGGACGATTTGTGTGTGAGAACGTGTGATTTCTTCTTTACTGACAAAATGCCGTTTCGCTGTTCTGTGCCGAAATGTAGAGGAAATTACGACTGTGAGCCAAAAGTTACCGTCTTTAAACTTCCGGAGAATAAGCTAATGGGGGTGGTTACGTAAACAAAAGGAATCACAGTAGCCAACGGTAAACAGTCATGACTTAAAACTCTTTGTTTAACCTTATAAAAAACGAAAACTTGCTCATTAACTTGAAGGAGCCAAGTTATCCTGGGATTTCTTGATATCTATTTCTTCTTCTCCAGACGTTTAAATACGGTAACTTTTCGGTCACAGTCGTAATTTCCTCTACATTTCGGGACAGAACAGCGAAACGGCATTTTGTCAGTAAGAGATCACACTTTGTTCTCACACACACAAATCGTCCAGCGTAGCCAATTTACGTAATAAATACACTCCTGAACGAAAGAATGCAGTATAAACAGCGTGCACTGCTAATGTTTACAATCTTTCAGAGGACTCTTAGCCTCTCACCGCCACCATGTTGTGACGTCGTGCGCAGGCTTCCTTCTATAGGGGGTGCTGGTCCGGATCGTCCCGTGCGCGGCTGGCGTTATTGCAGTGGCAACGTTCGTTAAAGGCAATGACGGTAACGCTCACATGTAACTGAAAGTTGAAAAGTGCCGCTTTAGTGATGTTACGTACTGGCGGCGACTGCCAGCCAGGGCACAGAGGTTAGTGGCCTCTCGCAACCGGACGGCTAATCTGGAGTTGCCTCTGGTTCCGCAGAGTGCCGGTGCGTGCCTTATCTGTGTGTGTGTGTGTGTGTGTGTGTGTGTGTGTGTGTGTGTGTGTCGGCGCATGCCGGATCTCGAAGAGCACGTTACTCGTAGCCCGTTAATCTTCAGTTACAGCCCCAAACAGTGCGTTTAGACAATGAGAGTTGATCTTTGTTTAAAAATGTGTTCCGGATTTCCTAGAGAGAATTCTGCAGCTGTGTGGACATGTGGCGTAGCAGTGAAATGGCGAGGCGATTGGAGACTAAAACTCGAGGCACAGTAAGTCTCGTGGTTGTCTGAATTGCATACATTGTATGTGAAGTTCCGGAGATTTATAGACGAAACAGTATCAACAGTCGTCGCTAAATTGTGGCAACAATTTTGATCAAATGTTCTATTCATATTCACCGACCCAGTTGCGAATTTGGTAGTTCTGGTTTTGGTACAAATCGTTTATTTTCAAACTTTTTCTACAGAAAAATTTAAAAGCAATAGGTTTTAGTGTAGGAACAATGACAATAGTTTGGTCACATAGGTAACAAAACATTTGAAACAATAATTCTTACCTGCTTTTGATTCTGGCGACTAAAGTTGTTTAATATGCCACTAATGTCGTTTCCTATTAGGACATTGTGTATGCTAAATTTTCCTGGGATCTATTCATACTTGACCAACTATATAAGTGTAAAAGAAAACATCAAATTAATGAACGGTTAAATAGTGTACCAAAGAAAGTGTGGAATTCTCTTTAGGAAAACTGGCCTCAGTATTCCAGGCCGAAATCACTGCCATCAGGGCGTGTGTGGAGGAGAATTTGCGTAAATGCTACAAAGATTTTAGCATCTATAGCTATTCAGACAGCCAGGCAGCCCTGAGATCACTGGCAGCTCCTGCAACAAGGTCTAAAATTGTTGCAGAATGTCACAGGGTTCTGGTGGAGCTAGGGGAAAGCAATAGAGTAAACCTATTGTGGGTGCCTGGCCACTCGGGGATCAGTGGCAACGAACATGCCGACAGATTAACCAGGATGGGGGCAGAGACTCCATTTATTGGACCGGAACCTGTCCTGACAATCACCAAGGCAATGATCAAATTGGAGCTACGTAACTGGCTCAGAAGACAGCACATAGAATATTGGACCAAAGCCTATCAACAAAAACATGGCAAGGTAATGATGCCAAAGCCATGATTTAAAGCTCTGCAATCCTGGGCCTGAACAGGAGATAACTCATGGATGGATTGCTGACAGGCCATGGGAATTTCAAGAAACATCTACATACAATGGGAATAACAGAAGA
The DNA here is from genome assembly GCA_026315105.1 of Locusta migratoria. Classification (NCBI taxonomy): domain Eukaryota; kingdom Metazoa; phylum Arthropoda; class Insecta; order Orthoptera; family Acrididae; genus Locusta; species Locusta migratoria. The sequence goes on from CM048745.1 coordinate 320,355,409, forward strand.
GGACCCAAAATGTAGGATCTGTGATGACGGTGATGAAACTGCATCACATCTAATCTTCGAATGCATTGCATTGGAGAACAAAAGGCACAGAATATTTGGGACAACCAGACCCGAATAAATTGTCTATTAAAGAACTGGTAAAGGGACTCCATGCACTCTTGAAGGGCATTGGTTGGCTTTACTAGATAAACAGGGAGCGATACCGCACAATAAACTTAGTTTCGGTGCGGGCAGTGGCGGGTTGGACCAAGACTGTTTTGGCTTCCCTGGAAAAATCAGTGGAATGATTTGTACCTTGTTTTCAAGGTACAAACAACTACAAATGGCCAACTCAGTCATAAATGCCGCTTAAGAAACACGATTTTAACAACCATTTATGAAACTATACTTCCAAATTCAGTCTTATGCTCAAAAACAGACCTTTTGTTGACGTATGGACGGCAAGGTTAAAAGAGGGAGTCAACTGAATTCGCCGGGTTGCGAGGAAGAAAGGGGTACGCATGAACCTGGTCCGTGGTCCGTCCGAAGTGGCCCTAAGCTCTGCTTAGGCCAGGAGAAGCGGGAAAGCGAAACGGTTTTGCAATGACACGCACAACTGCAGTTTCCAGAGCCAGGGTTGCGAAGGGAGAACGGGTCACCTAGCGCTGGCCCTTGGCACTGGATGGCAGGTAGACAACAAGTTTGTCTTGGTAGCAGGGTGCGCTGAGGGGAGTAGTGGTCATCTGGCTAGGCCTAGTCGAGCTACTGCCGTTGGCAGTCGGGCTAACGGTGTCTGGTGTCTCGTCAAGTCCTCTGGTCCGTCACAATCAACTGTCTGATGTAATTCTGAAAACATACGCGGCGCCGGGCCTCGCTAGCCTCCTTAGGCGGCAGCCGCTACAGAGTGATATACTGTGTGAGCCGCGGTGGCCTGGCCGAGCGCATGGAGGCGCTATGCTACGATGCGCGAGGTCATTCCCCGTCTGGGGTTCGAATCCCCTCTCGGGCATGGATGTTAGTGCTGTCTGTAGTAAAAGCTAGTTCATAAGTAGTTTGTAAGTTCAAGGACTGATGACCCCGTAGTTAAGTCCCATAAGCCTTACAAACATTTGATCATTTGGTAAACTGTGTGCGCCTGGAAACTGATGGCCGCAAATATCAGTATTGGAGAATGGGAGCCCTGAGAGACTTCCACCAAATTTTAAAATCATTTGTAATCAGAAATTTGTTGTTTAATACGAGGGTGCTAAATTTTTAATGAACGAAGTATTTAGTTTAATCTTAACCAGCGTTTTTAGAATTTCATTTATAAGTGTGGGGATTTTCAATGACTTAAGAATTGTTATCCATTTTAAATTGGCAGTGAAACTATATTTGTTGATAATTGCAGTTTCCTATCTGCACCAGGCAAATCTGCTCGGCAATGTTTTGTAAAGTCGTGTTTCGTGGTACTGGTGTCGATACTTTTATGCATTTGTAATATTACATTCACATCTACTTACATGGTTTCTTCTCTCGTTTCAGGTGAGACTCTCATCCCTGCTGGCCCATTGAAAAAAGCATGATAAAAATTGTTCTGATACATGAACGAATTACGTAAGTTTTATCCGCAATTCAGTTAATGAAACTAACATGATACAGTTTCCTGTGTCATATTGCAAGATAATCAAAACATTCAGTGTTAAAATAAAATGATAAATTTAAGTGTCGCACACCATAATGTGGCGTAGAGTTTGACATGCAAAGAACACAGCATTAATCTTCGCCCCTGGCTGTAAATAGTTTATAAGATTATGCAGGGACTCGTCGAAACTTTAATATCTGTTCTCGCCTTTGAGGAATAATAATTTATTTAATCCCCCGTAATAGAAAGTTTTGGGAAACGCATTGGACGTCAGTGCTAAATGATGTTGCAAATATACCTGCAATTCCAGCATTGCATATGAGATGGTAGAAAACACCATGTTGTCATAGTTTGTTACTTACGGCATGTGGTAGCTTCTGAAACTCTTAAACTCCCTCCCCCAAAAGGGGAAAAACTGTGAATTGATATCAGTTTTGAGGACAGTCAATCTTGGGGATAATCAAGGATCCTTAACACAAGGACCAGACGTTTCTGTACCCCTGTAATAGCACCATGTGGATAAATTTTCACCCATAGTAAGAGACCAGTTTTATTGCTATATTGGTGGTGGTGGTGGTGGTTCACATGTTGACATTACATTCAACTAGACCCTGTACATGAAAAATATAATTTGGTCTCTAAACTGAATAGTGTAGTCAAAAGTAAATTTTCAGGAATGTTCATTTTATTTGAAATTTTACCGTAAAAATTCTAGTTTTTCACAGTCTAGAGTATACGTAAACAATTCTCAAATGCAAGATTTTTTCTTACTTAAATCAGTAGACAAAGACCTATGGACAACCAATTTACAGCTATAATTGCAAATGTTTGGAAATAATTGGGAACAAGTTGTTGACAGTATTGTCCAATGAGTTCATTTAATAAGAGTTCCAGCTTTGTAGCTTTTCCCACACGTACTTGTACTTTAAACAAACATTTTATTCCCCTTTACTTTGTAGGAAACCTTAATTTCACTACGTCTTGTTTCCATATTGGTCAGCATTGATGTATGCTTGCAAGGGGAAATTGGCTCCTCTCAGCAGTTCTTAAGGGGCAGCAGTCTCATTTGCTACTCTTAAGAATAAATTTTCACTGTGCAATGTTTGTAGATTTAAAAAAATTGTTGGTGTTGATCATTGCAAAGTAAAGATTTTAGTAAGACACAAGAACAGGCCATATGTGGGGTGCCATTTCGTACGCTGTGTTTTACCATTTAATCACCTATAAGAATCCCTCCTTGGTTTCATGATAAAACTTTTCTTCTCAGTATTACCACATAAGTCATCCAGCATGTATGTTTAAATAGTCCACAGAACCAAGACATAGAGAATAGAACAAAGGATGACGAACAGTGAACAACGCGTATTCGTTCAAAAGCTTAGTTAAGAAGTTACTTGTCCACGTTGTGAAACAGGTAAATTGTCATATGTTAGCAATTATTTGCTGTTTATTTAATGCGTCTGAATAAATTGACTCAGCAGTTTCCAATGGAACAATCGTCCTCTGCCCTTGTCTCACCACCGGATTCGCCACTCGATCGCGTCGGTGAAACGAAGACAGTGGAGAATCCCAGCATCTGTAGTACCGTATCATCTTGCCATTGCAGTTTCAATGACGCGAACTTGCAAAATAAACCACAAGCCCACTATGCTCCTATCAGGAATGCCTCGGCCCACTCGACTTGAACAGGGACAAAGATAAACAAGCATGGCACTTCTGTAAGGGCGACGCACTTAACGAGTGCTGTCTTGTCATAGAACAATTAGCACTGCCTCAGACAGGGGTGTGGTTATTCTGTGACTTCCCCCGTGTCACGTCTTAGATCTGCATGTTGCCAGTCACAGAAAATCGAAAGCCCAGCTGATAAAAGGCGTCCCCCATTTTCCAGATTTTTCGTATTCCACGTTCTTTTTGGCCTGAAGTGTCCTAATGCACTCATAAATATCGTAATAATGTAAAGGTATGCCCAAAAATTCTTGTCTAAAACCTGGTATTGCTGGTATCAAATTCTGTTAAACTGTGTTAAGGGAAAAAGTATCCACAAATTACTACTGGTGTAACAGATGAATTTTTAGTATCTGTAGGTACCTCAGGGGGATGAATTTTTGAGATGTAAAACTACATATGATTATCGGGAAAAGATGAAAATGGAGGGTAGAAGGGCACTCAAAATACCCGCAAGCATAATAATTATTGTAGAGTTAATCTGGCGTCACTTTAAGAATTTAAGTCGCACCATTAAAGTAAAATCTAATGAGTCAGTACTAAATGGTGAAATACGTAAACTCTGACGTCCTACATGCAGGACATTATACGTAATTTTGTTCAGAATCTTACTATGTGATATGATTGTGATCAGCAGTTGGTACCTACTGTAAGCCATTGTTAAAAGTTTGAAGTCTACAATCAAAACCTTACGTTCTGGTTTGTATTTGTGATTGGAAAGCTGTTAGTTTTCCTTTACTTGGGGAAATGGCAGAAAGGTATCACATTGCCTACGAAAGGTTTGTGTAATTCGTATATTTAAAAGTGCTAGTATTATAGCTACAACTGAAAAGAGATTATATCATGCTGTAAAACTCGTGTAATATCCATGGTCCACAGTATTGATCGTTACATTTCGCCGTACTACATATGTGTTAAAGGGTGTTAATTTAGAAAAAAATTACTGTTCCTTTTATATAGGGGTTTGTCTAGATCAAGCTGATATTACTTGAAAATGAAGATATCATGGATGCCAGCAGTTAAATTTCGTTGACAGCTTTTCCCTAGGGCTTTACCATATGTTCGTCATAAGAAAAGAGGAAAATTCTTATAAAAGACACTTTATTGTAAGCATACTGTAATTTGCAACTTTATTAATGAACTACTACAAACTAAATCAGTAGGCTTGTGGTTATTATAAAACAAAATATTATGAACCTTGACAGTTTATTCATAACTAGACTCCATTGTCTGTCTTGTCTTTTTCACTTTTGAACCAACTATATTTACGATCCAATATTAACCCTTACGATACTTCTAAGACTTACCTTTAACAACGAATATGTAAGTTCCAGCAGGGCTAATCATTCAGCTTCATGTTCGTCTCTTCCTCTCTTGAATGATTAGTATTTCTGCAAGAGTAAGTCATTCAACACTGACTTTATTTTCGGCATTTAGTATTTTTATTAAAGTTCGTAATTTATTTTGTAGCAAAAGCCTGCCTACGATCTCGAACACACAATACAGCTTTAACCTAAACCACAAAGTATATCAAAAGCAACGCCAAAGAACATAATGCACAAGACAGAATGATATACAACCGGGTTCCTTCGCAGAGATGTTCCGAATCGTTTGCAACTGTCAGACCCATGCGGAGAGCAAAATTGTGAAAAGCAATCTCTCTCTGTATGCGCGTGATAGTTGCGAACAGTTTTAAACCTGCAGTGCGAACAAATCCATTGTCACCAGTGACACATTTTCTTTCTCAGAACACGAGGACATTTTGTACAATTTTATAAATTCCGGCCGGACACATTTTCTTTCCTCAAAGAGTAAGTTTCCGGGAAAAAGAGGACGTATGGTAATCCTACTTTTCCCTCCACAAATGCTTGTGGTGATGTGACTCAGGATTCAGGCAGTGAAAATATTGCAGATTTAGATAACTTACCGGGAAATCAATTGAGAACTGAAACTGAAGAAAAACTAGTTATTGAAAGTTAACTTACTGGACGGGGCAGGGAAAGGCAGACAGGATGAAAAGTATTCTGATCTTGCAAAGTACAATAATAAACGGCCTCAACACTACGTTCCAAACAAACGAAGTCGGTCGCTAATATTCTGGTCATTTTTCGAGGATATTGACCCTCACTGCCTAAACTGCAACGGTGACCATGCGGCTTCCTCTCGCGACTGCCCTGTATACAAGGATGAGAAGGTAATCCAGCAAATTCGGGTTACGGAGAAGGTATCAACATCTGCCGCTCGAAAGTTGTTGGCGAGTCGAAAGCCCACTGTCCTCCCAGCGGGTACATACAGTAAGGTACTCACCTCAACTCGACCTACCAAGGATTCCAGTACCCAGACATGTGACTTGACTTTCGCTGACACAGTTGTGCGATCTGCCAGCCCGAAGATTGCCCGTTCCACGTCCCCGCTTCCTCCTGCTGCTTCTAGGGTACAGTCTTCGTCCAACTCTAGTAAACCGCGGGCACCTAAACAAGATGCCCGGACCTTGAAAAAGGAACCCGTCCGTGAGGATTTTCTGCGTTCTCAGGCTTCCCAACCGTCAACTGCCTCTTCCCGCCGTCACTCTTCCAGAAGAGCTGACAAGAAAAAGAGTTCCTCTCCTTCCCCGCCGAGGCGTGACCCATCTGTCGCGCCGTCCAACAGTTGCCGGCCTCGGCCGTCTTCTGTTTCACCGGGACGCTCTGTTTGCCGGGCGCCCGGCCCTTTACCGGCGGTGGAAACTGCCCCTCCTGATCAACTCAGGGAGGTGGCAGGCGCGTCGGGCGAACCAATGGAACATGACACTTTGCCCCCAGACAGCGATAGCAGTGCTCCCTCGACATCCGGTCCTCAGCGGCCGTCGAGGTGACCCCGCTCGCTACTTGGTTTTTATCCTTATTTCTTCTCTCATTTTTATCATGGCGCTCCTTCAATGGAACATTCGCGGCTTTCGTTCTAATCGGGAGGAGTTAAAACTACTCCTTCGATTGCACTGCCCGCTTCTAGTCTGCCTCCAGGAAACTAAGTTGCGTCCACGTGATCGTGCAGACTTTCCACACTACACCTCTGTGCGGTTCGACCTGCCACCCGTGGAAGGTGTCCCAGCCCATGGAGGGGTTTTGATGCTCCTTCGAGACGACGTCTATTTCCATCCCATTTCCTTGCACACTCACCTACAGTCAGTTGCCGTCCGCATCACCTTATCCACCTTTACCTTCTCCCTCTGTAATATATATTCGCCATCGTCATCTGCCCTTACTAGGGCAGATGTGCTAAACCTTGTTGACCAGCTCCCTTCACCTTTCGTGTTGGTAGGCGACTTCAATGGCCACCACCCCCTATGGGGCTCTCCGGCACCTTGTCCGAGAGGCTCCCTTTTGGTGGACATTCTCCACCACCTCGATCTTGTCTGCCTCAACACCGGTGCACCGACCTTCCTTTCTGACACAACACACACTTACTCCCATATAGACCTCGCAATATGCACTCCTCAGCTTGCCGGTCGGTTTGAGTGGTATGCACTTTCTGACACGTACTCGAGTGACCATTTCCCTTGTATCATCCACTTCCTACATCATTCCCCATCTCCACGTCCCACCAGTTGGAACATTTCTAAAGCCAACTGGGGGCTTTATTCTTCCATGGCTGTTTTTCACAATCAGAATTTTCCCAACTGTGACAGTCAGGTCGAATACCTCACAGAGGTTATCCTCACTGCTGCTGAACGTTCCATACCTCGTACATCCTCTTCTCCACGTCGTGTCCAGGTCCCTTGGTGGACTGCAGCCTGCCGCGACGCGCTTCGAGCCCGGCGCCGTGCTTTACGCACCTTCCGCCGCCACCCAACTTTGGAGAATTGCATCAATTACAAACGTATGAGAGCGCAGTGCCGTCGTATCATAAACGACAGCAAGAAAGCTTGCTGGACAGATTTTACTACTTCTTTTAACCGTTTTACTCCCTCCACGGTTGTCTGGGGTGGCCTACGCCGTTTGTCCGGCATCAAGGTCCACTCCCCGATTCCTGGCCTGACCGTGGAGAACGCGGTCCTCGTGGACCCAGCTGATGTTTCAAACGCATTGGGTCGTTTCTTTGCGGAGGTTTCGAGCTCTGCCCATTACCACCCTGCCTTTCTCCCTCGCAAACAGGTAGAGGAGGCACGGCCGCCTTCTTTCCGCTCTTTTAATCGGGACAATTATAACGTCGCCTTCACCATGCAGGAGCTAGATCGTGCTCTCGCCCTGTCCCGGTCTTCTGCTCCCGGGCCCGATTCCATTCACATTGAAATGCTGAAGAACCTCTCTCCAGCGGGCAAGTGCTTTCTTCTTAGTACCTACAATCGCATATGGACTGAAGGTCATGTTCCCACAAGTTGGCGTGAAGCCATTGTTGTCCCCATCCCCAAACCAGGGAAGGACAAACACCTTCCTTCCAGTTATCGTCCTATTTCTCTGACGAGCTGCGTCTGTAAGGTGATGGAACGCATGGTTAACGCTCGGTTGGTCTGGCTCCTCGAATCTCGCCGCCTCCTGACTAATATCCAATGCGGTTTTCGTCGACACCGCTCTGCTGCTGACCACCTCGTTACGTTGTCGACCTTCATTATGAACAACTTTCTGAAGAAGCGTCAAACAGTAGCCGTGTTCTTCGACTTGGAGAAGGCATACGATACCTGTTGGAGAGCGGGCATTCTCCGCACATTGCACACATGGGGCCTTCGGGGCCGCCTTCCTCTTTTCATTCAAGCGTTTTTGGCGGATCGCAAGTTCCGGGTGCGGGTGGGCTCTGTTTTGTCAGATACCTTTTGCCAGGAGAATGGGGTACCACAGGGCTCCGTCTTGAGTGTGGCGCTCTTTGCCATTGCAATCAATCCGATCGTGGACTGCCTTTCAGCCGACGTCTCCGGATCTCTTTTTGTTGACGATTTCGCAATTTATTGTAGCGCCCAGCGGACGTGTCTCTTGGAGCGTTCTCTCCAACGCTGTCTTGACCGTCTGTATTCCTGGAGCATCGCAAACGGCTTCCGATTCTCCACTGAGAAAACTGTGTGTATCAATTTCTGGAGATACAAAGAATTTCTTCCACCTTCTCTACGTCTCGGCCCTGTTGCTCTCCCTTTCGTGGAGACTACAAAATTCTTGGGACTCATGTTGGATCGGAAACTTTGCTGGTCCACGCACGTGTCCTACCTGGCTGCCCGTTGTGCCCGATCCCTTAACGTTCTTCGTGTCCTCAGTGGCACGTCATGGGGAGCGGATCGTACCGTCCTGCTTCACCTTTACCAGGCCATTGTTCAGTCGAAGCTCGACTATGGAAGCCTTGTATACTCTTCAGCACGGCCGTCGATTCTCCGCCGTCTCAACTCTATCCACCATCGTGGATTACGTCTGGCGACCGGTGCATTTTATACCAGCCCTGTTGAAAGTCTGTATGCCGAGGCTGCTGTATTACCCTTGACCAATCGACGTGACATACTCTTGTGTCGATACGCATGCCGCCTACGGTCGATGCCCAACCATCCATCTTACAGATTATTTTTTGACGACTCACTCGATCGCCAATATCAGTTGTCTGCGATTGCCTTGCTTCCACCGGGAGTTCGGTTTCGCCGTCTGCTACAACGGCTCGATTTTACCCTTCCTTCCACCCTTCGGTTGAGCGAAAGCCCATTGCCACCGTGGCATCAGGCCCAGGTTCACACACACCTCGAACTTAGTTCGCTCCCCAAGGAGAGCACTCCGGATTTGGTATTCCGCTCGAGGCTTGTCGAACTCCGTTCGCGGTTCGATAATGCCGTATTTATTTACACTGATGGTTCCAAGAGCACTGCCGGTGTCGGATCTGCCTTCGTCGTCGGGGACAACCGTTTCCAATACAAGCTCCCTGACCGGTGCTCAAACTTCACGGCTGAGCTTTTCGCCCTCCACCAGGCCGTTTTGTATACCTGCCGCCACCGCCACCCTTTCTATGCCATATGTTCTGACTCCCTTAGTGCCCTGCAGAGTCTTAAGGACCCTTTCTCAAACTGTCCTCTCGTGTATCGGATCCAACGCTCCCTCCAGTTGCTGGCGGATGACAGCTGTCACGTTTCTTTCCTGTGGGTCCCTGGCCATGTGGGTGTGCCCGGGAATGAGGCCGCCGACACAGCAGCCAAGGCAGCAGCTCTTTTGCCTCGCATGGCTACCTTTTGCGTCCCATCGGACGATGTTCAACGGGCTCTTCGCCGGAGTATCGTGTCGCAATGGCACAGTGTGTGGCTTTCACTGCACAACAATAAATTGCGAACTGTCAAACCGATCCCGACCGCTTGGAGGACATCCTCACGCCCCTCTCGGCGGGAGGAGGTCATCCTGGCTCGGTTGCGGATCGGTCATTGCCGTTTCAGCCACCGTCACTTGCTATCCGCCGAACCTGCACCGCTATGCTCCTGCGGTGAACTGCTGACAGTGCGACATGTTTTACTGACTTGTGTTAATTTTAATCATCTCCGTGTAGCCCTTCACTTTCCGTCTACTCTGGAGGAAATCTTAGCTGATGACACACGAGCAGCTGCTCGAGTTTTGCGTTTTATCAATTTGGCCAACTTATCCAAGGATATTTAACTCTTTTAATTGTCTTTTATCTTTCGTTTTTAGCCTATTGTTGATGTTCTGACAGTCTACATTTTTTTAGATCATAGCGAATCTATGTTCTTGGCTGGGCGCTAATGACCATAGAAGTTGTGCGCCCTAAGACCACAAAAAAAAAAAAAAAAAAAAAAAAAAAAAAAAAAAAAAAGGATATTGACATAATTGTCAAATTCACAAACATATATGCTGCCAAATACAATAGAATTGATGTGACTTCAACTAAAATACTTTGACTTAGCTGTTATATTGAAGTACCAAGGCGGAATATGCACTGGGAAACAAGATTCTCATAATCTTGTAGCTGGTGCCTTTTCCCGAAATATTTAAATTCATAATGTTCAACTTGCACTTGCGTGACAATCTAAATAAGTCACAGATGCGCTAGTGTTATTTGACATGCTCAACATAAGATTCCAAGAAAATCCACCCCCTGAAGAAAAACATCGTTGATGAAACAATGGTGCCTTACTTCGACAAACATGGCTGCAAACAGTTCATGAGAGGAAAACCAATACGCTATGGCTACAAAATTTGGACTGGAGCAACAAAGACTGGCTACATTGTGTGGATGGATCCTGAAAAGGGTCGAGCACTGTTCTACTTGAGAACTACAAACGGTTGAACCTAGGAGCAAGAGTCGTTCTTCAGTATTGTTTGGGGGAAATACTCTTTATCACCTATGTTCGACAATTATTTTCTCATTTCTACTCCTTGCTAAATTACGTGATACAGGAGTCTAAGGTACAGGGACAATTGGAGAAAATGGAATCTCAAAATTCCCCAATTGGACAGTAAGAAAACGAAGAAATCCTTTAGGGGCACTATAGATTTCAAATACAATAGCATTCTAATAGTTGGAAGATAGAATTTTAAGTGTGGTCACAATAGCATCCAACTCCACACCTGTAAAACTACTATACTCAATGAAACAGTTTTAACAGAGTAAGAGGAAAACTGTAAAGATCAATCTCAAATGATTCATCTTTGCAATGGAAAAGTGGGTGTTGAGAGAGTTGCTCAAAACATAAGTCTCTACAGGACATCCATCAGAGGATAAAAAGTGGTACTTCAATTTGATAACTCACTGTATTGACGGAGCTGAACAAAATGCATGGCATTTACATCGGCTTGAAGGTAATGAGAAACTGGATCATCTTGAATTTCGTCACCGAATTGTAACTTCCACCCTCGAAACAAATGCTCAAGCCTGAAAGTACAAAGGCAGGCCATCAAGGACAGAGCATAAAGACTCCACGTATGACAGAATAGACCAGTGGGTGATTGGCCAAGACAAACTCGCTTGCATGCTCTGCCACACAAAACCTCATTGTGTGTAAAATATGACGTTGGTTCCATGTAAAATGGTCTGCTTAAATGTTTGATTTATTGTTAATTAGTTAACTTTTGAAAATCATAAATTACTGTCACAAATAACAGAACATTGTGAAGTATCTATATGACATCTCTATATATAAAAGGAAGTGTCCGGATTGACTGACTCATCGCCCAGCCCAAACCACTGAAGATAGAAACTTGAAATTTGTGGAGGGTGTTGAACTTACTCTGTAGGCGTCATTTAAGAAGCTATTTTTCGATATTCCGTCCGTAATGGGGTGAAATAGGGGATGAAATTATTTTGAAAATACGTAACTATTTAGGCAATTTTGAAGCTAGAACTACAAAATTTCGGATTTTAATTCAGGGTTCGAATTTGACAAGAGTTTCGGCATTTTTGAAATTCGACAAATAAGGGGGTAAAATAGATGACGCAAAAAATTGTTTTTCAAAAAATGTTGCTGTTAGCTCAAATTTAAAGCTATTGCTACGAAACTTAGGTTATGGACTCTTGATCAGGATTAAAAAGACGTGTTTTGGTATTTTTGGAAATACAACAACTGGGGCTAAAAGAGGGGATCAACAATTATTTTCAAAGGCATTGTTGTAAAGGCAATTTTGAAGCTATAGCTACAAAAATTGGTATTTGTATTGTTAGTTAGAATTTAAAAAATACGTGTTTCGGTATTTTTGAAAATTTAAGCATCATGGGGGTTAAATTGGAGAGGGGATGTTTTTCAAAAATCTTTTGCTAATAAGGCAATTTTTAAGCTACAACCACAAAAATTGGTATGTTTTCTTGGTCAGAATTAGAGAGACACGTGTTTCGGTATTTTCAGAAAATTAATCAATTAGGGGGTGAAATAGGGGATGAAACATTTTTTGAAAATACCTTGCTACTAAGCCAATTTTGGTGCTGTTAACTGAAGTTTCAAGCTGTAACTACAAAACTTAAGATATGGATTCTTCGTCAGGATTAAAAAGAAACAAATGGTGCATACCAAACAGCCTACGCATGCGAAGCAGCGGGGGTTCAGCTAGTCCTACATATAGAACACCCTGTTAATTACATAATTTTGAAGCATGAAAATAGTTTTTAATAAATTACATGATTCCTATGTAACAGATTTGTGAGAAATAAATGAAACATTACAAAATTCTTATGACTTAAGAGAATAATCTTAAAGGGAAAACTTGACACAAATATAGTAGACAAACATGGATATTACTGTTGCCACTAGAGTACTCAACTACAGCCAAATGGTAAAGCTGTCTTGGCGACAGTATTTGTGCAGTATCGGATACTGTCAGTGAGGTGGTGTCGAAGTGGCGGCTGTAGCTGGGCGTCTCCTTGGCTGTGCGAGGCGTGCAGCGCAAATTAATCTCGAGTGTGGCTGCCTCGCCCGCTGTGAGTCACGGCGGTGGCGAGAGGTCGCCGCCCTTATTACTCGACGGTCTCGCTCTCTGGAATGGGGACGTCGAGGCACGGCACGCCCGCCCCAGCATACAGTCGCTGAATATGGTAGGGTGCGATTAGAAAGACGGCACCATTGTCTTATTACTTTGCCGAATTAAAATATTTCAGAGCTCGTTCAGAGGTGCAAGGATTATATGATCAGCATCTCCAAAACGAAAGTAATGTCTGTGGGAAAGAGATTCAAACATACTGAGTGCCAAATAGGAGGAACAAAGTTAGAACAGGTAGACAGTTTAAATTACCTGGGATGTATTTTCTCACCGAATGGCAACATAGCGAAAGAACCGGAATAGAGGTGCAACAAAGCTAATGCAGTGAGTGCTCAGCTAAGATCTATCTTCTGCAAGAAGGAAGTAAGTACCAAGACTAAGCTAGCGGTGCAGCGCTCTGTTTCGACCAACTTTGTTCTATGGGAGTGAAAGTTGGGTGGATACAGGTTACCTTATTCATAAGGTAGAGGTTACAGATATGAAAGTAGCTAGAATGATTGCGGGTACCAATAGATGGGAACAATGGCAGGAGGGTGTCCATAATGAGGAAATCAAAGAAAATCTGGCAATGAACACCTAAGAGACTGATGAGCGCTTCAGTGGAGGGTAAGAGGAGTAGAGGTAGACCAAGAAGAAAGTACTTAGATTCGGTGCAGAATGATTTTGAAGTGAAAGGCATAACATCAGACGAGGCATCAATGTTAGCATTGAATAGATCATCATGGAGGAATTTTATTAGAGGTACTATGCTCCAGACTGAACGCTGAAAGGCGTAATCAGTCGCCTATTATTATTATTATTATTATTATTATTATTATTATTAAAGTGTGCATGGTCTCAAATTCCTCCTGTCCCTGCAGTGTTACTATTCAAATAATAAACAAGGAAGATGAATTTTGTGAAACTACGCAGGAACTGAAATGGAATGTGAAGTATCGCCGCGGCGGAGTGACAAAGCGCATTGAGGCGTTATGCTAAGATGCGCGAGGCAGTTCCCCGTCGGAGGGCTCGAACCTCCCCTCGGGCATGAATGTTTGTGCTGTCTTTAGTATAAGGTAGTTCATAAGCAGTTTGTAAGTTTAAATACTGATGATCCCGCAGTGAAGTACCTTAAGCTTTACAAACTTTTGAACATTTTTTGTAAAGTATCTATTTGGTTTCTGCTAGAATTTAGACAGCGAAACAGTTCCAGAAGTCCAGTGACCACAATGTATTCAGACTACTTTAAACGAAAATAGTCTGAAGCATCAACGAAAAGTGATCATTTCGTCTTTATATGTAAATGTATATTCAACGAAGCCACTGGAACCTATGTTCCCAAATTTTGAGACAATTATTCGTATGAGCTGATACCCTCACAAACAACCCTGGTGTTAATACTAGCGCCTTTCATTTAAAATGTTCGATATTCCAGTAAATAACTATTCGAAAATTACTAAGGTACACTTCTGCAAACTTTGGTTTAGACTCTGCCACTATTCGTCATGATTGAAGTTAATAAAGTTCATCGATTCTGCTCTGTGCTACTTTACAAAAAAAAAAAAAAAAAAAAAAAAAAAAAAAAAAACACAACAACTGCTTTTTACATTTGAAAATTTTTTTCAGCAAAGTCCGTATTCTTAAAGATTATTTACATTGATCTATATTGCCAGCGTTGGTAGTTAATCTTCTTTATCTATAAATGTGAATGTCTGTTCGGTGTACGTTTATCACGTCTGAACCACAGGACATAGAGCTAAAAATTTGTACAGTTACTGATGTCTACCCGAGAAAGGCTTTAGGCACGGTTTTATGGCGATCGGATAGCCATTTATATATATATATATATATATATATATATATATATATATATATATATATATATGAATGTCTGTCTGGCGTACGCTTATCACGTCCGAACGACAAGACGCAGAGACTAAAATATTTGTACAGTTACTAATTTATACCTGAGGAAGGTTTAGGCACAGTTTTATAGCGATCTGATAGACATTTAGTAATTTGAAGGATATAACGCGAAATGCTGAACAATACTCTGAAAATTATAATCTTTGAAAATAGTTTTATTGGTTTCATTGTTGCTTGAGAGTTGATAATGATAAAAGGGTGGAGTATATAGGGATGGAAAGTTATCGGTCTATATAAAATTCTACGTGCGTATGTGTTAATATTTCGCTCTGCAGCGAAAACTACAGAACGCATACGAATGGTCTGTGTGTAATTGTTGTCCGAAGTCTCGCGTTGTACACCATTGCAGATCTATGCCGATAGCTATAAGGGGGTGGAAGATATGGTGGTTGAAAGTCGTCAAATTAAAAAAATTGGACTGAAGGCCAGCGATAACGTTTGCGACTCTGTACCAAGGAACGTGATGCCACAGACCATATCTTTGGTCTATGCATGCTACCAAGGAGGTGCTACAATGTCTTCATCTCTTTCTCTGTGTGGATAACCATAGGAATAAGAAAATATAAGAATAAATAAAGCAGTAAAAAAAGATATTTCTTTTAATACATCTCATTAAAAATCGATTTGGCGTTCCTCGCATTATATCAAGTCATTAAAAATGTTCGTTTCTAAAGAAGGTATTGTATTTCATCCTTCAAAACAAGTCTCATAGCACACTACTGAAAGATAAGCTATAATAACCAACCAATACGCGAGCGGAGCCGCGGGTTTAAGCTAGTACTCAATGTATGTCAACCTCATTGACCAAACTGCTTAGGTAATAGGTTCCTAGACTTAACTTCTGAACTACCTTATACTGAAGACAGCACAAACTCATGCCCGAGGGAGGATTCGAACCCCCGACGGGGAACGGCCTCGCGCATCGGAGCATAAGGCATCAATGCGCTCGGCCATTTCGCCACTGCACCCTATGGCTTCAAATCAATTTCTGTAAATATTACTTCATTCAATGATTTTCCCTCAGATTTTTACGCTGTTTTGTCACAGGAAAGTTCGTACTTATTTTTTTATCTGACCAAATGGGGTATGACGGCGAACCCAAGGTCACAACGTCCCAAAGGAAACTGAAGAGAAAAGACAGAAAAAGACGTTTTTTTAACTAGTGCATTGAGTTCCTGCCTTATGATCAACGAAGAATACTATGGAAGTTAATGCGCTGTTTACGTGATCCTGACGCAGAAAATGACCAGAATTGTAAAACGCGAATTGCATCGCAATGTTCTCATTCACTGAAATGCTTGTTCGTGATTTTTCAACAAAAAGTCATTTCACCTCCGTCTGTATTCGAGGCTATTGTCCCACCGCAGTTTCCTTCTATACGGGAAACTAGGACGGCATTTTACCCCCCTTAATGAGATAGAAATGGAAACGCAGGAGCAGGTCAATTGGTCCAGAAGTGCGTAGGGGATTAGAAAAAGCTGTCACAAATGTTGCATATGAATGTGGTTACCTTAAAGGGAAGAAATTTGATATTGCTTTATACAGATCATTCAGAAAAAAATATCTGGCAGGTAATATCCCTACCCCATCAACTCAGATCTCAACGATTAGGAGGCTACTGACCTTAGTGACATAATTAAATTTCGACCATTTCTGAAACTCTACTGAGAATATTTATTATGCTTGGGGCGGAGCCTGCATTGAACGAAAAGTTAATATGTAATACTGGAGTTCCTTACCAATCATTTTCGGGCGAAGTGTGTCACGTCGCCTGAAAATAGAGGGTACGAAACACATCGAAATTAGATACACCGCAATTAAGTGGCTGCCAGCGGGCATTTAATTAAATTTGGAACGTTGAACTTATGTTGCCCAGCGGGATTCGAAACTGGTTTCCGTGGTTCCTAGGCAGTTGCGGTGATCTACATCTACATGGGATACTCTGCAAATCACATTTAAGTGCCTGGCAGAGGGTTCATCGAACCACAATTATACTATTTATCTCCCATTCCATTCTCGAATAGCGCGCGGGAAGAAAGAACACCTGAATCTCTCTGTTTGAGCTCTGATTTCTCTTATTTTATTCTGATGATCATTTCTACCTATGTAAGTGGGAGTCAACAATATATTTTCGCATTCGGAGGAGAATGTTGGCGATTGGAGTTTCGCAAGTAACCCACGCCTCAGCGATAAGCGCCGTTGTTGTAATGATTCCCATCTCAGATCCTGTATCATTTCCGTAACGCTGTCTCCCCTGTATCGTGACAATACGAAACGAGCTGCCCTTCTTTGGACTCTTTCGATGTCCTCCGTCAAACCCACCTGATAAGGATCCCACACTGGGCTGCAATACTCCAAAAATGGACGGACAAGCGCAGTGTATGCAGTTTCTTTAGTAGTTCTGTTGCATCTTTTAAGGATTCTGCCAATAAAACGCAGTCTCTGGTTCGCCTTTCCCACGATATTATCTACGTGTTCTTTCCAGTTTAAGTCTGAAGTAATAGTGATTCCTAGGTATTTTGTGGAGTTTACGGCGTTCACATTTGATTGATTTAAATTGTAAACAAAGTTTAACGGATTTCTTTTCGTACTCATGTGGACGACTTCACACTTCTCATTATTTAGAGTCAATTGCCAATTTTTACACCATACTGATATCTTATTCAGATCGTTCTGCAGTTGGTTTTGATCTTCAGATGATTTTACTAGACGGTAAATGACGGCGTCATCTGCAAACAACCTAAGAGAGCTACTTAGATTTTCCCCTAAATCGTTTATGTAAATAAGGAATAGCAGAGGACCAATAACACTACCTTGTGGAACGCCCGATATCACCTCTGTTTTAGTCGATGCCTTACCATCGATTACTACGAACTGTGTCCTCTCTGACAAGAAATCCCCTATCCAATTGCAAATTTGGGGCGATATACCATAACCACGCAATTTTATTAAAAGCCGTTTGTGAGGTACGGTGTCAAAAGCTTTCTGGAAATCAAGAAATACGGAATCGATTTGCGAACCTTTGTCGATAGCACCCATCACTTCGTGTGAATATAGAGCTAGTTGTTTCGCATGAACGATATTTTCTAAATCCGTGTTGACCTTGGGTCAATAGATCGTTCTGTTCGAGATAATTCATAATATTTGAATACAGGATATGTTCCAAAACCCTGCTGCAAATTGACGTCAATGAAATAGGCCTGTAGTTTAGTGGGTTACTCCTACTGCCTTTCTTGAATATAGCTGTGACCTGTGCAACTTTCCAATCTTTTGGTACAGATCCTTCTATGAGAGAGCGGTTGTATATGACTGTTAAGTAAGGAGCTATCGCTTCAGCATAATCAGATAGAAATCTAATGGGTCTACAATCCGGACCAGAAGACTTGTTCTTATTAAGTGATTTTAGTTGCTGCACTACTCCGATGATATCTACTTCTATGTTACTCATTACGGCATCTGTTCGTAATTCGAAATCTGGAATATTGGTTTCGTCTTCTTTAGTGAATGAGTTTCTAAAAGCTAAGTTTAGTAACTCTGCTTTAGTAGCGCTGTCATCGGCAGGATCGCCATTACTATCACGTAGTGAAGGTATTGTTTGTGACTTTCCCCGAGTATATTTAACATATGACCAAAATCTCTTTGGGTTTTCAGTCAAATTACGAGAAAGAGTTTCGTTGTGATAAATGTTGTAGGCATCTCGCATTGAAATCCTCGCTAAATTTCGAGCTTCTGAGTACAATCGCAAATCCTGGGGATTTCGTGTTCGTTTAAATTTAGTATGCCTTTTCCTTTGCTTTTGCAACAGTGTCCTAACCTGTTTTGTGTACCAAGGGGGATCGCCTCCTCCTTTTATTAATTTATTAGGTATAAAACTTTCAATTGCTGTCGATACCACTTCTTTGAATTTGAGCCACATCTGGTCTACACCTACGTTTAGTGTTAGAAACGAGTGGAAGCTGTCTTTCAAGAAGCAATGTATTTTGTTTCTATCTGCTTTCCTGAACAAATATACTTTGCGTTTATTTTTGGTAACTTTGGGACTTTCGATATTCAATTTCGCTACTACAGCTCTGTGTTCACTAATACCTGTATCCGTTTTGATGCTCATTATGAGCTCAGGATTATTTGTTGCTAAGAGATCAAGTGTGTTTTCACATCCATTTACAATTCTAGTTGGCTCATGAACTAATTGTTCGAAGTAATTCTCAGAGAATGCGTTGAGTACAATTTCGGACGATGTTTTATGCCTACCTCCTGATTTGAAAATATAATTTCGCCAACAGATCGAGGGTAAATTAAAATCACCACCTACTATTATCGTGTGAGTCGGGTACGTTTTTGTAATTAGACTCAGGTTTTCTTTGAACCTTTCTGCTATTGTATCGTCAGAGTCGGGAGGCCGGTAAAAGGAACCGATTATTAACTTCTTACGATTTTCGGGTACAACCTCTACCCATAATAGCTCGCACGAACTATCAACTTCAACTTCGCTACATGAAATACTACTTTTGACGGCGACAAACACGCCCCCACCTATTTTGTTTAATCTATCCTTTCTGAATAGCGATAGATCTTTTGAAAATACTTCTTCTGAACTTATTTCCGGCTTGAGCCAACTTTCGCTGCCTATAATGATGTGTGTTTCGGTGCTTTCTATTAACGCTTGCAGTTCTGGAACTTTCCCGACACAGCTACGACAATTTACAACTGTTATACCGATAGTTTCCGGATCTACATTTCTCCTGTGATCCACCTGAACCCTTTGAGATTGCCCATTTTCTATTTCCCCGAAGCTCTTTATCCTAAAAAACCGCCCTGTCCACGCCACACAGCCCCCGCTATCCGTGTAGCCGCTTCCTGCGTGTAGTGGACTCCTGACCTATTCAGCGGAACCCGGAAACCCACCACCCGATGGCGCAAGTCAAGGAATCTGCAGCCTACACCGTCGCAGAACCGTCTGAGCCTCTGATTCAGACCCTCCACTCGGCTCTGTATCAGAGGTCCACAGTCGGTCCTGTCAACTATGCTGCAGATGGTGAGCTCTGCTTTCATCTTGCAAGCAAGACTGACAGTCTTTACCACTTCAGTTAGCCGCTCGAAACCTGAGAGTATCTCTTCAGATCCGAAACGACACACATCATTGGTACCGACGTGAGCCACCACCTGCAGTTGG
This sequence comes from Locusta migratoria, assembly GCA_026315105.1. Taxonomy (NCBI): domain Eukaryota; kingdom Metazoa; phylum Arthropoda; class Insecta; order Orthoptera; family Acrididae; genus Locusta; species Locusta migratoria. The sequence continues at coordinate 320,375,231 of CM048745.1, forward strand.
CTGCACCCCGTACCCTTCATGGCATCCGGGAGGACCCGTTCCACATCTGGAATGACTCCACCCGGTATGCACACGGAGTGCACGTTGGCCTTCTTCCCCTCCTTGGCAGCCATCTCTCTAAGGGGCTCCATCACCCGCCTAACGTTGGAGCTCCCAACTACAAGTAAACCCACCCTCTGTGAAAGCCCGGATCTTGCAGGCTGGGTGGTGACAGGGTGAGAGACACCATCCGACTCAGGAACGTCGTCCTGAGCAGACAGCGCCTCAAACCTGTTCGCAAGACGAACCGGGGAGGCCTCACGATCGGTCCCCCGGAATGTCTTGCGTCTCCTGCCACGCACTGGGGCAACCTCCCACGCAACCACGGGTGGGATGTCTGCCTCACTGCTAGCAGTTTCAGGGCATGTCGCTGCCGCAGGCCGATCGGTGGAGACGACGGGAGTCCGTTCGGTCCCCACCGCCGGCCAACAACAACGACGCCCATCGATCGCAGCTTCCAACTGTGCAACCGAGGTTAACACAGCTTGAAGCTGGGAGCGAAGTGTCACCAGCTCAGACTGCATCCGCACACAGCAGTCACAGTCCCTATTCATGATTACAGTGCCAACAAAAACAAAAACTACAGTCGCGATGCGTTCAAAGGAAAACTAAACTGTTCGTTAGAACGCGGATGTGAATCCAATACGTACGACAGCTCAGTATAACTTTACAAATTGAGACGAGAAAGTGTAAACGAAAATCAAAATACTATATGTCACTTCTAATCAGAAAACAAAGACAGACGACTGTCGCGACGCGATTCACACGGCGGAATAATACACTAACCAGATATTTAACGCGAATATGAATCAAACAAAAACGCGAGCACACAATAAATTTAATGCACTCAAGGGAAAACGCACTGAAAAGTAAAAATATGTAGCTTCTAGAGAGAAGCCGGTTACACTTACAACTGATAAATTACTGCTACGCTAATGGAGAGGTGTGCTCTGGACGACGTCCGATGGGCGACTGACTGGAGTAAACAAACGGTAACTGTTTCAAAACAAAGACAGACGACTGTCGCGACGCGATTCACACGGCGGAATAATACACTAACCAGATATTTAACGCGAATATGAATCAAACAAAAACGCGAGCACACAATAAATTTAATGCACTCAAGGGAAAACGCACTGAAAAGTAAAAATATGTAGCTTCTAGAGAGAAGCCGGTTACACTTACAACTGATAAATTACTGCTATGCTACTGGAGAGGTGTGCTCTGGACGACGTCCGCTGGGCGATCACTGTGTCTCTGGACAGTGACTACTGAGCGGAGTACCATGAAGAGCAGGCGCCGCCACTCGGCTGATTTCCCGACAAGATTTCATCATTGGAACACGCAGACACAGCCTCCAATCTCATAAATCCCTCACACTTCCACTTCACGGCAGACATTCTGATTGTAAAGCGCAACTATGTATGCGTGCAATGTTTGACATAAAATTTCGTTGCATGTAACCATGTAACCAGCCCTACCCTATGCGGTTAATCAGGTTCTGGTATTTGCATGCTGTAAACACTTACATGGATTTGTTAGTTGCAACAGTTAACCAGTAGATATCAGATGCCTATAAATGTCTGTTAAATTGATAAGTAATTCAAAGCTGTAAAATTGATTTCCATTGGATATGGGCCAGAAATATACAACTCTAGAAATGCAAAAAATGATGTAATAGGTTGATAATGGTATGCTGTTGTAAGGTTCTTCTAAATGAAAGATTTCGGTTATAGTATGAAAACCAAACTGATTCTCAGTATCATTGTCTCGCTTTGTTCATAGTGGATTGCGGGTCAAATAGACGCGTATTACCTAGGACGGAGCCAGTAGTTGTCTTTACCTTCAGTCAAAACAAGATCTGTAATATCTGTTCACAACGCTCACGTTCTTGGATGTTTGCCGTGCTGACTTTTCAGGAAATAATAGACGAAAAGCAGAAATTACGTACATCTAACAATTATGTTTTGTTTCATGATAATTTAAGGAATTATTCCACACGAATGTTTACGTCATTCGGCGCCTATTTATCTTATCTGTTGGCTCTTGCTTGGTATGTTATCAAATGACAAGGTGCGGAGATAAGTTGCCCAATTTAAAACCTACCTCTCTCTCTCTCTCTCTCTCTCTCTCTCTCTCTCTCTCTCTCTCTCTCTCTCTCTCTCTCTCTCTCTCTCCTACAGACACTAACTCCACTCCTTGCGCCCTGCCTCTTAAAAGTTCAATGCCTCTGTTAATTCATCTTTAAACTACTACTAAATTATTGACAATTTCGCCCTTTTCACTGTTTACAAAAATAAATATAAGGATTGTAATAATTTAGAACTATTGTATCGCAAGTAATTAACATTAACATATGAGAAATTATGTAACTTAAACTTGACATATCCTCAATCAAATAGGTAATTACCAAATGAAAGTGTCAACCTAAGGGTGATGTACCTATAAAAAATCTTTGCACATCTGTGGTGAAGATCTTTGTTTTGTTTGCATCTGTATAGCGTGTGGAAACTGTGTAGTATGTCTCAAGGGTTTAGCAGCACAATAAATATGTGCATGCTACCAGTTTTGGGTAAGATGTGTAGAGCAGCACAATTGTGTGCATGCTACCAATTGTGGCAGTGGATTTATGGCTATCACAAATTGTAAGTAGCAACATTTAGGTCCAAGTCAATATTATGTCACTTACGCTCGCCACATTGTTTACTTATTTTGTTTGTTGTAACAGATGCACAACTCCCACTACACACCATTTGTAATATAAAAAAACCGTTCACACACATTACGATATGCTAGGCACATCGAAACCGGTTATGGGCAAAATGCATTAAAAACCTTTTGCATAAAAGGTGACTGGTTGCTGTCATTTAGGATACCTTAAAAATAAACTTGTTTCACGGCGACTGTTAATCCTCCTTACATGTCTCCACACAACATTGCGTGTAGACGAGCATGTGCCCCAATTAAACCCGTCTCTAATGACCACGCTGTCGTCGGGACGTTAAACCCTAAATTTCCGTCCTTCCTCCTTCCCCAATGAAGCAAATTCTCAGTCGGATAAATGCTAGAACATATTTCTGACGCAGTTTAGCGTAGTTGACCTTTCAAATTCCCTTTCACAGTTTTACGTGCATAGCCTGGCACAATTCACATGGAGTACATTAACAGCTTTGTAATTGACGTAGACATTGTCAGCCACCTGCATTGGAATTAGCAAGCCTTAATCACTATTTTTGATGAGCATCTGCAAACATACATGCACGTTGGCTCAGGTCGTAGACGTAAACAGCGTCACTACAAACGTATGCCGTTGTTGCTAACGTTTTATCCCTGTAGTTGTCTCCATCATATAACGTACATAGTGGCAGAACTTGAAACTACCAGGCAGATAAAAACTCGGTGCTGGACCGGGACTCACACCCGGGATCTTTCGCTTTAGCGGACAAACGCTCTGCGACCGTATGAGGCGTGTCATAGTAGCACAGTCGAATCCGATAGAGCGAATGCACGCAAAAGGTAAAAAGCACGGGTCCGACAGTTTTTTATCGGCCAGAAAGTTTCATATCAGCGCCCATTCCCTTAGAGGGGATGTCATGGAATGGTATAACTTGTTCTAACGTGATTTCTGCAACGCTGAATCAACCACCCCCAGATTATCTTCCGTGGACATCAGTGACGCTTCCATACCACCACACTCCAGTGCTAAAAGGTCGACGGGAAGATGCTGCCGTATTCGCACTTCATACAGCATCAACTGCCTTATGTTTTTGAGAAATACGGTATTTGGGCAGTTGTGTAGCCGCAGCTGAAACGTTCAAATTGACCGTGGAGTTTGTCGAGAGCATGAGATAGCACTTAGCTTATGGCACCTTGTTCCGGTCACATGCTCTACTAAATTCTTTATAAAAAATATATGTAAAAAACACAAACTAAATGCAAAACTATAAATACATGCCGTCGGGCGAGAAAAAATTATTTCAAAAGTATAAACATTACGTAGTTATCAATGCTCACTTGTCCGTTATTCGTCATTATGTTGTTGGCAGTGAGTTGGCAGTCTTCAGCTGTGAAATAATTTGTGAGCGTTTGACTGGACGAGTCAGATATCGAAGTACTAAAGCGTTAATTGTTCTCTGTATACTTCCACCATGAGTAACATTGTCAGGCTTCCTCGTTTGCAATCATGTCACAACCTGATGCCGTCATTGCTGAGTCAGTTTACAGCGGAAATGTCAAGATGTATACGACGCAGCAATCACGAATGGGAAAAGGAATTACCAGTAAAATAACGGTATCCAGAAAACATTATTCGCTTTCTCATGTAGTTTCAGAAGTGTTATCAAATTACTCTGAAATGAGAAACCACTAGTCGCGTGTTAATATTCTACTAACTGTAGCCATGTTCATGAATCGTAGAGCCGTTAAGTAGAATTGCCTTTCGTATTTTGAACTTACTTAACTAGACTGGTGTAAGTCGTAATTCGGAGAGAACCTTAATGTAACTCATTTTGCCATTCAAAAAAGAAATTTTGTGCTCTTCACATGCGTTTACAGGAACTTTTCTCAGCTTCTGTAATTTCCAACCGGTAATGTTCTTTGAAATGCGGGAGACCAACGTCGCAAAGTAAGGAGGGATTTCGTCACGACTTCTGGGAATGTAACACTCGAGCTTAGCAATGCTGGTCTAACCTCAACCTGGTGATCTCAGCTCTCTGAGAGTACATATACTAAGGGCTGTAAAAAAGTCAGTCTTTAGCTTTGAATTGTTGACACTCATTGGTAGTACTCGCAGAAAAGTTTAGACTAGAAACTAATTTCCACTGTCGGTTACTTTAAGAGCTACTTGAGAGTACTTTCTGCAAGTGAGTCTAGCGAGAGCATATGTTGGAAGCACTTACACGTGTCGAGTGTAAGCTCGAATGATCGATCATTCTCCGTGATGTACTCCAGTAGTAGCAGCTCACTCACCAGTCCATCTCTATTTTCATTTTAATTCCATTGGCGGATTACAGACCTCGTAATACATAGGAAAAAGTTAAAAAATTATAGAATACTTCAGCAGAACTTTTCCCCCCTCTTATAATTCGGTGGAGATATAGGGGAGGACGGGCTGAGACTTGTTAATGTCAAAGTTAACATCTTAACCGTAAGATTGTGCCACCAGTGAAAGGTTCCACATTTGCGTAATGACTTCAGTGACTAATTGGGATAATGAGCACTCCTTTATTTCCAAGTACAATTACAAAAGTAGGTAGGAGAAAATAACTGATTCGATATTTTTCCTTAGACAATATTGAAATATTGTTTTTGCGTATAAGAATGCAGATCTTCGTGATGCTCGGAAGTTTCCATTTGAAATGTAGGGGGAAAAAGGAGTAAGCGTCGCATCCTGCTGTAGGCGAAAAAGCGGAAACTGGTTTCCGAAGGAAACCAACGTATCCGTTATTGAAACATTTCGTAACGTGCCGTAAAGTGTGAACTTGACGACATACGATATTTGGCAATCTCCATTTGCTGATATCGTAGCAGCGAAGTAGACTTGTATTGTAGGCGCCTATTTCTTGCCAAGTTCAATTCTCGTCAGCTGCTGCTACTAAGATACGCGTTTATTATATTCGTGCTCTGAATTCCGTTTGTGCGGTCCACTACGTAGATGTGGTGTCATGATTTTGAACGCAGGACGGAGTTCGGAAAAGCAACCTGAATGTAAAGAACGCTTAAGCTCGTCATTCAGTTAATACTTAATGTAAGTTGCCCTAAATGTGGGCAAACGTTCTGAGCGGCGCGAAGTGGAGCACATTACACGTTGATGAGAAACATTCTCATGAAATAAGAAACAAATACTGTTTTCGTTTAGTTCGACAAACGTCTGTGGTTTTCTTTTGAGAGTTCGCAGCCCATGTAATGGTTGCTAACTTTGTGACTGCCACCTTTTCTTTATCCATTATTCTGTGTGAAAGCCTTTGTTTATGTCAAGGCCTTTTCATCTCCACAGTTGGAGGTATTTGCCTGGATGTAATATCGATTAGCTATTGGCAGACGTACGGTAGCATTAAAGACTATGGGGAATATTAAAAAAATACTTGACCCGAATATCTCGTGAAATTTTTACTCTGCGCTGCACTAAAGATTAGAAAAAGCGTGAAAATTCTAAATTCGAGAAACTATCATAGATCTTACCTATACAATGAACAGTAAGAAACGCATTGTTCATGCCACAATGTAGCTCAAATACTCGTTCGCTATTCGATAAAAGGAATACTTGCTCCGAAAGAAGAGTTACTTCTGGTATCTCTTTTCTTGAATGCTCAATATTTTTAATAACGGGTGATGTACTAATAAGTACATGGGCTCGAACAAATCTATCTGTATGAACGTTTGGTTACAGGATCTCTACGTACACCTCAATGTGCTGGTGGGTGTCATTTTTATGCAAAGCTCTGCAACCATGCTCTAGATAGCACTGTAGATGTAATTGTAGACGCCATACGTGATGCAGATATCTTAACTATAACTTACGTAATAATCGTAATGTTTCAGAAGCTTACTGGTGAAAGTGAACTATACACTGCCTGGCAAGTGATGCTCTCGGGAGTGGTCCAGTACTATCCCGTGCTTACCATTGGGTGAGCAAATATTTACACGGGTGTGTAATGTGTAGAACGCCCACCAGAGCGCAGCCGTGATGTCACCGCCTTATTGCAAGGTTGGTTCAGTAAACTGCCATGAGTCATAGCGAAGCAAGACATTTATGCACAGCACGAACATCTGCAGTGCCTTTCCGATGCGCTAGAAAGCCTACCCACCAAGTGAATGCATTTGAAAGAGGCAGCGTCTTTGGATTGCGTGAAGCCGGGTGGCCATATCGTGCAATTGACAAGCATGTTAAGTGGCCCGCTGTTGGAATCAATGGATATGAGGGTATCGACTTAAGACGTGCAGTTTCGGGTCGACCAAGAATCACCACCCCGACGGAGGACCGTCGCTTGGTGCACCATGGCCCTGGCACCCGTCATCCGCGAACATGTTAGCGCAGTTAGCGCACGGCGTCTGGGCGACTCTCATCAGCCGCATTGGGGTCCTACCGCACCAGACCAAGAGAGTTTGGCCTTGCCCGGGAGGCTTGAACAGAGGACGAATGTCTCCGCTCTTCTCCATAACCTTACATGATCAACGTTTTGGGGCGCATAAACTGATGTGGAGACACGCTGGTGTAAGTCTCGTCAGTGTGGGAAGCCATATTAGCGTTCATGTCACCTGTGCTTCGGCAGACATTGACGGCGCAGAAATACGTGACAGTATTGTACGTCCGCATAGTCTACTCCTAAAGCACAACATCCTGGAACAGCACGCGCACTGCGTGTCTGACTGCCTTCAGCATATTGTGGTCCTCCAGTGGCCAAACAAGATCACCGTATCTGTCATTGAGCTCGTATCGGATTACATTGAAAGGGGCATCCGTCAGGAGAAACCTAGCTCAGGAGAGCATAGGCGCCAACTTTTGAAAATCTTGGGGTTTGCTCACTGGCGTATTGCTGGGGGTGGGGTGGAAGCGTTTGCCGTCCTGCTGCAGCTCCCCCCCCCTCCCCAAACAGGTATATCTAACAAAAAACAGAAAAAGCCCTCAAAGCATTTTTAACGTCAACATTTTTGCGAATCATTTTTAGGCATTTCGTCTTCTGACGCATGCGTGACAGATGTGCCTGTATTACGAATACTGTGTTCACTATCACAATCACTTATATCGGATAGTCTTCCTGGCTTCATTCTTCTGCAGATTTTTTTATATACAGTATTACCAAAGGTCCATAAGCCACTTCTGCTGTCATACCATGTCTGTCGATACCAATAAATGTACAACCCAGTGTTACATCACACACATTCAGTAAACAGGATGAAAAATGTCACGATTTACGCTAACAAGATTTCTTGAAGACAGTAGACTTCTAAGAGAATACATAAAACGTTCTGATAAAGAGCGGCGCCATGTCAGAGATAAATTAGATAATGTTCATGATGGCGTCAGAAATGACCCCAATAAAGTAACTGGGGTATGCATATCGTAAGAGGCAAAGGTATGCCCTCTCATGCTATGCCGGCACATATACTTGGGTGTTTGTATCCGAATGTAACATTAGAGTAAGTTTAGGCAAGGACCTGAGAGTACAGTTTGCTTGTCACAGAGCGGGGGCGCAATGGTTACACAGTGGACTCGCATTCGGAAGGACGGTGGTTCAAATCCGCCTCCGACCACCCTGATTTAGGTTTTCCGTGATTTCCCTAAATCACTCCAGGCAAATGCCGGGATGGTTCCTTTGAAAGGGCATGGGCGATTTCCTTCCACATCCTCACCCAAACACTCAGAGCGTAAGCTCCGTCTCTAACGAACACGATGTCGACGGGACGTTAAAGGTTTTTTACTAACATCTCATTATTTTAAAAGATGGACTTCACGAGGATAATTAATTTATTGAACGGACAACATTAGGCCTTCAATGTCACCACAGAGTAGGACTGCAAGAACAGCATTAAATAATTTTTCCTATTACATCGCAAATTCCGAGGTCATTGCTACGATGGAACAGAACATTCGTGACGAGTGTGTTTTAAATTTCACCGCTGTTGTGTTCTGATCAGCTAACTAGTTAATGTGCTCTACTCGAACTCTGCCTTCTGATTTGCTAACTATAACACGTGCACAATCACACAGCGTAACTTCTATTTCACACTTCGCAATGCTCTCGCGCCGTATTTGTCAAATTTATTTTTACTTCAGCGTCAGATCCTGTACAGCATAGGAACCAGACCTTTAGGGCTTGCGTTGCGATCAGAGGAGTGACCTGGCGCCAAAGTGCCACCTGTAACTGCCAACCGTCTTCTTCCATCCCATATTTTACGTACTACACAGGGTGTCGTAAAAGCTACTTTTCAAATTCATTGTCAACTCGAGTTGTAATCATGTAAACATCGTTTCATGCATCAATCCAGACTATTTATTTACTAAAAATATATATACTTACCATGCTTTCCGGCATATACTGTATCAGCTCGATGTTCGAACTCGAGTCAAACCCGTTTCAACACATTCTCAAAGTGGCAAGAGTAGCCAAATTTTCAAGTGTCTTCTCGAGTGAACGCTGGAAAGAATCACTCCCTACAGTTAACTTCTATTTGTTCTGCCTACACGGCGCTTCAAATTCATACTGTTTCTATCTTCATTTCCTATTTTCATACGGCTGGACCAGAGGGTGACCGTTTCCGTATCGTGTTGTGGAATTACTCAACTTGGTTAATATTATGTTCATAACTCAAGCCACACAAGTGTTTTCACCTGTAGGAACTCCATTCCTAGATCCATTTATGGTGCTCCTGTCGCATCGTCCGCCTTCATAGTTCAGCAGACGGCATGATGGAATACCAAGCAGTGGGCTCGGGTACGATACTTGGTCTGGTCCAAAATTATTCCACTCGGGAACTAGGTGTTGTCATTTCATCATCAACACGCAAGTCTCCCAGGAGGCGTCACCTGAAAAGGCTTGCACCGGGTATGCCGAACACGATTCCAGCTGGGGCCTTAAACCAGAACTGCCACACGACCATCACTGCCAAACAAAAAAGGAAAACGTCCTGCCAGATTAAAATTGTGTGCCGGAACCGGGACTCAAACCTGGGACCTTTGCAGAGTGAAAGTTTCATTCTGGAAACACCCCCTAGGCTGTGGCTAAGCCATGTCTCCACCATATCCTTTCTTCCAGGAGTGCTAGTCTTGCAAATTTCGCAGGAAAACTTCTGTGAAGTTTGGAAAGTAGGAGGCGAGGTACTGGCGGAAGTAAAGTTGTGAGGCGGCATCGTGAGTCGTATCGGAATAGCGCAGTCGGTAGTGCGCTTGCCCGCGAAAGGCAAAGGTCCCAGGTTCGAGTCCTGGTTCCGGCACACAATTTTAATCTGCCAGGAAGTTTCATTGTGGAAAAAGGAAAAATCTTCTGTTTCGTACATAAAGAAGAAACCTTGCAACCCAACATTGAGTTGGTGGATGATACTCTCCCTTTCACGTCTACGCTAATTACATGTAAAGTTAGGACATTAAAGCTGTAAAGCAATTTTTTTTGAGCAACCAGTATAATTATTAAAAAAATAATTTTCGGGAATAAAAGTGGCTATCGGACACCAGATTCCCGTCAATCGATCGGAAGGAACTGGAAACATTCCACTGTTTCTTTTTCACAGTTTGGAACCCCCTCCTCACAACTGGAGTGGTGTACGGCTGAGAAACTGAACTCCGCATTCATTCCAATTTTTATTTTTAATTTAATTACGTACCCTTGTAGATGAAGTAGACTGGCAGGGCGGGATTAAAATAGGTCAAAACAAAATAAGCAGTCTGGCATATGCGGATGACTTAGTTGTAATGGCCGATTCGATTGAAAGGTTGCAAACCAATATTTCAGAGCTCGATCAGAGGTGCAAGGATTATGATACGAAGATCATCATCTCCAAAACGAAAGTAATGTCTGTGGGAAAGAGATTCAAACAGATTGAGTGCCAAATAAAAGGAACAAAATTAGAATAGGTATACAGTTTCAAGTACCTGGGATGTATTTTCTCACAGGATGGCAACATAGCGAAAGAACTGGAATCGAGATGCAGCAAAGCTAGTGCAGTGAGTGCTCAGCTAAGATCTACTCTCTTCTGCAAGAAAGAAGTCAGTACCAAGACTAAGTTATCAGTGCACCGCTCTGTTTCGACCAACTTTGTTCTATGGGAGTGAAAATTGGGTGGATACAGGTTGCCTTATTCATAAGGTAGAGGTTACAGATATGAAAGTAGCAAGAATGATTGCAGGTACTAATAGACGGGAACAATGGCAGGAGGGTGTCCATAATGAGGAAATCAAAGAAAAACTGGGAATGAACACGATAGATGAAGCAGTTAGAGCGAACAGACTGAGATGGTGGGTCATGTTACACGCATGAGAGAAGCAAGGTTACCTAAGAGACTCATGAGCTCGGCAGCGGAGGGTAAGAGGAGTCGAGGTAGACCAAGAAGAAAATACTTAGATTTGGTGCAGAATTATTTTGAAGTAAAAGGCATAATATCAGACGAGGCATCAATGTTAGCATTGAATAGGGGATCATGGTTGAGTTTTATTAGAGGTACTATGCTCCAGACTGAACGCTGAAAGGCATCAGTCTCTAAGGATGATGATGGTGGTGGTGAGGGTGGTGGTGAGTACGTACCCTTTTGGGTATAAGTTATACGTAACGTGCTGTAGCGGTGATAGTCTAGCGAAGAAAGTTGGCAGCGTTGTTAGCGCGGACCTCGGGCGTGTAGCGGCGTCGGCACTGATAAGGGCCTGTCCTTGTAACCGGGCACGCCCCCGCTCTAAGCACCGCTGCCGCCGACGCCCAGTAAGTGTGCAAAAGGGAAGCAGCAGATCGGCACCGTGATCATATGCAAAGTTTCCCCAAAGTAATACAACCGCTCTTAAGTCTAGAATAGTCTTTCGAGCGGTGTCCAGTAAAATGCAGCTGAACCTGAAATACCGTTGTGTGCTGGTCCTTAAACCTTACAAATGAACGGATTCAGTGAGGAGAAAATCGCTCCGGTGTGCGGAATATCGTCGCTGTACTCCTAGGGATTATTTTTTATGAAGGTTCCTGAGAGACAGCAAAGGACCTGGAAGAGCAGTTAAACGGAATGGACAGTGTGTTGAAGAGGACGTATAAAATGAACATTGAAAGAGCAAAACAAAGATAATGGAATGCAGTCTTAGAAAATCGGGCGCTGCAGAAGGAATTAGATCAGGTAACGAAACAATGAAGGTGGTAGATGAGTTTAGTTACTTGGGTAGTAAAATAACAAATGACGGTCGCAGTACAGAGGATATAAAATGCAGAATGGCAATGGGAGGAAAAGCATTTTTGAAAAAGATAAATTTGCTAACATCGAATATTAATATTAAGTGTAAGGAAGTCTTTTCTGAAGGCATTTGTGTGGAGTGTTGCCTTGTACTGGAGTGAAACATGGACGATAAGCTGTGCGGACAGGAAGAGGATAGGCTTTTGAAATCTGGTACTACAGAAGAATGCTGAAGATTAGATGGGTAGACCGCATAACTAATGAAGAGGTACTGAACAGAATTGGTATACCCTGACCAAAAGAAGGGATCGCTTGGTAGGACACATTCTTAGACATCGGGGAATCGTAAATTTAGCGTTGGAGGGAAGTGTGTGGGGTAAAAATCGCAGGAGGAGACATACGCGCATAGTAAGCAGATTAAAGTGGACGTGGGTTGCCGTTCTTATGAGGAGATGAAAAGGCTTGCTCAGGATAGAGTAGGGTGGAGAGCTGCATCAAATCAATCTCCGGACTGAAGACTATAGCAACAATACAAACGTATTTAATACCTTATCTCGAAGATAGTTAAATCATGTATCATTACAACAGCAAAATGCTCCTGCAAACGTTGCGTTTCTGGTGTGTGAATTTGAGAGCAATATCGATGCCGCCGAATTGGCACGACTGAACATCTTCAGCTCGCATTGAAGTGGCTACCCCGAAGCACTCGTCTTACTATGCGTGGATCACTAGTGGAATAATTAAGTTCAGTGTGGCTCAGTGTCAGTGTAAGGTTGATACAGAATTAAGCAATTTAGTGTTGTGGCACTACTCTGGAGGTGCGCTGCAAGATGTCAAGGGCAGCGTATAATTCTGTGTATAAGATACGGAGCTGCACATACAGATCCCCTAGATTCCTAGTCCTATATGCAATAATACAATTTGTTTTTATCTAGTAGTTTCTTGGACATATTTGCTATCGTAGCTATTATAGCTGTGAAGTGCGCTCTTACGGAATAAAGAAATAATTTTCCTTTATTAACTAATATTGTGATTGTTTCGTGTCTTGAGCTTTCATTGGTAACCCAGATACAATTAAATTTAGGTCGTCTATGGACCAAAAGCTCGGATTAAGTTCAGACGACCTGGTGTAAGACATTAAACACGTGCTAATAGCTCATAAAATTTTGAGAAACGGAGCAGCATAAATCCAATGTATTGAGAATACATATCGCAAATCTTAAGTTATTCCTGACAGTATGTACAGCACAAAGCGAAGTTTCGATCTCTGCACGTATTGCACAGAAAGAAACGCGGAACATATCCCGGCCCTTGAATACAGTATTTCATCCGTACCGTTGTTTCAGACCAGCCGTCGCAAACAAAAACGACCAGGAATGGATTGTCCTACTTTGTAGCTCACAGCCACTTTCAAATCAACGTACGTAAAACAAAGTTAATGATAACTAATTATAACTTGCATACTAATACAGCTTGTACAACGCACGTTGGCGTCGGTTATCAAGATGCAGTTTCTCCGTGGCTTTCGTAAGTCATTTCTGATTACCCGTATGATTCCTTTTGAAATATGCGGCTTCCCTGCGCGTGCTTACGTGCTTTTCCAAGCCCTTTGATTCTGCTGAGCCTACAATATCGAAAAAACGGTCAAACGGTTAGTCCTAAGAGCATGTGTAACGATAGGTTTTGCAGTGTGGTGGTTAGTCATACGAGTAGTTCCAGAAGCGAGTCGGTTGGTGCTGATGCCATCGTATGGTTCACGGCTAAGTCAGGCAACCAGCAAAAGTGTGTGTGTGTGTGTGTGTGTGTGTGTGTGTGTGTGTGTGTGTGTGTGTGTGTGTGTGTGTGTACACGTACACTATGATAGCATCCGGCTGCTGGCGTCACCAGCGCACGTTACTCGTCGGCTACATTTGGCGGCATGTGACTCATACCACTTCTGGTTTCTGTCATCCCAAACGAAACAGTTGCCATCTTTATTTTGTTAGACTGTTACATTCAAATTACATGTAACAGCCTGCTGCCGTGATGCAAACACACATTGGTGCATTCCGTTATTTTATTACCGGCGTAGGTTTTCAAAGACGGTCGAACGTTGTGTGTAACGCAGAAATGATTCTACATACTTTGTTGTAAACGCCATAGCACTAGATAAGCCGCTGGCCTGTGGGTCGTGAAATGCGTCTGTTTTACGGAGAGACTGTAATAAAACTACCGTCTTGTTGCATAGGCTCACGAGCCAAGGTACTCATTGTTTCGTTGGATGGCAAGGTACTTAAAATGTCGGACAAGAAATGCAAGAATTCATGCGGAAGGGATGACAGCTATCAAAATTAAAATAGGAATTGCTATATTGGAAGAATTATCATTGAATTCAGTGTTACTACTGTGAACTGACTACTCGTGTAAGTCGTAAAATATTTATAAACCTAAGGATGGGCTTGTTGTATTGTTGGTTAGTGTCCCTACGCCATACAACCTTGTTCTGTATCTTCTTTGTAAGATACACGTTAATCTCCTTCAATCGCACTGAAGGCCTGCTGTTACGTCCAGTGTCACCCAAAGATGGCAACAGATGTCCTACTGACAAGTGGAGAGACCACCAGAGCAAATAGTGTAATTACTTCACAAATAGCCTTAAGCATTCGATACTGTGTTTGGTGGAGGCACCACCGCCAGTTTTGGTTATCCATTCAAGAATATGGGGAATTGTTGAATTAATCAAGATGGTCAGTTTTTGAAAAATGTTCCGAAGAAAAATTACATTTTAAAACTTGTGCTGTCGGATTACATCTTTCATTCTGTTCACTATACAAACGCTAACGTTATATCATTAGAGAAACTTCTCATTGACGTTCCTGTGCTGTGTAAATGAGCTTGTGGAGGGGAAAGCACTGCTGTGGATTTTGTCGCTTTCATTAATCCTTCCTCGTTAGCGTTTTTGTGCAGTAATTTGGACCCAGCTACTTCATATTCCATACATCTACTGGTCACCATTCCTTATCCTAACAGCGCCTCTACTGCAGACATTCCAAAATTATTTCGGAAAATAAGCTAAACAGAAAATGTAAAACATCGCTCGTAGTGATCGGCCATACCAAGGTGCCAGACTGTCGGTGTAGGGAATAACAGAATTGGTTGTTCGTTGTGGGTGGTATGTTAGTACCGTTGCGTTAGAGATAATGCGCACCTTTAGGAGTTCATCCTTTCAGGGTCGTGGTGATAACATAGGATTATCTGTTACTGATAACGAGCGTTAATCCATGTAGGCTGCTGATACCCATTGCTGATTAGTTTCTATCAGTTTGTGCGTCATCTGTTTTCAAAGAACATAGCGTTGCTATTTCAGTAGAATGTTAAATGCTACGCGTTAAAGAGAAACCTGCTTCAGTTGCCTCTCGCTCCAAAGTAACATCTTCCACATCAATAAAACATTGAAACACAGTAAACTCGCTAACATGGTTAGAGACTTCGCTGCTTGCAATGGCTTGCTCGTCAAAACAAAACAACTTGTTGAAATAGTGTTGCCCTTTCCTAATTCATTGAGAGTGCGTAACAGGCGAATGAGGTATACTATTAAACCTAGCAGTTCAAAGTTTACAAATATAGCTCATCCTGCGTAGATACGCGATAGCGATTTGTGTGTGGTGTAGGTTTTTTTGAAATTCAGTCTGGACGTAGAGTATTTTCTCAAAGTTATCTTAAATTTGCAAACAGTACGATCTGATGGCGTGTCGTGTTGATAGGCACAGTGTAGAGTACCAAACTCGTAAGCTTCGGTTAATTTCCATATTGGGTAACAAAAGCCACACGTCTGTAATGATATGCAGGACTACACTGAAACTTTCACTTCACAGTGAAAACACATTTTGTACACTAAATTTTGTTCAACCACTGCATATCTCTTATCCTGTTACGTATACTTGCAGCCATTTTTTTATTGCTAAATTAACGTTATTCTAAATGTGCCTGATCCTGGAGATGCGTTATCGACGCTTCAAAACAGCATTTCGAAGTGATAAAAAGGAAGCGTAAGTTTTAACGTCCCGTCGACAACGTGGTCGTTAGATGAAGCTAACGCTCGGATCTTTGTCTAAGAGATAAGGATGAGTAAAAAGGAACAGAAAAGCAAAATCACTTTACATTGATTAGAAGAGAAATGATTTAAAAAAAATTAAAGATCTAGTAAAATAATTCGCAAATAACTTTCAAACTGTTAAAATACTAACCATATGAGAGAACAATTAACAGAAGGTGGGCATAAAGTACTGCATTCCTCTCTTAGTGTTGCAATGGTTAAGGACAGCATTCTCAGAAAGTTTCCTAAACTTGACAGTGTTAATTTTGGTGTTCTTAGAGGTTTCTCGTTTCGTAATATTCGCTCAGAGGGACGTACAAGTGGGCCTTCTCATATATGGGCCATAATTTAAGTAGACCGTTTTTTTATATTTCTAGATATTTTTTCATGTCTTGTGTTCGTGTTAAGACAGCACCTAGACTTCCTGGGGGCGGGATATAGTAGAGGCGGTCGGGAAAGTTTCTAGCCCGAGATAGTTACCGTAGTCTCTCGCACAAATACGATCACCTACTTTTACATCTACATATACTCCTCAATCCACAGTAAGGTGCGTGGCGTAGGGTACACTGTACCACTACTATGCGTTGCCTTTCCTATTCGAAATAGTGAGGGAAAAAATGTTTATATGCCTCTGTATCAGCCCTGATGTCGTTGTGATGTTAGAGGTAAATGTAATTAGGCGGCAGCAAGATCGTTGAAATTTCCCTTGAAATTTCCTCAATAGAATTTCTCGAAAAGAATGTCGTCTGTCCCCCAGTGATTTCCATTAAGAGTTCCCGGAGCATTTCTGTGACAATCGCGCATTGGTCGAACCTACCAGTAACGAACCTAGATGCTCGCCTCTCAACTGTTTCCATCTCGTCCTTAAATTGATGTGTTGCGGGTCCCAAACACTTGCGCAATACTAAAGACGTTGTCGTAAAAGCGTTTTTTACGCGGTCTTCTTTACTTATGTACATCTTCAAAAAATTCTCTCAATAAACCGAAGCCGGCTGTCCACCTTACTCACAACTGTCCTTACATATTCGTTCCATTTCTTACCGCTTTGCAATGTTACGCCTAGGTATTTGAACGACTTGGCTGTATCAAGAAGATCATCACTAATTCTTAATTGGAACATTGATTTCTTTTACTCATGTGCATAACCTTTAATTTACTAGAAACTTCGAGAGCAGACAAGTCAAACTTCACGGGACCAGCTTCGTTTTGCTGCTGGGATGTATTGTATATCACAGTGTAAGCAAAACGTCGAATATCGAGAGAATAAAAAACCGTGCTATGATTGAATGTCTTAAAGATAATGACGCGCAGTGAAATTACGGAGGACATGCGGAATATACTGCTCTGTAGTATGCAACAGTGAAAAACTGGCTGTCCGACTTAATATGTAAAGTGTGGGAGATAGTGTGGGAGATGAGCCAAGGAGCGGAAAGCCTACCATCGTTGGCACTGCAGAAACAGTGACTGCAGTTCGCGATTATGCAAGATCGTCGAACGACGTTGCAGCAAATTTGGAATATCCCTTGGGCGTGCTCATGATGTGGAGGTTTTGTAATGCGGGACGTTAATGTGTCCCGAAAGTCTTTAAAGCAGATCAGAGACGGAGTGTCCATTGTTCTTAAGAAATCATCCGCCAATTTGAAGCTAATGAAGACTGCTTTCTTGCAAGGTATGTCACAATGGACGATACATAGGTTTATGAGAGGTCACAACAAAGGAAACAGACTTCAATACCCCAAAAAATTCCTGGTGCAAAAACCATCCTGCACGGTGAGGCATCGGTCTTCAGGGAAGCAGAAGTGGAAATGGTGGATTACTTGTAAAAGGGCGTAATATCATTGCATCATACCATGGTACCCTAATGCGCCACTTGAGAGGAAAATTGACGCGCGTTGTTGTTTTGCATCGGAACGTCGCAATTTTGTGCGCCACAAAGCCTCCAGCCCTCGAAACTCTGCTAGACTGCGGTTCTAATAGAGTCATCCGCCATATTCTCCTGATTTCGCCCCGCCACTTTACCAAACCAAACAAGAAAAGGACGGCGATTTGAATTTCATGATGCAGTGATTCTGTGGATGAAATCGAAGATCGTTTTTGAATCGATTGCAGAAGATAGTGTATCCGTAACTGAATTAATATGTGTAAGTATTGAGACATTACTATGAAATTTCTGCTTTTCTTAGTTAGGATAGAAACTTTTGTACCCTCTCCAATTGTGTATCGGATGAAATTTAATGAACGGTAGTTTTATATTCGCGACTCCAAGTTTAGATGGTATCGGGCTGTTGGGCTTGTGAACGAGTAATACAATGCAGAGGGCTGTTGCCGTTTGATACATTGTCGCAGTTTCATCTCATCTGTTCGAATGAGGTAAAATATGAGAATTCTGCGTTCCAGTATATTCGGTCCCATATCTGCGTTCGTACGGTTCTCATGTAGCCTCCTCCTTGCGGTTGCCTTCGCAAATGGGTGTGTTGCGGAGCGTTGTTGCTTAAAAGTATGTGGGCGGGGGTAGCGAAGTATGGCATCGCTGGAAATGACGCATACTAAATGCGGCAGTCCTCGAAGGCGTTTGCGGCGTCGTGCCTGGACAACCGTGCTTCACTTTTATAGCACTGAGCTATATATAGGCAAGACGTGCCAAGGCGCAACTGGGATTGAAGTGTCACGTGTTGGAAAATGTTTATAGTTACACGTACTACCGTGTGTGTGTGTGTGTGTGTGTGTGTGTTACGTAGGTTGTTAAGAAAGTAACTATTATTTAGATTGTGGAGTACTGACTATTCTATACAAAGTCGTCTGCGGTGCGCGCGGCAGTTCGCCGTCGGGGGTTTGCTCCCTCGGGCATGGGTGTTTGTGCTGTCATTAAGTTAGTTTACCTCAGTTTAAGTAGTTCGTAAGCTACGGACTGACCCAGCAGCTGAGTCCAATAGATTTAAAAACGTTTTTTACTACGTCTCGTCCTCAGATTCCGGATAGTAATATAATCCTGTGTAGAACATCTGTTAGTGTTAAATCATTCAACTTTCAGAACAAGACTTTAACATACATTAAAGGCCGAAAGGATGTCGCCATTCTTCCTAAAACTAAGATCATTACGAAGATTTGGCCTGAACTCGTCGCTATGTTCTATGAACTGGTCATGTGTCCAAAGCTTTGAACGCAGAAATCAAATAAATCAAGATTTCATGAGAATTGTTGACAGTGGTAGGTTAAATTTTAACCGAATTAATATTATAAATTTCAAACATCAGATTCCAGAGCGCGTCAGTTTTTTGCCAACACCAAAGCTAATGTGCTGAAACGAATCAAAGTAGTGCGTTGTGCATCATTCCATTTCTACCGCATGAGGTGAGGTAAACACCGTTCAGCCTACACGCGCTCCTGGAAAGATAACACACTGGTAGGCAATACTCAAGAATTGATTTAACATTTTGTAAACGGCTTCTTCCATGTCGGAATTAATCATTTGTCTTGCATCGAATCCCACAACCTGGCATCTTTTTATACGTTCATTTCATTTCACATCGTTAATAAGTATCAGTTTAGTTGCTCAAGAAGCCCCGCTAGGATTGTCAGAGTTGGTCGTTCCCGGACTTTCCGCTTACTTTTAGACGTGCGTCCCCGTGGGACTAGTTTGATAAACTGTTTTGAGTTTTAAATTCGTGTCCATTAATTGCCTACCGTTTTCGACTAACTCTGTTCCCTTGCACGTAAATGTTGAGTGCGTGGTCTTGAGATAATACAGCATGTTAAATGATTTATGTAGAAGTTTCCCCACTTAATGAAACATCCGCCTGAAAAAAATTGATGTAAAGATTTTTTTACAAGATACCTGATTTATTGTTCCTCAATTAAATTGTTCGTTGAAACACAATCTGGCGTAGACAAATCATAGATGTAGAGCCGATGTATGGATACAACATCAAAGCTGTAATCTGATATTTATAACATGTTGCACGGAACATTTGGGCATTTCATTTAAACCTTCATCGCTCTTATTAGAATTTGCCATTTATTTGTTCTCAATATAGATGTCAATTCCGCCGCTATCACATAGAGGCAAAACGAGTACACGTACCCGCTCGCGTGCACGAAAAAATTGCCATTCTTCCCCGGTTGATAGCGTATCGCCAGGAAACCGTTCTTGATGAAGAATGCCGCAGTACACGATACTGCGTATGTTGCAACAGCAGCACGATCGCTGGTACGAGTGAGCAGCAGCTGACGGCCTTGGTAACATCTGTTGAAGCTTTTTAAACTTCAGGCGCCAGCACTGCTCATTATGCGTGTCCTCATTAACAATTAAGCCGCTAAGTTCATAGTTCCTTCTGCATTTGTGCGAAACACGCGTTACCCTATTTGACACGATGCTACAGCAATACGTAGAATAGTACTGAACATACGCTAATGTAACCTTGCGCCGAAATGCTGCTCGGGTACCACAGTGAGAATTATCCCTACTAAAATTTGGAAGTCCAGTTGTAGATATTATTAGCAGACGTTCCTGGTGACACAAACTCACAAGTTATCAGATTTCATTCAAATCTCTCAGCTTAAATGTTTGGGTATCAGCTTCAAAATCGTGTGCGCAGTATTGAAGTTGACATATTGGCAGATTTATTTAAAAACATCTCAGTTCCTTTAGTTTTTCGACGTAATACTAGCGAATAAAGGGAAGCTGACCGGAGCACAAAAGCGATACAACAGCAGCTTTGTAAATAGCTTTAAGCCAGTATGATGGTCGGAGGAAGAAGTTGAAGAGATCTATAAGCGCAGTTCCTCGCACGTGTTCCAGAAAATATCCCCATAATCTTCAACAAAAACTGCGCTATAGACGCGGTCATCGTATACACGTAAATCTCACAATCTTACTACTCGTGCTTTCAGCGTACCAGTGCTCACTTCAAGAAAAGTGAATTTTCTTGAGTCGCTTCTCGACAGAAGCTCTTGGCCAGAATACATGCGGACAAACATATATATGTCCTTTCGGAGACTGTCGGAAAAGTAATGGCGGATGAATCATTCGTTTCCGTTTATTTTTTACGACGTGCCGCATATTAAGTATTAAATTGAAAATTGTCGTAGTTGAATTACGTTAGCTTGACGCTTTCTTTTACGGTGTGCTTATAACAAGCTGTTCTCGTGAAAAATTATTGATAAGCCGCGAGGAATGGAAAAGTATCTAATGGCCAGCCAGCATAAGGTGAAAGCAAAAAAGCTTGCTGGACTGCTTTCACTAGTTCAAAAGATTTACTTCTTCGGTTGTTTGGGGTGGCCTATGCCGGTTATCTGGCACTACTTTCCACTCCCCGATTCCCGGCCTGACTGCAGCAAATGAAGTCTTCGTGGACCCTGCTGATACATGCAACGCTTTAGGTTGACCTACTGCGGAGGTCTGGAGCTCCACTCATTACCACCCTGCCTACCTCCCCGAAAACAAACGGAGGCTGCACAGCCGTCTTCATTCCAATCTCTAAATTGTGAAAGCTTTTTCACCTTCACCATGCAGGGACACGAACGTGCTCACGCCCTCTCCCGGTCTCCTCTCCCGGTCTCCTGTTCTGGGCCCGATGCCCTTCATATTCAGATGCTGAACCCCTTTCTTCCTGCGAGTAAATGCTTTCTTCTTCGCACCTATAATCGCATATAGACTTAATGTAAGGTTCCCACACGCTGGCGTGAAGCAGTTGTTCCCATAACAAAACCAGGGTAGGCCAAACATATTTCTTTCAGTTATAGCCCAATTTCTCACCAGCTGTATTTGCAACGTAATGGAACGCATGGTTAAGAACCAGGTTCAGAATGACACGCTCGTTATGGGTGTGATCGATAGGAAAGATTGCCAACGGGCGCCTCCCCCTGTCAAAAACACGGCACGCTCGACGTGCATGTTCATATACAAAGTCCTGTGCCTACGGCGTTTTAAGATTAGGATTCGGTTAAGAAAAGCTGACACACATGGTGTTTGGCATGTGTTTGTGTTCCATAATGGAAATGCCGAAAGTGTGAGAAGAGCCGGTCGAGCGGTCGCCCTCTTGCCCAGGGTTGCGCAGGTCAAGGCCGGTGGCGGGCGGCCAGCTGCAGGGGACGCCGCTGACACACTTGCTGCCCACGACGGCCTTGCCGCCCAGAAGCCTCTGGAAGTCTCCACAGGCAGCTGGCAGTGCAGGAGCCATTGCACGTTCCGTGACATCCTGGATATGTTACATATACCAGAATGAAACTTTCACTCTGCAGCGGAGTGTGCGCTGATATCAAACTTCCTGGCAGATTAAAATTGTGTGCCGGAACCGTGACTCGAACCTGGGACCTTTGCCTTTCGCGGGTAAGCGCACTACCGACTGTGTTATCCCGATACGACTCACGATACCGCCTCACAACTTTGCTTCCGCCAGTACCTCGCCTCCTACTTTCCAAAGTTGTGAGACGGCATCGTTGGTCGTGTCGGGATAACACAGTCGGTAGTGCGCTTGCCCACGAAAGGCAAAGGTTCCAGGTTGGAGTCCCGGTTCCGGCACACAATTTTAATCTGCCAGGAAGTTTAATGTTCGATATGGTTCAAATGTTGTGTCGGAGTAGGCCATATGTCTTTGGACCTTCGCTGCATGTTCTTGAAACCATTCTCAGGTGATGTAGCAGCGATGTGGCTGCGCATTAGCAGTTCCAGACACCTCAGAACAGATTCGGAAGCAAAACGAGGGTATAGTAACTCGACATGCCGCGGCCCATTGACGTCCCTTTCAGGAAAATGCACTCGAGACAGTAAAGGCTAGTCTACACGACGACACCAGGTTGCGACACTCGTTGCATGAAATGAATTGCGCGCAACTGGTTTCGTGTGTGTGTCTGTAGACACGGCACCGAAACTATACCCTTCAGTTTCGTTGTTTTTGGAGTGCCGCAGTCGTCGTAAAATGAAAGTTTTGGCAGCTGTAAGGGTTGAGGCGGAGCTATTACTGCTCTGTGTGAAGTCACTTCATAAGACTAAACATAAAAAGACTAAGAAACTTATTTTGGTTGTTACATGGAAGACGTCAGTTCGGTTGATCTCCGGCCTTGCTGAAAGAGATTGTGGTTGAAGACCTTACAAATTATTGTAATTATCTTAAAATGTCACCAGAGCATTTTACGTTTTTTCAAATATAGTAATGCAATAAGGAAACAAGATACTCTTATGCGTATAGCATTGTCACCAGAACTGAAATTAAAATTTACATTACGTTTCTCGTCAAGTGGGGATTCATATTCGTCTCTACAGAACCTGCATCGTGTTCCGAAATCCACAATTGCTTAACCAGGAAAAAGTGAATAATATGTTTAAAAGTACTTACATAAAAAAGGTGAATGTAAAACGCTGTCACGTTTTAAATAAATATTTACAAAGAATTGTAAATATAAAAGCTGTCACGTTTTAAACAAATAATGTCAAATAAAAGAATTCAGCTTAATAGATTTGTGTAGCCTTTTCTTCTGAGTACAATTTTCCTTTAAAAAAAGTCTGCAAGTTCAAACCACTTGATCTTGGTCTTACCTTGCGCTGATAAACATCCAGATGTTTCACTAGATTGCATTTTGCACAGTTCCTTTGTACAGGTATTTTGAATTGAATGTATGTTAGCCCGCCAATTAGCTATCGTTTATCCATCAATATTTAATTCACGAATGATTGATTCAAGAGCACCCACACGCCGCTACTCATTCCAGAAAGCTTTTAAAAGCTCATAAACACCTATGCATCACATGTCCAAATACCGAACAATTTCTTCCGTTCCCCACTTAATTTTGTGATTTGGTTATCACCTAACCTAAAAAAAAAAACTCGTGCAAACAGTTTCGCCAAAGTTGGGAGGAGCCGAAACTGTTTTAGTTTCGCCAACGAGTTGCGCGTACGCTTACCGCGCATGCGCACTGACCAGAACTGCAGTTTCATGAAACGTAGTGTCGTCGTGTAAACTAGCGTTAATACACTGCCGCTTCGAACCACACCTCATCGGCAGGCGGGACTGATTCGTATGGCCTGCGCTACACACGGTGCTTCCCATCGGCACGATGCCGTTGTATCACACTCCATTCTGATGCGTCCATTACAAATGCAAACAGTGATGAGTGGCCTTCATAGTCCATGGGTCCTAGAATCTATATTTGTACGGATTGTTCACTAAACACGTGCCGTATTTGTGCTTTGATTTGTAGCACTGTTGCCCTTGTCACTACTGACGGCCCGTCTTAAATGTCGCCAGTGACGGTCGTAGAGGGTGGACAGCCGGCAGTTGCTGTTCTGGACTGTGACACCCACACTCAGCAATGCGTGATGAAACCATGGACACAGTTAAACGTGTGAAGCGGAATTCATGCTCCGTTGCCGAAATGGAAACTTCAAACTTCAGGCACCGACGACCGTAACTGTCTTCCCGGCATCATTTCACGACGTTGTGGGCTACACAAATCACTTGCACGGCCACGTTGCAGGTCTGTAAAACTGCAGCTGGCACTGCACTATTGCTGTGTGGTAACAGCGCACCTGCGCCATCTGTGCCCCGCTATCCCACAACATGCCCTAAGTCGCTGCATGCTCTTAAATAAACAAAAGGATACTACATCCCTATTGTTGAAACAATTCATCTGACTTGGAAACCATTTGCCAATCAGGTTCTTTTTATAAATTAATGTTACGTGAAATTTGTAACAAATCTGGCGAAGCAGCTCCGTGTAACACTACAAATTTGTTCCAACAAATCACCTGTTAATGCCCTACATTTAGATTGGGTTTTCGACCAGCAGCGTGTTGTTGCAGAATGGTAAACTGCCACTAGTTACGTTGGGGAGGGGGTGCTTTGTTGGGATATTTCGTCCTTACATTTTTGAACGTTCTTGGCATTTCAGTGAAATAAACATCTGTAATGGTGTAAAAAGATAGTGAAAAATGCTGTCTGAGAATAAAAACTGAGAGTATCTTACTATTCACCCAAAACGTCTGAAAGACGCACCTACGCATAAGAATTTGACAGGAATCGAATCAGCCCACAACAATGAAAATCTAAATTTGATATGTCGTGTTGCCTGAAGTCGTATATAACACGGAATAAACCGTGATAGTGGAAACAATTACTTTTCAAATGATTATTTTGTAGCATAGAAAATCAGTTCATTTATTTTCTCACAGCGCGGTACATTTAGAATTAGTCCTTGTTAAGGTGTTACTTCTGCATATCAATCGGTGCTTTAAGCGCGAAGAGCTAATGGATGTGTTCCCTTTTAAGGTTAATTCGAAAATAGAGTAAGGACACGTAATAACAGGGCAATTTGAAAATCCTGGCATTTCAGTAAATAAAGGGGAAACATAATTACCATAAGTGTGCATTGTGTACTAAAAATGAAGCTCTCATAGAACCTCAGCCACTTATAGTTTCATTCACATTATCATGCTATTATGAATGTTGGCTGCCACAGCAGGCGGCTTTGGCGCGCCTCTGACGTCATCGTTGCAGCCAAGGAGTTAATTGAAATTTTGTTACTTATTTGTCGGTATTTTCCATCAAGTTTCCATCGTCATTCGGACTTAACGTGGCATTTAAAAGCATAATTTTTATATGCTTTTACCTCTACAAAGGCTGCTTAAGTATGTTCAGTTGAATTCGTTCAGTTTTTTATGGTTTACTACCTTAAATGCATGAAGCCGCTGACTAGATAACGGTATTTTACTTATTTTGTTATTTCTCTTAATTTATTTCCCCAGAAGTCGTAATTTCAGTACTAAATTAGTTGTAACGCCTTCGTTACACGAATTATTTTTGATAACTGTGGTGATTGTTTCACCTAGTGAAATACCTGGAATTACCGGCATGTACTATTTGACGGAGAGTTCGCAGAAATGCATATGATAGCCTTACGGAGTTAAGAATGGCGCAGATTGCGATGGGTGACATGACAATCCAGGTAACTTGCCGAACATTGTCACAACATGGGTTGTCAGATCCGCGAGCCGATACGCATACCTCGTGCGTTACAAATAGGGAAGTTAATGATGTGGCGATAATAAAGCTAATTTGGATTTGCGTGATAAACTTCATGTTCATACATACTGAAAGATACAGTATGATCTTTCCTGCTTGTTCATTAATCCAGTGTAATATAAAGACCAGAAATTAAGATGCGCCAGACTTCACTCGTTGTCTTTTTCAGGCAGAATAAATCATTGTTATCCGTGAGAATATATCGTGATATTTACAGCAGTTGCCCCTCTTATTTGAATGAACAGCAACTCCTTTATGTAAACAATAAGTAATTTTTCTAATTTTTAATAACTACGGTTTTTCCGAAACTAGATGCAGAAATACGTTAGGACTATTCAGTTCTTTTCGTTCTTAAATTCGTCAGAACGGAAAATTTTTCCGTGTGGTAGTCCGAATGGAAACATTTTGAACAGAAGAAACATTATGCGAACTATAAAGCTTTAACAGAAAAAGCTGTTACAAGAAGTTGGAAAATAGATGTAGGATAAGCGAAGTAGTTTAGAGCTCTGATCCTCGACGGTCCAAACGGGCCCGACCGACCACCATGTCACCCTCTGCCAGTGACATAAGGATGTCCATATAGTCAGTGCCCTGCTCTGCCGGCCGTTTTCGGGTTTCTTGACTTGTAACCGATAGTACTGTCCTCGGCTGTAACGGGAATCGAAACCGTACTCAGGTTCGACAGTCGGGTGTGCTGACAACTTTTTTTTTATAAAGAAAGGTCGACGATAGAAAATACAACTAATGATTAAGACGAGAATAATAGTTAAAGAGCTCTGTCAGGCTTTCACGACTAATCGCCCCCCCCCCCAGGGGGCCCACAGTTCTTTTGTGGGTACGTGTGTGGCGCGCACGGGGCCCCGAGCCGGAGCAGCCTTTCTTCTGCCCCAGGCTGCTTCACTTTCCCTCCCGGTTTATGCCTTCGCCCGGAGACGGGCATATTTCGTGAGCTACGGTGGTTCTTGTTGTGGTTTTTCTTCCTTCGTTCCTTCCTTTCTTACCCTTTGTTTTCTGTCTTTCTCTCCTTGAACTCTCCTAGCCTTCTTCTCCTCATTAGTCTCCGCTTCGGCGTTTGAGACACTTCTTCCTTCTTTCTCTTCATTTCCTATCCTCTTCTTCTTTCCTCCCTGTGCGTGTCTGAAGGCCGACCCACGCATTATCGTGCGTAGCAGGTGACGGGGTAACGCGTAATTCCCCGCCCCGGGTAGACAAGTAAGGCACGTACGTACCCCCTGGTAAAGGCCAGGCCCAGGGAGGGGTGATTACCCGAGCTGGTACCTTCCGAACGTGCCGATTGGTCCCTCCGTCAGTTCTCGGGAGGTGTGACCTGAGGTGTGAACAATCACCTAAGGCGGGTAAGCCCTCGGAGAGGGCCCCCACTAGGAAGGAGCGCGCCATCGGAGACGCCGGTAATCATGGGGGACACTTCCGCGATGACTTCCTTATCTTCTTTCGTGACGTTGACCCAGAAACGTAAGTTAGACTCGCCTCAGCCTAAAAAGACTCTGCCTAATGTACCTAAATTTCTGGTTGTCTCTCGCACCGACGGAAAGGATTTCAATTCTGTCAATCCTTTCGTTATACAGAAAGGTGTAGATGCAATTGCTGGCCCTGTTAAAACTTGTTCACGTCAGCGCAATGGCACATTGTTGCTGGAAGTGGAAAGTGCCTTCCAAGCCCAAAAACTGATACGTACTACGTTGTTGCACACTTTTCCAGTTAAGGTAGAAGCGCACCGCACACTCAACTCGTCACGGGGGGTAGTTTTTACGAGATCCCTTGACGGGTTGTCTGATGACGACATCCAATCGTATATGTCCGATCAGGGTGTGACAGCCGTCCACAGGGTAATGAAAAAGGTCGATAACCAGGTGACACCGACTCGTACTGTGTTTTTGACGTTCAACAAAGTTGACCTCCCGTCGAAGGTCAAAGCAGGGTATGAAGTCATCTCCGTCCGCCCTTATGTACCTAACCCGACGCGCTGTTTTCAGTGCCACAGGTACAACCATACCCGTGAACATTGCCCAAATGCAGCAAAGTGTGTCACTTGTGGTAGGGACGCCCATGAGGGGGATTGCCCACCTCCGTCCCCTCACTGCCTAAACTGCAATGGTGACCATGCGGCTTCCTCTCGCGACTGCCCTGTATAAAAGGATGAGAAGGTAATCCAGCAAATTCGGGTTACGGAGAAGGTATCGACATCTGCCGCTCGTAAGATGTTGGCGAGTCGAAAGCCCACTGTCCTCCCAGCGGGTACATACAGTAAGGTACTCACCTCAACTCGACCTACCAAGGATTCCAGTACCCAGACATGTGACTTCACTTTCGCTGACACAGTTGTGCGATCCGCCAGCCCGAAGATTGCCCGTTCCACGTCCCCGCTTCCTCCTGCTGCTTCTAGGGTACAGTCTTCGTCAAACTCTAGTAAACCGCGAGCACCTAAACAAGATGCCCGGACCTTGAAAAAGGAACCCGTCCGTGAGGATTTTCTGCGTTCTCAGGCTTCCCAACCGTCAACTGCCTCTTCCCGCCGTCACTCTTCCAGAAGAGCTGACAAGAAAAAAAGTTCCTCTCCTTCCCCGCCGAGGCGTGACCCATCCGTCACGCCGTCCAACAGTTGCCGGCCTCGGCCGTCTTCTGTTTCACCGGGTCGCTCCGTCTGCCGGGCACCCGGCCCCCTACCGGCGGTGGAAACTGCCCCTCCTGATCAACTCAGGGAGGTGGCAGGTGCGTCGGTCGAACCTATGGACCACGACCCTTTGCCCCTGGACAGCGATAGCAGTGCTCCCTCGAAATCGGGTCCTCAGCGGCCGTCGAGGTGACCCCGCTTGCTAGTTGGTTTTTATCCTTATTTCTTCTCTCATTTATTATCATGGCGCTCCTTCAATGGAACATTCGCGGCTTTCGTTCTAATCGGGAGGAGTTAAAACTACTCCTTCGATTGCACTGCCCGCTTTTCGTCTGCCTCCAGGAAACTAAGTTGCGTCCGTGTGATCGTGCAGACTTTCCACACTACACCTCTGTGCGGTTAGACTTGCCACCCATGGAAGGTATCCCAGCCCATGGAGGGGTTCTGATGCTCCTTCGAGACGATGTCTATTACCATCCCATTTCATTGCATACTCACCTACAGGCAGTTGCCGTCCGCATCACCCTATCCACATTTACCTTTTCCCTCTGTAATATTTATTCGCCATCGTCATCTGCCCTTACTAGGGCAGATGTGCTACACCTTGTTGATCAGCTCCCTTCACCCTTCGTGTTGATAGGCGACTTTAATGCCCACCACCCCTTATGGGGCTCTCCGGCACCTTGTCCGAGAGGCTCCCTTTTGGTGGACCTTCTCAAACACCTCGATCTTGTCTGCATCAACACCGGTGCACCGACCTTCCTTTCTGACACAACACACACTTACTCCCATATAGACCTCGCAATATGCACTCCTCAGCTTGCCGGTCGGTTTGAGTGGTATGCACTTTCTGACACGTACTCGAGTGACCATTTCCCCTGTATCATCCACATTCTGCATCATTCCCCATCTCCTCGTCCCACCAGTTGGAACATTTCTAAAGCCGACTGGGGGCTTCATTCTACCATGGCTGTTTTTCACGATCGGGATTTTCCCACCTGTGACAGTCAGGTCGACTACCTCACAGAGGTTATTCTCACAGCTGCCGAACGTTCCATACCTCGTACTTCCTCTTCTCCACGTCGTGTCCAGGTCCCTTGGTGGACTGCAGCCTGCCGCGACGCGCTCAGAGCCCGGCGGCGTGCTTTACGCACCTTCCGCCGCCACCCGACTTTGGAGAATTGCATACATTATAAACGTATGAGAGCGCAATGTCGTATCATGAACGACAGCAAGAAAGCTTGCTGGACTGCTTTTACTAGTTCTTTTAACCGTTTTACTCCCTCCACGTTTGTTTGGCGTGGCCTACGCCGTCTATCCGGCATCAAGGTCCACTCCCCGATTCCTGGCCTGACCGTGGAGAACGCAGTCCTCGTGGACCCCTCTGACGTTTCCAACGCATTGGGCCGTTTCTTTGCAGAGGTTTCGAGCTCTGCCCATTACCACCCTGCCTTTCTCCCTCGCAAACAGGTAGAGGAGGCCCGGCCGCCTTCTTTCCACTCTTCTAATCGTGAAAATTATAACGTCGCCTTCACCATGCAGGAGCTAGACCGTGCTCTCGCCCTGTCCCGATCTTCTGCTCCCGGGCCCGATTCCATTCACATTGAAATGCTGAAGAACCTCTCTCCTGCGGGCAAGTGCTTTCTTCTCAGTACCTACAATCGCATATGGACTGAAGGTCATGTTCCCACAAGTTGGCGTGAAGCCACTGTTGTCCCATCCCCAAACCAGGGAAGGACAAACATCTTCCTTCCAGCTATCGTCCTATTTCTCTGACGAGCTGTGTCTGTAAGGTGATGGAACGCATGGTTAACGCTCGGTTGGTCTGGCTCCTCGAATCTCGCCGCCTCCTGACTAATATCCAATGCGGTTTTCGTCGACACCGCTCTGCTGCTGATCACCTCGTTACGTTGTCGACCTTCATTATGAACAACTTTCTAAGGAAGCGTCAAACAGTAGCAGTGTTCTTCGACTTGGAGAAGGCATACGATACCTGTTGGAGAGCGGGCATTCTCCGCACATTGCACAGATGGGGCCTTCGGGGCCGCCTTCCTCTTTTCATTCAAGAGTTTTTGGCGGATCGCAAGTTCCGGGTACGGGTGGGTTCTGTTTTGTCAGATACCTATTGCCAGGAGAATGGGGTACCACAGGGCTCCGTCTTGAGTGTGGCGCTCTTTGCCATTGCAATCAATCCGATCGTGGATTGCCTTTCAGCCGACGTCTCCGGATCTCTTTTTGTTGACGATTTCGCAATTTATTGTAGCGCCCAGCGGACGTGCCTCTTGGAGCGTTCTCTTCAACGCTGTCTTGACCGTCTATATTCCTGGAGCATCGCAAACGGCTTCCGATTCTCCACTGAGAAAACTGTGTGTATAAACTTCTGGAGATACAAAGAATTTCTTCCACCCTCTCTACATCTCGGCCCTGTTGCTCTCCCTTTCGTGGAGACTACGAAATTCTTGGGACTCATGTTGGATCGTAAACTTTGCTGGTCCACGCACGTGTCCTACCTGGCTGCCCGTTGTGCCCGATCCCTTAACGTCCTTCGTGTCCTCAGTGGCACGTCATGGGGAGCGGACCGTACCGTCCTGCTTCACCTTTACCAGGCCATTGTTCAGTCGAAGCTCGACTACGGAAGCCTTGTATACTCTTCTGCACGGCCGTCGATTCTCCGCCGTCTCAATTCTATCCACCATCGGGGATTACGTCTGGCGACCGGTGCATTTTATACCAGCCCTGTTGAAAGTCTGTATGCCGAGGCTGCTGTATTACCCTTGACCACTCGGCGTGACATACTTTTGTCTCGGTACGCATGCCGCCTGCGGTCGATGCCCAACCATCCATCTTACCGATTATTTTTTGACGACTCACTCGATCGCCAATATCAGTTGTCTGCGATTGCCTTGCTTCCACCTGGTGTTCGGTTTCGCCGCCTACTACAGCGGCTCGATTTTACCCTTCCTTCCACCTTTCGGTTGAGCGAAAGCCCATTGCCACCGTGGCATAAGGCCCCGGTTCACACTCACCTCGAACTTAGTTCGCTCCCCAAGGAGAGCACTCCGGATTTGGTATACCGCTCGAGGCTTGTCGAACTCCGTTCGCGGTTCGATAGCGCCATAT
The DNA here is from genome assembly GCA_026315105.1 of Locusta migratoria. Lineage (NCBI taxonomy): Eukaryota > Metazoa > Arthropoda > Insecta > Orthoptera > Acrididae > Locusta > Locusta migratoria. Next base: position 320,406,972 of record CM048745.1, read on the forward strand.
TTATTTACACTGATGGTTCCAAGAGCACTGCCGGTGTCGGATCTGCCTTCGTCGTCGAGGACAACCGTTTCCAATACAAGTTCCCTGACCGGTGCTCTAACTTCACGGCTGAGCTTTTTGCCCTCCACCAGGCCGTTTTGTACACCTGCCGCCACCGCCAACCTTTCTATGCCATCTGTTCGGACTCCCTTAGTGCCCTGCAGAGTCTCAAGGACCCTTTGTCGCACCATCCTCTCGTGTATCGGATCCAACGCTCCCTCCAGTTGCTAGCAGATGACAGCTGTCACGTTTCTTTCCTGTGGGTCCCTGGCCACGTAGGTGTGCCCGGGAATGAGACGGCCGACATAGCGGCCAAGGCCGCAGCTCTTTTACCTCGCGTGGCTACCTTTTGCGTCCCATCTGACGATGTTCAACGGGCTCTCCGCCGGAGTATCGTGTCGCAATGGCACAGTGCGTGGTTTTCAATGTCCAACAACAAATTGCGAACTGTAAAACCGATCCCGACCGCTTGGAGGACCTCCTCACGCCCCTCTCGGCGGGAGGAAGTCATCCTGGCCCGGTTGCGGATCGGTCACTGCCGTTTCAGCCACCGTCACTTGCTGTCCGCCGACCCTGCACCGCTGTGCTCCTGCGGTGAACTGCTGACCGTGCGACATGTTTTACTGTCTTGCGTAGTTTTTAATCATCTCCGTGTAGCCCTTCACTTTCCGTCTACTCTGGAGGAAATTTTAGCTGACGACACACGAGCAGTTGCTAGAGTTTTGCGTTTTATCAACTTGGCCAACTTATCCAAGGATATTTAACCCTTTTACTTGTCTTTTATCTTTCGTTTTTAGCCTCTTCTGGATGTTCTGACAGTCCCTATTTTTTTAGGCCGTCGCGAATCTGTTTTTGACTGGGCGCTAATGACCATAGAAGTTGTGCGCCCTAAAACCACAAAAAAAAAAAAAACTAATCGCGTAACCAATGTTAATGAAATTGGGTATGGAGAAAGCTTAAATGCTGAAGAGGTAGATAGCCGACTTCAGAAAGTGTGTAATTATACTTGTTGATTTTTTTAAATAACTCAAAACAAGGAACAGCTGTGTAGCAACGTTTCTCTTATAGCTTCTGAGACACTTGAAGACTCATTGGGAAAGATCTATTCGTAGACTTTAAACGTTATCACATTTATTAAAATATTTGCAATGGTTCACATGTTATACATAAGATTCAACATAATGAATTCAATGCTTACACTAGACGTCAACGTCTTCAAACGGATTTCGATGACATTTGAATCCTACGTAATTTACACGTTGAATATCCCAGAGCTTCAGTGAAGTATCCATTCACGATGTAACAAAGTTTCTTTTCGTATTTAGTAATGTATTTTCATCTCGATAAAGAAGGGTGGTATTTACCTTCCTTCTACGCTCGGTTTATAAACAGAAAATTGTTAAAATGTTTGTAATTCTATAGGACCAAACTACGTTGGTCATCAGTCCCTAGACTTACAAACTACTTCAACTAAGTTTAACTAACTTAAGAACGACACACATCCATGCCCGTTTGAGGATTCGAAACTCCGACGCGGAAGGCCTCGCGATCCTCAACGTGGCGCTCCAGACCGCTCGGTTCTCCCGCGCGGCACAGAAAATTGGAAACTTTTCTTTTATCTTTATGATGCTTGTCATAACTTAAGAAACAAGGTGTGAAATTACTTTCGATCCTCGTTTACATGTATGCAATGTCTAGCGATTGAAGGTGCGGGTAAAAGCTTTTACCTCGTAAACCAAACGCATCTCCCACTTGGGAATCTATCAAGAATCTGGGTTTCATAGTTTTAGTAGTATTCAGAAACACCACTAGGGAAAAGGTTTAAAAATAACAGGTTGCTGTGGAATTCTTATAGGGCAACAAGCGAGACTGTTCAGAGTGGGAGACCAAGAAAGAAACCTAACGAAAGGATGGAGTACTGGATGTGTTGTTACTGAGCGCCACCCGCTTCAGATTAGGCACGTAATCGAAGAATTACTTCCAGTAGTGTTGAGTGTAATTCTCGGTAATGCAGTAAAAAGGCCTAATTTACTCACAATTACCGAAGCACAAATCCATCAACCCACTCCGTACCAGTAGTAAGAAGTGATTGCCAAAAGCGCAGACTGCAAATAGAACAATAGGAACAGGTTGACTTAAAAGGAGGCCACAGACAATGTAGTTGCAGGCCCGTTTTACGCTCGGTTAAGGTATGAGATACTCCCACTGTCCAAAGCAACGTAGTAAAGCCTGTAATAGAAATTTGAAAATTAGGTATCAGAAGTAACATTCGCAAACGTAAATTAATGATTAGACGTTATTTTAGAGCAACGACCACCCTAACAACAGCTGGTATCTCTTGCAAAAGTACAAAATACACGCGATCCGAAATTAATCGCTAGACTTTATACAGCTAAGGAGCCAAACACCAAAGGCTAAATTGCATCCAAAAATTGTAAAGCTGGCATTGCTTAGTAACTGTTTCCATGTCTCATGAAGAATCTCGTTGTTTAATTGCAATATTGTAATGGATGGGAACCACTTCAGAAAATTTTTACATAATACCCATGGTGTCTGGATTTCCTATATACTGAATAGTGAATTCTAATTGTAACGTCTGTATGAATGACATTTACATTACTCCGGCCTTGACCTCTCCTCAGCAACTTCGTATACATGGCATTTGCAGCTTTTAGTTGTTCAGGGTTTATACAAACTGTCATTCGTGAAATCTGTCCGTCCACAATATTGAAAGCCTTTTCCTAGTCATCTTAATGCAGAAAAGAATAGTGAGGGTTCTCTGAACACCATATCATACCTTCCTCGCGCCTTTCAATCAGAAATGTTGATTATCCACATTCTAACGGCAAATCTGTAAATCACAACGTGAAAGCAGTATCCACGTCCAAACGCAAACACAGAAAACTTCAGGAATGTCTGGCATAATGTAACATTTTACTTAAGGCGATCTATTTTTGGAAGATATCAAATTAATCGGGAGTTGATTTTTGGGTTTGTTCGAAAACTGCTTCGATGAAAAAACTGCTCGATAATCTAGCTTGTAGAAATATCTTCTTGCAATAGAACCTACTTAAAAAGGTAAGTGTCAAAACTGTTTTATTTGGATGCGGATGTGGATTGACTGGTAAGAGTTGAGGGGGGGGGGGTGTAAGAGTTCAGAATGTTAAGCTATTCCTATACCTAATTAGCAGTTTGGAATAATCGAAACGGGCGTTTCTACAGTATATCACGCCACAAGTCAATTTCGGTTTGTAGTACAAATAATGACTGAACCGAATTTCTCTTGCAGGCTGTATATGTGGTATCATTTTTCAACATGTTTACTGTTAAAAAGAAAAGGAAAGTTGTGCTGCGAGAAAGTGCTGTTTTGCTTTCTCGCGGTCGGTTTTACAGAAAGATGGAAAGTTGTATCTATCACTGACATATCGGCTCACGACTAGAATACTGGCAAGAGATCTGAAAAGTCCGAAACATTGTAATGTATCCATTCGCAAACGGAAATAGTGTCGGACGAAATCACTATCCTCAGACGCAGCTGCTGGCTAGGTCTCGCATTCCCCCTATACCAATGATCCCAATCGATGTATCCATTTATTTTTGGTTACTTCATTTTTTGTTCGTTTGCCCACTCAGTTTAGCAGAAATGTAATAGTAATAGACACGTCATTCTACTGTTCTCCTAATTCTTTGACCTTAGCTAATTTCTATTCGGTGAATGTGATGGAGATCGTACCGTACGGAAATTCTTACTTTTTCGAGAAGTAGGGTCATTCATCAATAAGCCATACACCAGTTCCGTAGTCAAACGGTTCTTATGTACCTATCTAAAGGAATCGATGCCTTAAACACTAATACAGTACATTTAACATGAGAATAAAAATGTTTGTGTTAAGTTTTCGCGTCCTTGTCGGCTTATACTTTCATTATACCATGGCATAAATTTCTCTCCTTGAATCTGTTCAAAGCGCGAAGACCTAATGGAATTGTACCCATGTAAGGTTACTTCGAAAATAGAATAAGAACACGAAATGAAAGGGAAACACGAAAATCATAGATTTCCAGGAAAACCGGAGGAAAATTGCATTGTCTTCTGTACTAAGAAGGCTCACGTGGAGCCACAGCCATCTTCGTTCCACATTGTCATGCTTCTGTGTCAGTTAATTGGAATTTTGTTAAACTTATTTGTCGAACTTAATGTGGCATTTAAAATCATAAAAGCAGTTTTCATAACTGCTTCTACATACATAAAGGTTGGTTAAGTCTCTTCAGTTAAAGTTTTGGATCTAGTCATTTGTTAGTATCCGCCAATAGTTAGTACCACAGACCACATAAAAAGTTGTAGTTTTCTTGTCTAACCCGCCCGCCTTACACTTCCGCACAACACTAAAGATAACTGTTTTCTAAAGTTACTAAAGATTAATACCAACTTAGCGTAAAACTACCACTTTTTTAACAATTTTCTTTAACCTGTCATGCTTCCTGCATCTAATATAAATTTTGCTGTCCTAACAGGAAATCTCACTGCTGCTGGTGTCAAATTTCCTAGATCTCTTGAATTAGACTACGCCCAGTTACCCCCGTTTCCGTTTTATTCTTAACCTTGAAATCTAGTCTAAAGACGTTATTTTCCTTCCAACAAGTAATTCCTTTACATACTTGCTCAATGTACAAATCGATGAATGTGATTAAAACACCGCCACATTGTCTTCCTTCAGAAATATGGCTTCCCTTGCAATATAGCCTCGTTTTCACAGAATCCTAAGTACAGATACTTCCTCGAGTTGTCGGGACCACAGAAATTCGTCAATCACATTAACGAGAGGAATTTTTGTATGAATTCCCGATAAAGGTAAAGCAGTCAACAATCCGAAGATTGATTTGAACACCACAGTGCTTTAATAGGCAGGGTCCTGTTTGGAGGTGGTATGCCGTTGCCTTCCTCCGACCTTCGAACTGACTTACCCAGACAGTTATAGGGGGACCTACAGTTTAACGTGGGTTCCGAACCACGGTGCTACTCGGTATTTTTCACATGAGCAGTACTGCCAGAGGTGAAAGAGGAAAGTGACAGATAAAAATCCTAGGACCTGGCGGGGATCGAACCCGCGACCTTTGGATTTGTAGTCATAACATTAAACGTAGCATCTTCACTTTGTGAACTGGACTTCAACTGAGATAGTTATTGCTTATATCATGCCGCCAGCTAAAGATCCATTGATAAATTTCGGTGTGATTCCTCCCCCCCCCCCCCCCCCCTCAAATGTTAAGTGAATTGTGTTCGACGTTCCAAAGTACGTCTTGTGATAGGTTTTAGAGAGGCATCTTTGTGCGCTATTTTAAATTGCTATCAAAAATTTTAGGGATTAACATATTTTGATTCATTGAAATGTTCTAATAGGTATTCTAATGGTCCAACCGCGAATATAAAAGCATTTATAATAATACTAATATTGGTCAATATCGTACAGCATTAGCTTGGCGCCGCGCCCACAATAAAATGCCTCAAAGTAATGGTGACCGATGTCAGCAGAAGCGACATGCAGTTTGGCGTGCTGCGGCGCGTGTTCCCGGTGTTTGCATACTGGAAGAGCGCGTGCGTCACGAGGCGCTAGGCGAAGCGGCGCGCCCACTCTGGGGCTCCGCTAGGGTGCGCTGCTCAGCCGGCCTCGCCTCCCTGCTGTGACGTCACCCAAGTGCTGCCGACGCCCGTGGGGTCGTCGGGTAACAAGTTTTTCCTACGTGCCTCGGCTGCAGCTGTATGATGTTCCTGCCTGCCTGCAGCACGCTGGCTGTGTAGAAAAGTAATATTCTGCTCGCAGCAGTTGTATACTCGGCAAGCCACCGTATTTCCAGGGCCGAGTATTCCTTGCAATAGACACCGCTTGACTGATCACCTGGAAAGCAACACAAATGTAAAAAAAGTAGATAGGAAGAAGTTAGTAGAAATAACCCAACTACGCGGTTTTTGCATTATCAAAATTAACTCATATGTTTTGTAAATTTAAACACCCCCCGAATAAAAAAATCAACCCCCACCTCAGGCTCCAGTCAACATGTTTAGGCTATTCTTAGAAACTGCTGCAGGAATTTGTTTTTAATGACAAACTGACAAGCGAGAAACGTTTATTACCACTGTGGAAAAATTGTAATGGTATCTACGAAGTGGTCAGTCTGAAGCTACGTTATCTTCTGGCTGAAAATCCAGCGAGCTACCGAGCTTGGCAACCTCCACGTAAAGCTTTATGGTCGAGCGCTAAAACCCTTCCTTGGAAACCGAAAGGTCGGACTTCTTTTTATTTCTGTCAGCGGTTTAACCTAGCTTTCACGATTCAGCTAAACGTCGATCGCCAGAAACGATACGTTGTTCCTCTTCCGCTTCGATTACGGGACTGAGTTTTGGGACAAGTCACGTACGAAGTTATACCTACGTACTTCTCTGCCTGTCTTACGTGTTTAGTCCACCTCATCGCCTTTCTATGATTGTACAGATACCAAGAACGACTGTAGGAATTTTGATAGTTTCCATTAATAAGTGTATGTAATTTCTTAGCGTAGCAATGCTCTGTAGTTCTTAATTTAAGAAAGTAGAGCAACATATACACTAAGTTTACATGCAGCACATCTTTCGAAAGACGAAAACCGAATTTTGTAAACTGTTTTTCGCTGTTGTGTTTACATGAATCGGATTTCCTAGTCCACTTAACATGGTGGCTGAAAAACAGCTGATTCAGTTCCTGGTTTAGTTCGCGCAAAGAAACCTTCAAATAGGTTGCGTTTACATGGGCACGAAAATCGACTGTGGAACTGGAAAACCGCTTTAGAGAAGCGGATTTTCAGAATCGATTTTGAAGTGTTTACATGACCAACCAAAACGGGAATTAAGAAGAAATAGGTTTACGAAATCTGGTTTTTGGGGCCCATGTAAAGGGGTTGATAATGTTGTCCCGTCAGTAACGGAGAACTGGAGGTGGCTGAGGCAGCGACATGGACCTATACATCTACAGTACGGCGTCCCAAGAAAAGTTCTGAAGCACAACAATAATCGGACGATACAATAAATTGTAATATTTTTGGCTTACAGCCATCATATTAAGACGTGATTATTGCGTCAGTACAGCCGGTGAGAACCACGACAGATAGTACAAAATTATTAAAATTTTTTAGGAATTTTAAATAAAAATGAGTTTGTCATGGAATAAAGTATTAAAAAAATTATTTCGTTTTGGCGCGTGACCGCCAGTACTGCAGCCAATCGGCGTCCAGTGACTGCCGCTCGGGGAGTTCCCTAGAATTCGAGGAAACTTGCCAGTGCTCTTTCCCATGAAAACCTGACCTATTGTACCACCTGTCGTGGTTCTTAACAGCTTTACCATGTGTCGCCTCCCTCCCCCCCCCCCCTCTCTCTCTCTCTCTCTCTTATAGAATCTTTCATTCTGCGCCTCTTTTCTCCCCTCTCCTTCCTTGGATTTTTGAGCTGCGTTTCTATTATAAACAAAACCTCAAAATCGCCAAAGAGAAACTGCTAAATAGATTCGGATCATTGATGTTCGGGTAATTAAGACTTTGACAGCTACTGCATCTCTTGAGTATAGTGATTCAGGTAATAACTATGGTTTCGTCTACGGTTGGGTGGGTTACAATGGTCAGGAATATTCATATTCCTTTGCAATAACTAGTCATAAGTATAACTTTCCATTTTTTATAACTGACAAGGCAGAAACCAAAGTAGCATTTTCACAATTTCTGCCTCGCAGTCGCTTTTAACGAAACTTATATCCTTGTTTACAAAATTACGAGTAATTATTTTTTATGATTCTAAAATTGCTTAGAGGTTTCTTGAATAATCACTATATGTTATTAGTCAATTCCCTACATGTATCGGGCTTAGCCCATCATCTGGTGATCTGCCAATAAGATATATATACAGCCAATAAGTATACTCAATTATTTGCATTTTTTAATTAAAATATGTAATATTTTATAGCTTTACGTAATTTGGAATTACATACCGATATTACATTGTTCAGTCTAAAATAAGCTCTAGTAAGAAACACTATCGAAACACACTGAAATTTTTGACATATTTATTCCGTTGCAGTTGAGGTGGAACACAGTTTAGGGCGAAGCATACTGATAACGTGGGACTTACCGTAACGGATTGTGAGGTAATTTCGCAGAACTAGAACATTAATTATAGACTTCGACGATCAGTATCACTTCGGAAAAAATATAAATCTGACGCAGTGGTGTCTACATGAAAACAAAATACTAAATGTTGTTCTAAGTTACTAAGGATATCGTGGAACTATAGATACTAAGCTCTGCAGATGAGATCGAAGAAATATGAGGAGCTAAAGGAAATTATTCAGACAGTTAAGGGAGAGGTAAACTTGTGATGGGAGACTGGAATTCGGTAGTAGGAAAAGGGAGAGAAGGAAAAAATTCCTTCAGCATAGCCGGATACAATCTATTAAAAAAAAATCCGGCTATGCTGAAGGAATTAGATTAGGTAACGAGACAAGAAAGGTGGTAGATAAGTTTTGTTACTTGGGCAGTAAAATAACTTGGTTGCAATACAGACGTTATATAATGCAGAATGGCTATGAGAAGGAAAAGCATTTCTAAAGAAGCTAAATTTGTTGCAATTAAGAATTAAGTGTTCAAAAAGGCCTATCAGAAAACATGTCTGGAGTGTATCCTTGTTGAAGTGAAATGTGGCCGTTGAGTTCAGACAATAACTTTTAAAATGCGGTGCTACAGACGAATGGTGTATTTTAAATGAGTAGATCGCGTGGTACTGGACAAAATTGGAGGGAAAGAAATTTCTGGCATATCTTGAGTAAGAGTTCAATTTGACACATTCTGAGACAGAATCGTCAGTTTACCATGGACGTTGTGTGGGGTAAAAATCGCAGTGGGAGACAGACGAATATAGTAAGCAGATTAAAATGGATGTGCGTTGGTGTTCTTATGAGGAGACAAAAAGGCTTGCACAGGCTAGAGTTGGAGAGCTGCAAGAAACCAGTCCCCGGATTGAAAACCATAAAAAGATGTAAACATTTTTAGAGGAACTCCTTATTCGTTAGTGTCAAGTGATGGGTAATACTTTTAGTAGCACTGTGTGAAGATGTCACGAAGGTGAAATTCTTGAGACTGACAACCACAGGGATACTGCTCTAAAACCGTTATTGCAGTGAGTTTGATACGCATGCCGACATGTCCATCGATTAGATGGATATCAGTAAAGCACTGGCTCTTCACGGATGCATTCTGCTTACGCTTGCACAAAAGGAAGCAGTATGCGCGCATTCGTTTGGCAAGAAGCTACAATTAGTTATAAATAATACAACAGAGGAGGTATATGTGTAATCCTCTTCAAATATCAGGGATTGGTAGATGCGCCAATGAGAGCTCGGGTGGTGTACTGACTGCAGCAATGCTGTTGCCGACGAGTAATCTCATTCCAAACATCGAAGTGATAAAATAAATGTAAACAGAACAAGAGTTGTGATAAAGACAAACGTTTCTTTGTCATAAGTTCTAGGTCAGTTCTGAACTTAACCCATTGGCATAATTGGACCGATATATCCGTCATTCTACTCTATTAGGTAGGTCAAAGCTCAAAATTAAAAACGTATATATTCACCGGTCAACGATGTTAAAGCCCTGCCAACGTGCGGAGTCGTCTGCACGGTAATTGAAATATCAATGTACGTTCATATACAAGAGTAGAATTACGCGTATTTCCGTCAAAATCGCCGTCGGGTTGTTCATAAACATTCATGTATTCGTCGTTTCCTCCTCTTTTATGTCTTAGTTACAAGCAGTCGACTGAAATGATAGTTTATTCTCCTGTATAGAGTCTTATTAGTCCCACATCCTCCCCATGCTCACCACTGACTTGAATGACAGAATTTTGAACGTAACTATCAGCCTTTGCAACGTATTATTTTGTGACGTTGTCTTAACAGCATCACACAATGAAAATACTTTTGACGTTGTTGTGCTTATTATGGAATTGTTATAAGCTGAAATTGTACATTCCGTGGCACCTTTGTACAAGAGAAGATTGGTTTTCAAGGCTTTACATCCTCACATACAAGAGAAATGTTATATTTCGTAGTAAGTATTCACTGAAATGTCTTACTGTATTATGACAGTGCAAGGAATACTAACATGACAACTTCCGTGTCAGTTTTCGATAGTCTATTATCGGCAGCTTCGTGGTGCGCTCACATGGTGTCCGCGGGCAGCTCATGCGCCCACCCTTGCCATACCGGTATATGGTGTTGCGGTTGCTCCGAAGCGGTATGTTCTTGCTGATAGTACCCGCGCAAGTACTCCCTGGGAATATAGTTCACAGAGAATTGCACTTCCTACAGTCATTTAGTGACAACACGTACAGGCAACAATATCTTCAGCAAACAATCTGACAATGCTATCTCGATCGGTATTAGTAATCGTTGCACGCCTACTCTGGGCGCAGTTATTACTTAAATTTGTTGAAGATTCGCTATTAAAATCTATTCGGTTCTATTAGGATCATTTTCGAACCAATGGTATATCAATATATAATCTCCAATTTTCAATGTATGTGTGTAGGAAGTTATTCCATACTAGTGGCTTTCTGGAATATGCTGAGGCATGAGTCCTTCTCATGGAGTACTTACTTCGTATGATATCCTGTAATCAAATTTGACACCCAGCTTCAGAAGAAGACTATTGTATTTCACTTGCAAGCATCACCGGGGTATAGACTTTTTTCCATCTGAATTGACAACCTTATGAAGCAGTTGATACATTTTTGACAGTGGAGTCAATTGGATTACGCAGTATCAACTATGTATATCCCTTTCCAATATTTCAACCTTTAAGTACAGCATGCTTTGTTGCGCTGTAGATGAACTGAGTCGCTGGTACGCGACCCTTCATTGATTGTAGTAAAGGATGGTGCAGTAACACGTGTTGATTTGAAGACGTCGCAGTAAAACAGCAGCAATGCTGTTTAATATTCTCATTACCACAACTTACTGATAATGCATCAACGCGAACTGGAAGTCATTCCACAGGGAAATGTGTACGACTCCATTATTGGGATAACGAACAGTGGTCTTAGGCTAATAAACATATACTGAGATTGAGACAGGAAACAAGGTACGCCTTGCAACAGATGTTTGTCCAGATACTAATTACTGCTATGACTAAATGGACTATATAGTTTCCTTGCAAGCTTTGCGAAGATAACTGCATATAGTGGACGCGTGGGATACCTCACAAAACTCTTGGTTTTGTATGTGCCGAACAGCACACAAAATTAACTTTGAAGTTTTGCAAGTACATGTAAGTACTAATAATTAAGTTGCAGCATCTGTCAGCGTAACTCACGTTAGCGTTCTGGTCGATGATTCGAATCCTGGAGTGAATTTTGTTTTTACGTTGTTCGAATACTTGCACGATTTTAATCTCATAATTCTTACGAAAAAAAATTTATTCTTTTTTTATATTTTATAAAAGGTCGTTAACAATAATGGTTTCAATAAAAAACTTAGTTTTTTGCAGTATTTGCTTCACTGTTAGTTGACGACGGCTGTCTTTGATCAGTTGAAGTGCTGCGACGCTGTTTTTGGAAAGTCATCTCTATAGTTACTACACGACGGGATTAAAACCACCAATTATGATTATGAAGCCAGAACGCTACCACCTGCGGTACACGGACAGTTGCTGCACCTTGAGTAGGCTGCAGAATGGCCGGATTTTAATCTCGGAGAGAAATTTGGGATTATTTGAAACATTGAGTGGAACGTCGACATCCCCTTCATGTCTGCAGAAAGTACATCTACATCCATACTCCGCAATTCACCGTAAGGTGCGTGGCGGAGGGTACACTGTACCACTACTAGGCATTTCCTTTCCTATTCCACTCCCAAATTGAACGAGGAAAAAAAAGAATGCCTATATGCCTCCGTACGATCTCCAATTTCTCTTGTCTTTGTGATCACTACGCGAAATGTAAGTGGGTGGCAGCAAGATCGTACTACACTCAGCTTCAAATTCCGGTCCTCTAAATTTCCTCAGCAGAAATTCACGAAAAGGTCGTCGTCTTTCCTCCGGCGATCCCCAATTGAGTTGCCGGAGCATTTTTCGTGACACTCGCGCATTGGTCGAACCTACCAGCAACAAACCTAGGTGCTCGCCTCTGAACGGCCTCTGTCTTCCTTTAAACTGATCTGCTGCGGGTCCCAAACACTTAAGCAATACTCAAGACGTGGTCGTACAAGCGTTTTATACGCGGCCTCCTTTACAGGTGAAGTACATCTTCCCATAATTCTCCCAATAAACCGAAGTCGGCTGTCCGCCTTACTCACAACTGTCCTTACATGCTCGTTCCATTCCATATCGCTCTGCAATGTTACGCCTAGATATTTGAACGACGCGACAGCATCAAGAAGCTAACTACTAATGCTGTATTCGAACATTATAGGATTGTTTTCCTACTCATGCGCATCCTCACATTTTTCTACATTGAGGGCTAGCTGCCATACTTCGCACTAACTAGAAATTTTGTCTAAGTCATCCTGTATGCTATTACAGTCACAGACGACACCCTCCAATACACCACAGCATCATCAGAAAACAGCCGCAAATTACTACTTACTCTGTCCATCAGATCATTTATATAGATAGAAAATAGTGGTCCTATCACACTCCCCTGGGACACGCCTGACGATACACTCGTCTCCGATGAACACTCGCCGTCGAGAACAACGTACTGCGTTCTATTACTTAGGACCTGAGTAACCACCAATGAGTCGGTTATCTAGAACCGATGGAGGATGTTTAGTGTGTGTGTGTGTGTGTGTGTGTGTGTGTGTGTGTGTGTGTGTGTGTGTGTGTGTGTGTGTTTACTGAGGTGGCTGCCGTTCCAGTTGGCGGCCGGACCGCAGTACAGAGCGGCGAGCGGCCATCGGGTAGGCGTGGCTGAGAGCCGTGAGCGGCGCGCCCTGCTGCGTGACCGCAGGCCAGCCCACCACTGTGCGAGGGGCTACTCCAAAACCTGGCTCCAGCCGAAGGCCGAGCTCTATTCAGATAAACACCAAACACCATACAGAACCACTACCGACTTGCTTTTGTAGGCGATACAAATACATTCGCTTTTTGGAGAGAACATCGTTGTAGCATAGGGCACAATTTTTGGTCTAGTACTCAGCTTATCAAAGTGTAATCAAATAAAAAAATCATTTGTGTAATTTTGTACTTCAGATCTATGAGCAAAAAGTGCGTTACGTGTCCCATATTTCCATTTTGTAGTTGAGGGAACACAGTTGTTAGCCCGCGATCACTCGTGTTAGAAAAAATCTAACATTTACGATTTTAGTTGAATATTCCAACACATTTCAAAGCTAATGAACTGATCATCTAGAAATGCATTCTTTCATATGTCGTATGTCAATCTGTGACTCGACAATCAAATATCAACAGTAGCTTGTTAGTTGAGGCATTATTTGAAGTGGTGCGCAGTGTTAGATTTTTTCGAACAGGGGAGTCTTGACGCAACAATTACTTCTCCTTCCGTGGAAAACCGCCTTGCTTTACTATCAGCCTGTTTCTTGTACTTGTAACATGCGGCTGTGTTCCTTTGTTTTCTCCTGAAACTGTTCAGCTCATGTTACGTCTTTTATGAGCAAAATAGATATTCTTGAGTTTTGCGAACTGAATAAAGCAATCGTTTGTAGAGTACATGACATTCTCTGTCGGATACGGAAGTATATAAAACTGAAAAACACTGTTAGGGGCCAGCGGTTTCTTCTTGAAACATAATACTCTGATACCAAACGGTCGACAATCTAGGATGTAATTACTTAGTGTGTTCACTTCGCCACTGTCAGCGTCTACAGAATTGTCGCTGTGCCTGGTGGATAACATTAGAACATTCTTTTTCTGTTTCATTTTTGAGACGTATGAGCAAATGAAGCAGTTGTTGCTTGGTTTTTCTCCAAATGCTGCTGTTTAGTTGCCTACATTTTACGTCTAGAAGTTCCGATGGAATTTCTCTTATTCTTCCGTAGAGTATCTACTAATATGAATAGATGGTTGGCATACATTTTGTTAGATGTGAAATAATTGTCCATCGTCAAGTTTCTACCTGTTTCGTCACTTGGTCTAATCAATCGTAACACCACGTTCTCTGCAACATTTGCTCCTTGATATGGCCTAGCAGGCAGTTTGCCTGTATATAATTCCATATTTATAGGTTCTAGCATCAGAAAGCGCATGTACCTTGATGCCATATTTTGCAGGCTTGTGTGCTATATAATGCTTGAATTTGAAACTTCCGCGGAATTGTTCTAACATCTCGTTTATCGTTGTCAGTGCTTCGGCACTATAACTCTTCTTGCAAACATCCAAAAATTCGACAAATTACATGTTCCATACCATGTTTATACTAATTTACAATGCTTTGATAATAATAAACGATTTATTGTATAAACATTTCACTCCATTCCATGATGATGGTGGTGGCGGCTGGTGCAGCAACAGTGTTGAATATTAAAAAATGCTCAGTCTCTGTTGCAGTATTTTATTTTCCAATTACGCGTTTCGCGCTGTTGGCGCATCGTCAGACTGGAAAGACAAATATTTTGTTACCGTCCGTGTACCTGGTGCGCAGCGAACCTAATGTGGCTAAGGTGAGTAAATTTGAAATTTCGGACTTACTTGGGCGGAGATGGAGCTAGACAGCAATAGATACTTCTGTGGCTCCATCTCCGCCCAAGTAAGTCCGAATTTTCAAATTTACTCACCTTAGCCACATTAGGTTCGCTGCGCACCAGGTACACGGACGGTAACAAAATATTTGTCTTTCCAGTCTGACGATGCGCTAACAGCGCGAAACGCGAAATTGGAAAACAAAATACTGCAACAGAGACTGAGCATTTTTTAATATTGTATAAACGTGTTTTTGTCTGGCACCAAGAGATGAAAAGATGGAAGATCTCAGTGTTAAAAAAAATCTAACACGGGAGTTATCGCGTGATAACAATATACGCGAGCGACCGCGGGTTAATGGTAATATTGTGTACTAAACATACACATTCTAATATTCCTCCACTGCTTTCTAAACAACTTAATACGTTGTCAATGTGCACTACAATATTAGTGTGCTATACTGTAAATTTCTCCAGTGGCAAGCAATCTTGTTAAGCTAATAGAGCTTGTTTTCTGCTTTGTAACACCAGGTACCTCTTTCCTGAGCGCACATTGAAATTCTCGAGTAATTTTCATACGACTTTTGTCCTCGACTTTCAAACCCTGTCACAAATTTTGTCTCCTTTATCATGTGTGGAGACCCGCGGCTTCGCCCAAGTAAGTTTGCTTTTCGTAATTTCCTGTTTCGAAATGCAAACAAAACGTAATTGTCGTACACTCAACTGCAGAACACTCACCTGCCATTCTGAAAGAAATATTGACAGTTTAAATAACGCCTTTTCGCCTCATTTCAAATATGTCAAAGAAATTAATCGAAAATTAACTTATTTGTACAATTCGAAAGTATACCAGATAGACTATTGTACAGCGATTCCAAATGACACTCGCAATCTCGTTTTGTATTGTCACGATACAGGGAGACAGCTTCACGGGAAAAATACAGGATCTGGGATGGGAATCATAACGGCGGTTGTCGCTGCGGCGTGGTCTACTTACGAAACTCAAATCACCAACATTCTCCTCAGACTGCGAAAATATATTGACTCCCACCTACATAGGTAGAAATGAGGGTCACAATAAAATAAGAGAAATCAGAGCTCGGAGAGATTAAGATGTTCTTTCTTCCCGCGCCCTATTAGAGAATGGAACGGGACATGAATAGTATGCGGTTCGATGAACCCTCTGCCAGGCACTTAAATGTGATTTGCAGAGTATCCCATGTAGATGTAGATGTTCATGGACGATTTGTTAGAGTTGTTACGTAGTCCAAACAACTTGCAGCCGCACGGAAAATAAAAGTTTTAGGAAATAAAACGCCATTCTACCAGCAAAATAACAATTTCACACTACAAAGATGTGCAGCGATCATGCATCCTTCTCTCCAAAGTAATCACAAAGGTTCAGTAATACACATTGGATGAGGTGTCTGGATAAGACAATCACTGTGTTCAGTCCTGAGCGATGCAATCTGTCAAAGGCGCTGTCACCTTTGAACACAATATCAGCACTGGAGACGTACTATGGAAGAGACCTGATCATTCAAAATGGTTGCATTATCTTCACAGGAATGTGACCTTGCAGAGTAATGATGGAGCCAATGAAATGCTAAGATATTGTTGTGCAGCTCGTCACTGAACCCCAGCAATGTTTCGTTCTTGGCATATGGATAGACTTAGTAAACTCGACCAGGAGTTGAAAACCTTGTAAAACTGGCTAAATAAGATTTTCGAGGCCTTCAACATGCACGTGTTATAGAAATGGTCCTCGACGAGACGTCGCACGATATCACAATATTTCATCGATGAAACTGACAGTCATCGTCACCTGTAGACGTAGGTCATTTGCGCCTATGAAATATTGTGGAGTCATCGCATCGTTAGACGCCTAGTCAGAAACATTTCTGCAAGATTAAACTAATGAAATAAAAATAATTCCATAGACCAGGTTTAATGGCGTAGGCACAATCTGCGTCAACGTGTGGTTTCGGAATTCCACCTCGCCCTTGAGTTCATAAAGATTATCCGTAGCGTATGGAGCTGACATTCTGCAGTGACTTGCAGCGGTCCGCAGAGTTTTCGCCTCAGTTACCTTCATTGTCAAGTAAAACAGCGCCACTTGCTGTTTCGGATAGCATCTGCATTATGTTAAAGTATTCATTTCTTGTAGTTCTTCCATTTTCTTCGGCACTGGATGAATTCACAGCACAATCTCTAAGACTTCACGTTGGATTACTGATCTGTGTGTAAAGAACTGCGTACTTATTCTGATTTTGAGGTTACGCACTATGCTGGGTTTAAAAAGATTAATTTCACTAAACTAATTTCTATTATGGTGTCCTTTCAGACATGTCCAAAAGACACGTCAGATGTATGTAATATCGTGCTTCAGTGCGGAAGCACAACAGGCCGTAACTCCTACGAGAATCGGCTACAATCCACGAAAACAGTGGTAAGCGCACTGGCGGTGTGGACGAGTGGAGAAATTGCCTAGCTTGAGGCGTGAAAGGATAGCCCGCGCGGCCGCAGTGGTAGCTGCCTCACTAGTGGCAGCCGGCAGGGTGGCCCAGGGCGTTCTCTAATACAAATGAGAAGCATTTCAGGGGGAAAAGTGGTACAGTGGTCTAGTATGCTGGAAGACAGTTAAGATTCCTGTAGGGCACAAAATTTCCACTTTCTCCAATGAATTACTTCAATATCCACTAGCTGATATTCATGCCGTGAACTTGCCCCCATACACATAATCTCGCGCGCCCGAGTTGTGATGATCCAAGACTAAACTACCCTGAAGATCATATTTATACGGCTGGCAGCGTTACTGCTCCAGTACATTTCACCTTTGTGCTTGAAACTGTCTTGTGCAAAGCATAACGTTTTTATTCTATACTTAGATAATCTTAAGACAAAATATACGTTGGTGTGATTGCTCACTTGTAATTACATATTTTAAAAAATGGGGTTTCGGTGTTCTTTGCAGATCTCTTAACGTAAAACCACAGCTTTAACACTTTGACTGCCAATCACGTCAATTGACGGGATATCGAAACTTCTTTAGAATGCCAATTAAGTCATTTGACGTGATCTTTGTTTTCGTACTTTTAAACACAAAATTTAGTTTGCTAACGGGCTAGATCCACCTTAAATGCCTTACTTGATAAATCTAGAGTCTAAAGCAGCCTGTAGATCTTGTAAATTTAGCTTCTAAATCGGCCGACTGGTCGCATCCAAGTATGAAACGGGACAGGTAGGAAGTGGTGCCCGCTCACTCAGTAGGTAAATTAACGGACAAGGCTTCACACTCTTACGCTGGACGAAATTTTACATGAATTAGAGAAACATTTTATTGATAATGACAGTGAGGACAACGAAATAGACTATTCATATGATCCAGTCTTTGTGCAACAAGAACTGCGTCAAATTATTTCGAGTTTGATGATTCTTCAACCGATTGTTTTATAAGGACAGGGAATCTTATTGCTCATTTTAAAGAGCAAACAATTTTTTTTATGCCAGACAGAAGAGAAGGAAACTAAGTGCAGCTCGGCTTACTCCTGGAAGCAGATTGTCTGGAATTCTAAGGTATGGAATGGTTTACATGGCCGGCAGTCAAGGTGTTAAAATACCATTTCATTAGGACAATCACATCGCAATATAGACATGCTTCCTTGCCCTTACAGGAGAGTGCAGAGGTTTTCAAGTTACTTTGCAGATACAGAATAAGATAATGACGATGACAAATATCGAAACGTGTACGGATAAAGTATGATTGTTCATAGTTGAATTTTTCAAATAAAATTTAATTCACAATGTAAATTGGCAACAGTAACTTGAAACGTCGACACTGCGATACGCCGATTAATGATTTTTCAAAACTATCGGGATTAAAGATATATTTTTAAGTGGAAGTTGCGACCGTGAGGAACTGCGAAGCTGCGCGAGTTCCCTAGTGGCAGTGGGAATGCCAGGGCGTCATCGCCTGCCCTGGGCAGTGCTCCCAGCTGTATCGATCGTCGCCGCCGCTGCACTTCCAGTGCACACTGCAGCCAACTCGCAGCCCTGCTCGTGCCTTCGGTTGCCTTCAGTTAAAGGTGTGCAGCAGCGCGAGAGCAGAGGACACCAAGTTTATCAAAGCAACGAGGATAAATACAGACTAAAAGAATTTCACACAAAGCTATCAAGAGATGCCGTCACTTTGTCTCTCTCAACTGCATTGATAATTTACGCGGTTAAATATGATACGAATTGCAAAACGTTGGTAAGCACTTACTGCTGCGTCGTCACTAGCTGAAGTAACTCTTGGCGTGTAGGTATTCTGCCCCCCAAGCAGCGTTCTGGGCGGCGGAGTCTTACGGAATAGTGATGGGCAGTTCGGATCATTTCAATGTTTCGAAACATACGGATCATCTGAGTCTAGTGAGTCGACTCACTGTTTCGGCACACGAAACATCTGGCGTGCCGCAGTGCCGTGCGCCACGCTAACTCTCCTGATTCACGTGAACCGCGACAGCTGCAGGGCGCCGTAGGAGTCGACTCGCTGCTTCGGCACACGAAACATCTGGCGTGCTGCAGAGTCGTGTGCCGCGCTACCTTCCCTGATTCACGTGAGCCGAGACAGCTGCAGTAGGGCGATACAGCAAATACGACACATCTATGGAATATCAATATGGTTTTAATACGTTATTCACTAGACTTAATTGAACGGCATGGGATTTGTTTGCTATTACGATTTTACAATCGTGTTAAAGCGTAAACGTTTCCTAAGTTACTCACAGTTTCATACAAACAATAATGTAACAAAGGAAGCACAAAATAATGTTTAAATTCCAAAGTGATGAAACATTCCCAACCTTCAAAATTCCATAATAAGTCTAAATTATGGTTCAAATGTCTACGTGCATCCAGAAATGAATAACTTTTCTAACCAATCAATATAAGCAAACTATTAAGATTTGTTCCCAAGACATATTTAATGCAATAAACAGATATTACTACAAGTGTTAACACAAGGAAACACATTTCACAATTTACGTGACGAAACCACAAAACTGAACTAAAATCTTTCAATGTCCACATACATATTCTAATAATCAGATTCATCTTCAGTCAGTCAAATAAAAGGGAATCAGTTATAGTTTCTGTAAATTGAAATAAAAAAAGTTGTTTTTGACGTCTTACTGAGAATGCGGTTTCGTCTCACTGAAATTATTTGCCCTTGCTTCGAAAAGACGTTCACCTGGCACAGATGTAGCAACAATGCATAACAACGTTTAGTTCACGCGAAACTACATAACACCGAAGGACTTCACAATTTTTCTCGGTGGTATACCTGTTTTAAAACATCAGTTGAAGGGTACCGGTAGCATAATTCAAAATATCGCGTAGCGCGTTAAGGGAACAACTTCAAACCCGTCGCACGCCTGGGCGCTGTGTCGAACCCACCCAGACAGACGGACAGCAAAGCGCATGTTAGCGGTATCTAGCGTCCGATACATGAATCACAAGATTCGTTGTTTCGAAACAGTGCCGATTCAAGTTTCGACTCAGTCGAACAGTTCGCTGACTCGATTCACTGTGTCGAAACATCAACTCAGTAGCCAACTCTATTACGGAACATCTCATTCCGATTCTGTGGGTGGAAGAAGTGCAATTGTGGCCTCTAAGAACGGACTCTCTACAGAGCCAGGTTTCTGAAGCTTGCTAACTTCAAATAGTTCTCTGCCACTAAGTCGACGACTGCTAAGGGCCGGCCGCGGTGGCCGAGGGGACTGAGGCGCTCCAGTCACGGTCTGCACGGCCACTACGATCGGGGGTTCGAATTCCCCCTCGGGCATGGATATTTGTCGTCCTTAGTATAAGGTAGTTCATAAGTAGTTTGTAAGTTTAGGGACTGATGACCCCGTAGTTAAGTCCCATAAGCTACACAAACATTTGGACTGCTAAGATTGCTTAATATTCTTCATTCTTATGCCCTCTTGTGATCCATTTCAACAACAGTATTTATGAATTGGCTCTTGGTGTTAGTGTCGACTGATTAATCTCGATTTTATGGTAAACGTAAAACGAATGAAGCATTTTTGTGTTTGAAAGACAATGAATAGCTTTAAATCGTGTCAGTGATAAGTCAGTGGAGTGGTTTATGTACCGTCACAAAACACCGAGACAGTCTTAACATATGATACATGTGTTCGTAAGATATTTTAGCGAATTATTTCGTTAGCATTGCACTTTCGATGTACATACGTCATGAGGCTGGATTAGTGTTCGGTTGTACAAGCTGTTTTTGCCCGTGCCGACATTAAAATAACCGGTGACAAGCAGTTTAGAGGCTGTCGTTGTTGGAAATAATGAAACGTATTGAAACCGCCAAGCTAGATATGCTCCAGTTTGGCGTGCTCAGGCTTATGGATGTTGTGAGCTTAGCGGTCCTTGGCCTTGGCGCTGTAGATTTGGAGCGCTTGGTGTGTGGGCGGGCTGAATGTCAAGATTTGCGCACACAGGACGCTGTGGTTTCTCCAGGGGAAAGTCGGCAAGCCGAGCTGCTGGCTTCGCACCAAAAATTACTTCCGATTAGACTCCAGATTATGCAGTATTCCCAGAATCTCTTAGACTTTGTATCTAAAAAGGTAGATGATATCAACGTGCCGGACTACTTGCTATCCTCTTATCTCTCAAGATAAAATTCCATTTTATTGTTCTGTGTGACGGTTTAATTTACACAATTTGGGTCTTTCGGCATCCCATTTTAAAACGATGTGGTCCTTCAGTAAAACTACGTAACTATCAACATATCTTTGCAGCATGTGCTATTTGACTGATAAGTGTTTTCCCCTCTTTCTAGTAGAAATTCTGATCGCTGATGGCTTCCAAGAAGTTCCTTACCTATTTCAAGTAATATAATTTTACATTTGTTAAATTAGTTTTATTCTCCTCCCCCCCCCCCCCCCCCCCGGTTCATGCATTTCCCCGGAGAGGGCGTATGAATGAATTCAGGTCATCTCCTTTTTACAGCTTTCTTCTTTTACTGGTTCTTCCCTCTTTCACTCGTTCTTTTGGGTCATTCTTCTTGGTTCATTCTTCTTACCTTCGCCCTATCTTTTTAATCTCTGCTTCGGCGTTTGAGATTCTCCCTATTCTCCCTCTTCTCTCCTCTATTCTTCTTTTTCTTCCGTGCGTGTCTGACGTCCGACCAACGTATTCTCATGCGTAGCAAGTGACGGGGTAACGCGTATTTCCCCGCCCGGTGTAGACAAGGACACGTACGTACCCCCTGCTAGAGGCCAGGCCCAGGGAGGAGTGATAACCGGAGCTGGTGCCTTTAGACTATGTCGATTGGTCCCTCCGTCTGTTTCTCGAGAGGTGTGAACAATCACCCAAGGCGGGGTAACCCTCAGTGAGGCCCCCATTAGGAAGGAGTGCACCATCGGAGACGCCGGTAATCATGGGGATACTTCGGCAATGACCTACCCCCCCCTCTCTCTCTCTCTCTCTCTCTCTCTCTCTCTCTCTCTCTCTCTCTCTCTCTCTCTCTCTCTCTACTTCAACCCAGAGAAGAAAGTTAAATGAACCTCAGTCAAAGAAAAAGTTGCCAAATGTTCCAACTTTTTTAGTGGTTACGCGAACTGATGATCACGATCTCTCAAAACTAAATCCTTGTCATTCAGAGGGGTGTCGATGCCATTGCAGGTCCTTTGAAAACATGTTCTCGGCAGTGAAATGGAATCTTGTTGTTGAAAACGGACAGTGCCTGGAAGGCACAGAAACTGATTAGAGCCAAGCTCCTGTAAGAGTGGAAGTCCATCGTTCCCTTAACTCATCACGGGGGGTAGTCTACACTCAATCCCTTGATGGGTTATCGAACGAAGAAATCGGTGTAAACCTCTGCTGCTCGGAAGATATTAGCTGGTAGGAAGCCCACTGTGCTTTCTGTGGGTAAATACAGCGGTGTCCTTGCACACAGGCTCCTGATCGTACTTGTAGTGACACGGTTGTAAGATTGACGAGCCCCAAGATTGCTCATTCCACCTCCCCACTCCTACTCACCAAAAAAGTCAGGAGCTACTCACAAATTACTTGCGTCTAAACCAGATGCCTGGAGTTCTAAAAAAGAGCCTGTCCGTGAAGACTTCCTAAGGTCTGAGCCTCCACAACCGACGCCAGCACATGTCTCACCAACATTCTTCTAAAAAAGCACACACAAAATAGTTCCTCTCCTACCCCGCCACGGCGCGACTCGTCACGACACTCAGCAGTAGCCACCCAATGTCTTCGTCTCGCCCGAGGGGGCGCGCTACTGGTGGCCGATCAGCCCTTCACTGGCGGAGGAAGCTGCCCCTGACGCTAAACCCAGGAAGGCGGCAGAAACTCTAGCAGAACCAATGGGACATGACTCTTCACCTGTCGATTGCAGTAGCAGTGCTCCCTCAGTCAGGACCTAAGCGGCCATCGAGGTGATCTATTTTTTTCCTTTTTCTCTAATTTCCTTCATGGATCTCGAAGTGAATTTCGAAAAAAATTGTTCCAACAGAGAGGAATTAAAACTACGCCTTAGAGTGCTCCGTCCATTCATGTTCGGTCTCCAAGAAACGAAGTTACGCCCACGGGACGACATTTCTCACAATATACCTCTTGCGCGTTGACCTGCCCCCCCTCCCCGTGTGGAAGGTATTGCAGACCATGGGTTATGTTGCACGTTCGAGGAGACATTTATTACTATCCCATCTCACTGCACTCACCTACTGGCAGTTGCAGTCCGCATCACTTTCCCCGCCCTTTCCTTTTCACTTTGTAATATTTATACCCCATCGTCGTCTGGCTTTACAAAGGCAGATGTGCTGCAACTCGTTTGAGTTTCCTACCTTTTTTCTCTTCTTTTTTTGGCGACTTCAACGCCCACCACCCCCTATGGGGATCTCCATCCTCTTGCCAGAGAGGTTACTTTTTGGCGGACCTTTTACTACCATCTTAATCTTGACTTACTAAACACGGGTGCACCAACTTTTCTTCAGGCACGATGCATACCTATTCTCACTTGGACCTCACAGTATGTACTGCTCAATTTGCGCGTCGGTTTGAGTGATATGCTCCCTGATACGTACTTCAGCGACCATTTCCCCTGTATAATCGATCTCCATCATACCCCATCTTCGTGTTCTAACTGGGGGGACTTTCTTCCTCCATGGCAGTATTCGACAGTCCTAATTTGCCCAGCTGCGACAATCAGGTCGAATAAAGGACGTCATTCTCACTGCTCCCAAATATTCCATACCACGTACCTCTTCACGTCCCCTCACGTTCCTCACGTCCTCAGTCCCCTGGTGGGCTGCGGCATGTAGCGACGCAATTGGAGTCCGGCGACGTGCTCTACGCACCTTCCAACAATGGCGAAATGTTTTGTCATTGCTGTCGTGTCATCAAGGAAAGTAAAAAAAATCGTGCTGGACTACTTTCACTAGGTCGGTTGTCTCGTGGGCCTGCGCCGGTTATTTACCCGATTTCCGGCCGGCCTGACGGTATCAAATGAAGTCTTCGTGGACCCTGCTAATATATCCAACGCTTTAGGCTGATCTTTTGCGGACTTTCGAACTCCGCTCATTTCCACTCTGCCTTCCTCCCTCTAAAACAGACAGAGGAGGCACATCGGCCTCCTTCCAATCTCTAAATCGTGAAAGTTATGCCACCTTCACCGTGCAGGAGCTAGAACGTGCTCTCACCCTGTCCCAGTCTTCTGCTCCGGGACACGATGCCATTCATATTACGATGCTAAAGAACTTTTCTCCTGCGGGTACATGTTTTCTTCTCCGCATCTGTAATCGCAAATGGACCGAAGGTCAGTTTCCCACACGCTGGCTTGAAGCAGTTGATGTTCGTATACCAAACCAGGGAAGGACAAACATCTTCCTTGAAGCTATCGCCCCATTTTTCACCAGCTGTTTGCAAAGTAATCGAACCGGTTGGTTTTGGTACTAGAATCTCGTCGCCTCCTCACCAATGTCCAATGCGGATTTCTTAGGCAGCTTATTCTATTGACTACATCGTTACCGTGTCGACCTATATTATGAAAAATATAGCCACCAGATAGTGGCTGTATTATTTGATTTGGAAAAGGCCGAAGACACCTGTTGGATGGTGGGCATCCTCCGCACCTTCCATACATGGGGCTTTCGCGACCACCTCCCCCTTTTTATTCAAGCATTTTTAATGGATCGGAGGTTCAGGGTATGAGTGGGCTCTATTTTGTCGCACCTTTCGGCAGGAGAGTGGGGTGCCACAGGGATCTGTTAAGAGTGGCACTTTCCGCCGTAGCAATCAACGCAATTATGGATTGCCTTCCATTTGATGTATCAGGATCTCTCTTTGTGGACGACTTTGCAATCTACTGCAGTGCCCAGAGAACGTATCTCGTGGAGCGCTGTCTTCAGCGTTGTTTTGTCCGTCTTTATTCTTGTAGTGGCGCCAATGGCTTAAGTTTCTCCTGTGAGAAATTTCTGCATGAACTTCTGGACATACAAAGTGTTGCCTCCGTCTCTACATCTCGGCCCCATTGCTCTGCCATTCGTGTAGACAATGACATTTTTAGGGCTAATATTGGATAGGAAACTTTGCTGGTCTCGCCATGTTGTACCCGACTGGCCGATGTACTCGTTCACTTAACGTCCTCGGTGTTCTTAGCGGTACGTCATGAGGAGCGGCTCTAACCGTCCTTCACCTCTAAGGATCCATTGTCCGCTAAAACTGGATTACGAAAGTTTGCTTCTGCATGGCCGTCAATTTAAGGCGTCTAAACTTGATTCACCATCGGGGTTACACCTGCCGATTGGAGCATTTTACACCAGCCCTGTTGAGTCTCTATGCAGATGCTGCCGAATTATCATTGAACCATCGCTGTCTGCAACTGTCTTGCTCCCTCGCAGAGTTCGTTTTCGCCGTGTTCTTCAGCAACTAGATTTTACTCTCCCTACGTTTCGAATGCGTGAGAGCCCAACGCCACCGTGGCTCCAGATTCAGGTTCATTTTGAACGCGACTCTCTACCGAAGGAGAGATCGTGGTTTGTCAGACTTCGCTTGTGGCTTGATACTGTCGTCTCTATCTATATAGATGGCTCCAAGAACACTGATAGTGTTAGATCTGCTTTTGTCATTTGGATGGCAGGTTTCAATACAGGCTTCCTGACCAGTGTTCAAATTTTACAGCTGAGCTTTTTGCTATCCGTCTATTCTGTATTTCCGCCACCACCACCATCCCCCCTACCTCTGATAGCTACCGTCCCATCCAATGCTATTCAAGGGGCTATTTGCCGACGCATACTATCGTCGGGCAGAGTTTGTGGTCCTCACTTCTTGCCAATAAGCTTAGAACCATTAAACCTATCCCAACGACTAAGATCACCACCACATAGCCCTCTCAACGAGAGATTGGACGTTGCCGGTTCAGCCACCACCACTTGCTAACGTGTGACCTCCCCCCATTGTGTTCGTGTGGTAACCCGCTGATGGTTCGCCCTGTTTTAATGTCCTGTTCTAATTTTAATCATGTCCGTGTTGTACTTAATCTGCCGTATTAACCTATCGTCATCGGCAGCTGTCTTAACTCTGTTTTTGGTACATCCTCGCTTAGGGTTGGCGCTAATGACTTCAGCAGTAGAGCGCCCTTAACCCCCCTCCCTCCCCTCCCATACC
This sequence comes from Locusta migratoria, assembly GCA_026315105.1. Lineage (NCBI taxonomy): Eukaryota > Metazoa > Arthropoda > Insecta > Orthoptera > Acrididae > Locusta > Locusta migratoria. The sequence continues at coordinate 320,433,389 of CM048745.1, forward strand.
CACACCCACCCGTACGTGCGATAATGGGTTCCTTTTCTTTCCGTAGAGACGTATTGTTACTTCAGTTCACAGTTCAGTAACAAATCAGTTTTCTATATGTAACAGTTGTTAACCAAAACAGGCGATAATATCGCAGAATGTTCTGGTAATACTAATGAAACTAAACATCCCATTGAAATATGTTCTCAAAAAACTGGAGTGTATAGAATCGTAACCAAATTCAGATCACAACAGTAAGCTTGTCATTTGCGCAGCAATAAACGGGGAATGGAGGCAGAAGGGGAGGAGGGAAAATGAAATGAATCGACGCCATGACAAAATTGATTCCAACGTGGAAATTCAGTGGCGTATAGTGCAGGACAGAAGAGATTCGTGAGATTGCTCATTGGGTTAGGGAGTGTTTGGCTAGTCGGGTGTTAAAGTACCAAGCTGTCACTGCTAGCACCAGTCTCCCTTGCCTAGGAATTGTACTAAGTTTTGAAGAGCGGCATTCAAAACTGTCCGGCCATCCATTCTTCAGGATTCTTACCGTTTCCAAAGATAGTGTTAGAGGTCCTCTATTGCATCTCGTCCATATCAACAGATATAGGAGGAAATATGAGTAGCTTTCGTGGGGCCTTAGCGGATTATGCTGCCACCTTTTTTTTTTTAGTCAACAAAAAATCAAAACTGCAGAAAGTATGTATCGTGTGCGGTGCAAAAAGCTATCTACACCACATTAATGCTTTAAAAAATCCGTTCTCTTCAACATAAATGTATAGGTCGTGTTTTAAACTAAATACCTTGAAATTACTGGGGCAGACATAATTGGAAAGAAAATATTGAATATCGTGGATAAGGCGAATGAAAGGCTGCGATTTATTGACAGAACAAGATGGAAAAAAACTTCTAAAAATTCTACCTGAATTACTCTTGTCCGTACTCCTATGGGTTATTGCTGCGCGGTGTGAAATCCTTACCAGGTGGGATTGATGGACATCGAAGTAGTACAAAGAAGGGTAACTCGTTTCGTAATACCTCAAACGAGGTAGTCACAGGAATGGTAGTAGTTAGCGTGACAATCATTATAATGTATCTTTTTCGTTGCGGCGTGGTCTACTTAGAAAATTTCGATCGCCGACACACTACTAAATGTGAAAATTTGACCTCCGCCTTCACAGGGGAGAATGGTAATATCAGCGCCCGAACAGATTAGCGGAAAGTTATTTCTTCCCGCACGCTATTAGTGTGTGGAATGGTAGATACATAATCCTAAATTGGTTGTATGAACCGTCTGCCAAGCACTTTAGTGTGATTTGCAAAGTATCGATGTAGATGAAAGGAACGCTGGAATGTTCATTTCACCCAGGGACACAACTTCCTATTGGAGCCTGTTCTCGTGTTCACTGTCTGGCGTAGCATCCACAATGACATAGGCATAAAACTTAAACGATACTAAAGATTCTGAAAACTAGCACACTCTTCGGAGTAGCTTTCGCTCGGTGGTCCAGACAGCGGCTGCAGCCCAGCCCACGGAAAGTAGAGTGCGCGGTGCAAGGTTTGCTAGCGCCCACGCGAGTGCGAGGCATGATTAACGAGATAGCCGGGGCTCGTGACCTACAGCAAGGCGCACATAACCCACTTTCGCGCGGTATATATAAAACGCCAGCCGGACGCTGCCATTAGCGGCAGCATATTTGTAACGCCGCCCGGCCGGGAACAGGTTTGCATAGCCGGAGGCGCGCGAGGTCCGCCTCGGAAACCCGTCCTCGGCCGGCCTGCTGGCTTGAATCACCGCGACACGCTCGGCCTGGCCTTGCTTCGTCTCCCTCGAGTGGCTGCTCTCCCTCGGCCACAAATAAAACCAGGCGGCTCGTCATAAAGCACGGCCCGGCCGTCTGGGCCCTGACTTAGATATCACCCGCAGCATGGCATTCTAAATAAGAAAAGCATTGCAGTTGCTGATACAGCCTTACGTGAATACACTGAAATTTTGCTCACAAATAATGGTTAAGAGAAGAAATATACGCGGTTCGTGCCCCTGAAAACCTGTCTCGAATCACAGTGACAGGTTGCTGCAAGCTGAATAGTTCGGTTAATAGTTGGTGAGCATAAATTGAATCAGTCAAGATATTGTAGTGACTCACTGGCAGAAAAATTTCGGTATTGCTTCAAACGTTTGTGTGTGTGTGTGTGTGTGTGTGTGTGTGTGTGTGTGTGTGGTGGGGGGGGGGGAAATGTTCCAGAAAGGTTTTGGAGACAAAGCATTATGTTAAATAGAAGCTTGAGACCAGTGTAAACATGCTATTATTTTCTACCTATATAAATGATCTTATGGACAGAGTAAGTTGTAATTTGCGGCTGTTTGCTGATGATGCTGTGGTGTATGGGAGGGTGTCATCCTCAACTAACTGTAACAGCATACAGGATGACTTTGACAAAATTTCTAGTTGGTGCGAAGTATGGCAGCTAGCTCTCAATGTAGAATAATGTAAGGTAATGTGCATGAGTAGGAAAAACAATCCCATAATACTAAAATACAGCATTAGTAGTGAGCTTCTCGATGCTGTCGCGTCGTTCAAATATCTACGGGAACATTGCAGAGCGATATGAAATGGAACGAGCATGTAAGGAAGTTGTGAGTAAGGCGGTCAGCCAACTTCGGTTTATTGGGAGAATTTTGGGAAGATGTACTTCACCTGTAAAGTAGACCGCGTATAAAACGTTTGTACGACCACGTCTTGAATATTGCTCAAGTGTTTGGGACCTGCAGCAGATCAGTTTAAAGGAAGACAGAGGCGGTTCAGAGGCGAGCAGCTAGATTTGTTACCAGTAGGTTCGACCAATGCGCGAGTGTCTCGGAAATGCTCCAGCAACTCAATTGGGGATTGCTGGAAGAAAGATGACGTTCTTTTCGTGAATTTCTGTTAAGTAAATTTAGAGGGCCGGAATTTGAAGCTGAGTGTAGTACAACTTTGCTGCCCCCTACTTACATTTCGCGTAAAGATCACAAACACAAGATAAGAGAAATTAGGGCTCATACGGAGGCATATAGGCATTCTTTTTTTCCTCTTTCAATTTGGGAGTGGAATAGGAAAGGAAATGCCTAGTAGTGGTACAGTGTACCCTCCGCCATGCACCTTACAGTGAACTGCGGAGTATCTATGTAGAGGTAGAACATTTCAAGATAAGTGTAAATACTGTTAAGTGGTGGAGTGGTGGATCCAATTCTGCAAGATAAACAGGCGGGTAATCCACGATGTCAACAGCACATTCGGTATACATTACAGTACATGAGTCTGTTAGAACACAACTCCAGAATGACAATTCAAAAAGTTGCCACTGGTGATTAAAGATAACTTTAAGTTGTTCTGTAATTTTACTGCTGAAAATATTTCTATTTTATCCCTCTGCCAGGCTGTAAGTTATATGTTCATATATTTGAGGGAGCATCCAATAACACATCAGTTGGAATGACTACGCACTTAAACATGAGAATGGGTGACCCGTATTCCATACTTCATTGAGAATTTTTGTTACTAAAAGCAATTGGACTGCTGTACCTTATTTGCAGTACTTCCTAGGTTTGGTTCTGTAATCTTTTTCAAGTCTCCATGATAAAAATTAAGTTGAAGGCACTTAAAATTAGATAATGCGAAGATTTAACAAAATCACAGGTTACCTGACAGTCTAGTAAAGACAGACATGTATGATTCATTTCAAAAAATGGCAGAAATGATTAGTCACTCCCAATGAGTTAACTTAAACACAATTTGCAGAATAGTTTGTTGTAATCTGTATCTGAGTTCGTAATTATTCTCTTACTACATCGGTAAAAGCATCTGAATTTAGAGATGCATAATGGTTGCAAAGCATTAGGAGTAGGCTCTTGGGTCAACACTGGAAAGCTAATTCCCATCCTGGGGCTAAGCATCAATTTTGCTGAGTACAGGCTTGACAAATCCAGGGTCCCCAAGATTGACTGGTAAGTGCTACCAGATTTCTCATCGTAACCTATGGGCATGCTTCATTCAAAACTGTATGGCATAGTGGTGGAATGTTAAGATGGTAAAAAGTGTGTAAAAATCTTTTCCTACTTCAACAAGAAACTAAAGGGACCTTGTTCATTGAATTTGATAAAGAATTCAAGAAATATGAATGTCTGGAAGGCATCCAGAAATCTGCATCTATCTTAAGAAAAAAAAACTTTTAAGGGAACAAATGTTTTCAAGAAAATGGGCTAGAAGTGGACTGATAAAAGAAAGGAGGCTTACAGAATAAGCATGCAAGTACTGGGGAATTGATCTGAATAATGCAAGCAGAGGCCACCAGCACAAGGCAGAAGCACTTGTTTGCAATGAACAGCCTGAGATGTTGGAAAGATATTAGAGCAGTGTCAATTAGGGACTGCAGCCCTGCCTTAGTCGAGGTGAACAGCAGCATGTTGTTATTGAAATGGGAATGGCAGTTGGTTTAACACATAGCCAATAGCCATATGAGAGGGGGGAGAGGATCAAGCTGTTAATGACTATAGACAGTCGAACAACCTTATTACCAATCCCATCCACTACCTTCAAGCTGCCGTTGTAAGACCCCAAGACTTATTACAGGTAGACCCTGTGTGGAGGGCAGCATGGTCAGTTCAAAGATTCGGAAATGCTTATGGAGGTCACCAGAACCATTTGGAAGTATCCTGCTAGGACAGAGCTGAGCATAGTGGGGTAGTGAAGTATGCTTGAGTGCCCTCCTAATGAAGTAGGGTTGTTTAGATGTGTAGAATGGAGGAAGGGGGCCCTGGCAATCGGAAATAGGTTACATAACTTTCCCAGCACTTCACTTGGTAGTTGGCTGAGCTGTAGACACCAATAGGGGCCACAGCAGACCCTCTGGGTGACAGTGAAGTGGCGACCTCTTTGACAGACAGGTCTGTGCCACAGTCCACAGATTTCCATAGTGGCAGGAGCTTGTCACTCAACATACTGGTGGTGATGAGTTTCATTGTGAACAGCCTCTTTTAGAAGTCAGCAAGCACCGGGATGTTGTATGGTATGATTTAGACCGTTGTGCATGCTGTATGGGATGTTCTCCAAAAGGTGTCCTTTCTCTGACAAATACCAAAGGCTGCCACTGAACTAGTGGTTGTCACAGGCTCCTTTTTCATCATTTTTATCTCCGGACCCCTAAGACATTTAGTATATTTGAGAGGACCGAGGTGATGTTACACAATCCCTGCTCCCAAGGTGTTAATGAGGTTTAAAGCTGGGAAATGTGGGCCAGATGTTAAAAGGCCTACAATGGTTAGGGCACAGGATGCTTGGGTTTTAAAATGGCTACATCCTCCTTGGCTGGCAGAGGACCTGGCTCCTCACCGGCAGATAGTCATCCATCTGGGTGGCACTCCGACCAAAAACTCCTGCATTTGTGGCAGTGTGCAAGTTTCTCATGTTAACACTTAAACCCAACCACAGTACTGCCTGGGGAAAGAGAGACAGAAGCATTGACTTAATAAATAAACCCGCCTTGGAGGGAGTTTGGTCTCTGGCAGAGGGAGGGTGAGACCCCCCACAGTTTTTCACTAGGTCTGTATGGGCTCGTTGGCTGCCTTAGAAAAGGCACAGCAGTGGTGACAGGCCACTCAGGGCAGTGGTGCCCATGCTTCTGCCAACGGTCAGTTTTCTCTTAAGAGATATATAGAGGGGGGGGGGCTGGTAACCCCCACCCCTCAGAACAGTCTTCCTCTTGGTTTGTCGGGCACTTAAAACTGTGCGGTATCGGTGGTCACGAGAGAAGGGGGAAAGGCAAGAAAGTGGTGATATATGCTGTCCATAAACTACCCCTGTAATTATGGCACAGCACCTAATGCATCCCCTGTGGCAAGCAAAACTTTCCTTGGCCTTGTGATCCAGTGCAAGCAGATTCCTCCTGTTTGTTACATGGTGAAGTTCGACAGTCATCCCACACAGTTATCATGGTGCATTGGATTTCCAAATAAAGGAAAATGCAGGATAGTGAAAAGTAGTTGTTGTTCTCAAAATAAAATCCTGGATATCAGTTAAGTTTATTACTGACACTAACATAATAAAAAATATTAAATTTCTATCTTATCATACATGGGTGAAAATAGTTAAGCATGGTCACTGCAAGATACTCAAATTAGGTTCTGTTGCTGAGAGACAAAACTAGTGTGCAGCGTACACGTTGTATACACTTCTTATAATTTCATAGGTGTTTGTATCTGTACATTGTTTGTTAGAGTAATTAAATTAATGCAAAATAAGTTTTTACATAGTTCTGAAGAGTTTATTAAGATCTGTATATCAAAGGTTTGTTAGTCAATGATAAACGAAATCTGATACTTATTGCTGTAGAAACCATGCTTTTCAGTTGTAACACTGGCTACAGCAACTTATCTCATAACTTAGCACCTTCTTCCATCTACTTTGACTTACGCCTTCTCCAGCATGACAACGTGTAACCTTGTTTACAGCTACTGTGTACTGTTGAGTTGTTATAAGACATGGAATATTACTGCTGTGGCTAGATGGAAACTGACAAATTAATAAAATGTCTCCCACATAATAGAATCATTACAAAAATGTAAATTGAAGAGTCAGAACTGTTCAACTAGAATTTGAAATTTGGTAAGGCTTTGTCGTTACCATTGCAGCTTGCCATCAAGAAGTCCATCTGGCATTTATTTTTTAGATATATGTGGTATGTAGGCTGTAAAAGAGTGAACAAGAAGTTCTAAGTATGCTGTTCGTATTCTCCATGTTCTGCATCATGGAGCTTGGTTAAATTACATTTAACCTTTTTCTACAAAACAATTTTTAAAGCTTTCAAGTAGTGAGGTCTCACCCAGATTCATAATATGGCCAGCTGAAAACCTGAAGTTTTCTGCGTATATACTTATTCCTGCTTTCTGTTAATCTCGCTTGTCTAAATTACTCTTGTCATCCCTCTCCTTGAGTTTTCTCTGTCCATCTGCTCATCTTGTAACAAATTAAACATGAACTTCCACGATGTTCAGTGAAACAGTATCGAAGTTCATTTGAGTTTTAGCAAGATAACATAAATGGTTTTTTTTAAGTGTAAGGAAAGAAAACACTAAGTAACTAAAATTTCTTTTTTGCAGGCGTCAACTATTGATGGCCGCCGCAAAGGAGCTTGCCTCTTTTGCCAAGAATACTTCATGGACTTGTACCTGCTGGCTGAACTTAAGACCATCAGTCTCAAGGTGACAACAGTTGACATGCAGAAACCTCCACCTGACTTCAGGTACAGTTACTATTTGCTTGTATCACTCTTTACTTGTTCTTTGCTGTAGTACAGAAATTGTCTGAAGCATTTTGTGCCTTTCTGTTCTTCAAAATATTCTTGGTAGTTCGGAGCACTAAGAAACTCCTCAATACTGATTCTAGAAGTAAAGAAAATTGTGTGGAAATAAAAATCTATAGAGATTTTAAAACTAGTGTTCGAACAAATGAACCTTCGTGTGACCACATAATAAAGCATATGAAAGGTTGGCTTGTATGACTTAGTGCATGCTTTTAGTGCATTTGGAAGCATGACTTAGTGCATGCTTTTAGTGCATTTGGAAGCATGACTTAGTGCATGCTTTTAGTGCATTTGGAAGCAAACTGCATTTTCTCCTTTCCTCTCATCCCCCATAACATTTGGGTCCTTGCCAGCCAGGTATCTGAAAGAACTGTCCTTCCTACCTCCTCCACCCCCTTTACTACCTATTCCTTTCCTTCTTGAAGGAACAGAAAGTTACAAAATTAAAGAATACTGATTCCTGCTTAGTGTTAAGTGCTAAGATCTTTACATCCAGGGTAGAAGTCAGTTTGTCATTTTAAGTTATGCATTTAAGTATGTCACCGTGGAGTGACAGAGCGCACAAAGGCTGTGTGTGTGTGTGTGTGTGTGTGTGTGTGTGTGTGTGTGTGTGTGTGTGCACGCACACGCGTGCCTGGGTTTCCTAGGTTAGTTTAAGGAGTTTGTAAGCCTAGGGACTGGTAATGACAGAATTCCCCATATATTTACAAACATTTGAAAATGAGTTGAGGTATATTGGGGTAAATCTGTGATTAATTTGGGAACCTTATTGAGAATATATTATCGGATAATATACAAACATGGCTGGTCCGGTATCTTTAAAAATACTGATTCCTACAGATTTTTTATCACAGATGTTAGCAAAAAATGAAAGCAAAATGTCATTTTATGGACAGAACTCAACAAAGCATGGACCTTTTTTCTCCCAGTTAAAAGGAAACTTTTGACTTATCATGGAAGTTGAGATATTTGTAGATAATTTGAACAGCAACTCTTAATACCAACCCACATAATTTATTACTTCAGATGCGTAACAAAACAATTACCTTGGTATGCTATTGTAAATGGCCACAAAACAAACAACATAATCTCAAAATTTTCATCTCCATTTGTGCTTTAGGCTGTATGAAGAGAGACGGTGTAATAACACGAGTGGGTTTTCAAATGAAAAGTTACAACCAACCGAACTGGTTGAAATTTAATGTGAAGCTTGCACGATCATCTCCCCCTAAAAATTCAGGGCTGTGCTCTAGCAGGCAAGATTATGCCCACGACCTTTTTTTTTTTTTTTTTTTTTTACATCAGAGGTCAGATACTCAACGAACTCCTCAAGCACAGAAGAACCATTAAGTGACGTACATTTGAGACACTCTGTAGTCTATGCAAGTCCATAAAGAGGAAACACTGTGGGCTGTTCACAGATGGAGTGAATGCTCCATGGTAATGCACTTCCACGTGTCTACAGGGTCACAAAAATTGTACTGGCAAAGTTCAAGTGGCAGCTGCTTGAGCATTTGCCCTACAGCTTACATGTTGCCCTGTGACTTAGATCTTTTTGGTCTGCTAAAAAAAAAAAATTCGGAAGTGCTTCATTTCAGAAGATGAACCGAAGGACTGGCTCTTTGTCAGAGGGACAGCAATTCAGAGAATCCTTCGGCTTGTCAAACAGTGGTATAGCTGTGCTAAGGCCTCTGATAATTACTTTTGAATAAAGCTTTCAATTATACCCAGTGTCATAAAGTACCTTGTTTACAGATGGAACATTCTCTTTACTGACTTCTGCCAGTCTTACTAATATGGGTGGTACTCTTTACAGTTTTTATATTCACATTTCAGCTGTAGTAATTTCAGTGTACTTCTGGACTTGAATTGATATGCAAAATTTTTGTTCAGTATGCACCAACTGGGGATAGAGAACATACTGTCAGTGGCTACCATTACACAACTGCGCACTGCAATTGTGTAGACACCCATTTACTTGCTTGATAGTGGCCATAGAGAGAGTCCTTAATAGGGATAGGTATCACGAGGATAATTATTCTGCACATAAAGCATAAATTCAAACCAACACTGAGGCTCTTCAGATTCAGCCATCCCAACTGACGTTTACCAATCTTGCAGTGCAAACAGTTTGGTCTTCCTGCTTTCCCCGACTACCACAGGGAGAGGTGGGAAAATCCATATGACTGGGAGTGGTGTGGTGAATTGCTGACGGTGCGACATGTTTTACTGTCTTGTATTTTAACCATCTCTGTGTAGCCCTTAATATGCCGTCTACTCTGGAGGAACTTTTAGCTGATGACACACGAGCAGCTGCTAGAGTTTTAAGTTTTATCAACATGGCTAATTTATCAAAGGATATTTAACACTTCTATTTGTTTTTTATCCTTCTGGTTTAGCTTTCTCTTAATACTCTCCTTTCTGGCAGTTATTAATTTATTAGAGATCTAGAGAATCTCTGTTCCGATCTGGGCGCTAATAACCTGAAAAGTTGTGAGCCCTAAAACTGCAAAGCAAAGCCTTGATGGGTTATCGGTAAAAGAAAGAGTACTTTTCAGATCAAGGTGTAACAGCCATCCAAAAAGTGATGAAAAAGGCTGACAAAGAATTTGTACTGACCTGTACTGTCATTTTGACTGCTCTGTCGACAAAGATCAGCGGGTTATCCAAGAAATCAGTCAAGGAAAAAGTGTCAACCTCTGCTACTCGGAAGATATTAGCTGGTAGGAAGCCCACTGTGCTCCCAATGAGTAAATAGTGATGTCCTCCTCTCTCCTCGACCTAGTAAGGAGGTGGGCACAGAGACATGTGATATTACTTTTAGTAAGATTAGCCAGTCCCAAGACTGCCCGTTCTACCTCCTCACTCTCTGGCCAAAAGTCATCAGCAGCTTCTCACAAATCACGGGCATCTAAACCAAATGCCAGGAGTTCTTTAAAAAAAAAGCCTGTATGTGAAGACTTCCTAAGATCTGAGCCTCCACAACCATCACCCGCACGTCTCACAGATATTAAGCAGTAGCCACCCCTGGTCTTAGTCTGTCTCGTTGGGGTGCGCTACTGCTAGCCAATCAGCCGGCTCTTCACTAGAGGAGGAAGCTGCTCTTGACGCTAAACCGAGAAAGGCAGCAGAAACTCCAGCCGAACCAATGGAACATGACTCTTAAACTGTCCATTGCAGTAGCAGTGCTCCCTCAGTCAGGCCCTCGGTGGCTATCGAGGTGATCTTGTCTAGCTTTTTCCTTCTTTTTCTACTCTCACTTCCTTAAAGCGTCTCCTGCAATGGAGTATTTGAGGAATTTGTTCCAACAGAGAAGAATTAAAACTACTCCTTACATTGCACCATCTGTTAGTGTTCAGTCACCAAGAAACGAAGTTACACCCATGGGATGACATAATTTCTAAAAAGATCCTCCATACGCTTAGACTTGCTCTCTGTGGAAGGTATTGCAGCCCATAAAAGGATTATGTTGCTCGTTCGAGAAGACATCTATTACCATCCCATCTCACTGCACACTCGCCTACTGGCAGTTGCAGTCCGGATCACTCTCCCCGCCTTTCCCTTTTCGGTTTGAAATATCTATAACTCATCATCATCTGCCTTTACTAGAGCAGATGTGCTGCAACTCGTTGCTCAGTTTCCTACTCCTTATTTGTTGATTGGCAACTTAAGTGCCCACCACCTCCTATGGGGTTCTTCAGCCTATTGCTAGAGAGGCTCCCTTTTAGCAGACCTGTTGAACCACATTAATCTTGTCTGCCTAAACACGGGTGAACAAAGCTTTCTTTTAGATACATACCATACCTGTTCTCACTTAACTCATATGTACTGCTCAAATTTCACGATGATTTGAGTGATATGATCCCTGATACGTACTCCAGCAACCATTTTTGTTATATAATCCAGTTCCTTCATCATACCCTATCTCCGTGTTCTAATAGCTGGAACATCTCGAAGACTGACTGGGGACATTGCTCCCCCATGGCGGTTTTCGACAATCAGAATTTCCCCGGCTGAATCAGTCAGGTCGAATACCTCACGGAAGCTATTCTCACTGCTGCCAAATATTCCATACCATGTACTTCCCCTTCTCCACATAGTCCCAGTCCCCTGGTGAACTGCAGCATGTATAGACACAAAGCTAGACGACATGCTCTATGCACCTTTCAACGCCACCCAACAATAGCGAACTGTATCAGCTACAAACGATTAAAAGCGCAATGCCATCGTGTCATCAAGGAAATCAAAAAAGCTTGCTGGACAGCTTTCACTAGGTCATTTAACAGATTTGCTACTCTTTCGGTTGTCTGGGATGGCCTGACTTGTCTGTAGCAAATGAAGTCTCCTTAGACCCTGCTGATACATGCAGTGCTTTAGGCTGATCTTTTGCGGAGGTTTCGAGCTCCGCTCATTTCGACACTGCCTTCCTCCCTCGGAAGCAGACAAAGGAGGCATGCCCGCCTTCCTTCGAATCTCTAAATAAAAGTTATAATGCCACCTTCACCATGCAGGAGCTCGAACATACTCTCGCCCTGTCCCGGCCTTCTACTCCGGGACACAATGCCATTCATATTAAGATGCTGATCCTTTCTTCTGTGGGTACACATTTTCTTCTCCGCACCTATAATTGCATATTATAGACTGAAGGTCAGACTCCCACATGCTGGCTTGAAGCAATTGTTGTTCCCATACAAAAACCAGGGAAGAACAAACATCTTCCAGTTATCGCACTATTTCTTTCACCAGCTGTGTTAGCAAAGTAATGGAATGCATGATAAATGCTCGGTTGGTCTGGTTACTCAGACCTCACCAATGTCCAATGCTGATTTCATAGGCAGCATTCTGCTGTTGACTACATTGTTACCTTGTCGACCTGTATTATGAAAAACGTTTTACGAAAGCACCACATGGAGGCTGTATTCTTTGATTTGCAAAAGGCCTAAGACACCTGTTAGATGGTGGGCATCCTCCACACCCTCCATACTTGGGGCTTTTGTGACCACCTCCCCCCTCTTTATTCAAGAATTTTTAATGGATTGCAGGTTCAGGATACTAGTGGGCTCTGTTTTGTCACACTTTTCCCCAGGAGAATGAGGTGCCACAGGGATCTGTGTTGAGTGTGGCACTTTCCACCATAACTAGTCCAATTATGGATTTCCTTTCAGCTTATGTCTCTGGCTCTTTGTGGATGACTTCACAATCTGCTGCAGCACCCAGAGAATGTGTCTCCTGGAGCGCTGTCTTCAGTGTTGTCTTGACCGTCTTTATTCTTGGAGTGTCACCAACGTCTTCAGTTTCTCCAGTGAGAAGTCTGCGTCAATTTCTGGAGATACAAAGTGTTTCCTCCACCGTCTCTACATCTCGGCCCCATTGCTGTGCCATTCATGCAGACAATGAAATTTTTAGGGCTAATATTAAATAGGAAACTTTGCTGGGCTTCCCATGTGTTGTACCGGACTGGCCGATGTACTTGTTCCCTTAACGATGTCCGTGTTCTTAGCAGTACGTCATAGGGAGCGGATCCAAAAGTCCTCCATCTTTAAGGGTCCATTGTATGCTGAAACTAGATTAGGGATTTTTCTTTTGCATGGCCGTCAATTTTAAGGCATCTAAACTTGATTAACCTTCGGGGGTTACACCTGGGGACTGGAGTATTTTACACCAGCCCTGTTAAGTCTTTATGCAGAAGCTGCCGAATTACCTGTAAACTATCGCCGCAATGTATACTAGATTGGTATGCATGCTGACTGTTGTCGATGTCCAACCACCAGTCCCACCCATAATTCACTGACTTCGTTGATCGCCAATATGGGAAGTCTGGTACTGTCTTGATCCCTCGCGGAGTTAGTTATTGCCACGTTCTCCAGCAACTAGATTTTACTCTCCCTACCACATTTTGAATGTGAGAGAGCCCAATGCCACAGTGGCTCCAGGTTCAGGTTCATTTTGAACTCGGCCTCTCCCGAAGGAGAGTACTCCTTATTAGGTATATCGTTCACTGTTTGTCATACTTATTCCGCGGCTTGATACTGACATTTATATCTATACAGATGGCTCCTGGCCCCATATAACTAAGACACCTTCAGCTTGATAAAGTAGTACTTTGATCACTTCACCTGCTGGAAGTGACAATTTCCTTTCTTCAGTAATGACTATTTGGCTGTGCTTTGTGGGTACTGTGCATTGTCGTCATAGCCCCAGGAGGGCACCTAGTTGATTTTGTAAGAGTTTGCAGTTGTTCACTCACAACACAAAGGAAATTTAACCCTACCCATGCACAGTCTTTGCAGTCGGGTTGGTGCTTATGACATTTGAGCATTTCCTGTAAAGAACATTGTCTTTGCTTTGTCTTAATTTGTTATGCCAATTATTGCTTTTCTGATCAGATGTAGCACCATCTGTGACACATTTTTTGAACTTTTGCATACTTTTGTTCTGCTCTGTATCTATATGCCCCACAGTGCACTCTTGGGTTTGCAAGCTAGCAATTAAGCTTTGATTGCAGTTGTGGCTTATTGCCATCAACAATTGCCAACAAAATCTGTCTGTGACAGCTGAATCACTAACATCAAAGCTGATGTCTTGAAAATCCTCAGTAGTTCTTAATTAGTGGAACGAAATTTTCCAAAAATTTCCTTTCTTACAGAAAATTAAAAAATATAATATTGCAATAATCTTCAAATTGTCACATCTTGTTAAATCACAAGCATCTCGTTTTGACCTTTTTACATTTTCAAGCCTTCATTTATTTTATTACTCAAATGTTATGGCATATATTCATACAATATTACATCCTGGAATGGCTTTTTGTTTAATGTTAATGAAAGTTTTCTATTTCACCCCTTTTATATCAAGCCCTTCACTTCTCTCTGTTAAAACAGCACAGACTGAAAAGAGTTGTCAAACATGTTACAAATTTCTACTCCTACATAATTACTCTGTAAATCATATTAAAGTGTGGGGGCAGCAGAGGGTGTTACAAAAGGACTGTTCTAAAATTTACCAAGCAATAATACTATTGGAGGGGGGGAAAACCTGAAACATGTTCAAAGATGCAGTATTTATAACATTATAATAAAATAATTGTAAAATAAATGTGTAAGAATGTTAGTTATATGCCAATCACTTTGATGTTGTTGTGCCACCTGACTGATTAATGGCACAGGATAATTTGAACTGAAAGCAATTATTTTCATACTATTTGTTAAAGCAAGAATTACAAAAATATAAAGTGAACTTTATTATGCATGTAATATTCCATGGAAGTTTCTAGAACCATTAGTAAAAGCTCTGAAAGTGAAGTTGCAGTGACAAGTTTAAAATGCCAGAAAACATGTAACTCAGTTTCTTCTACACTGACATCAACTTGCCGAAGAAATAAATCTTAAATACATCATATATTGTAGTAAAGGGTGAATTTGTGGCTGTGTGAGGGTATGTGCCATTAAACCTGGCAAATAACACCTCATTGAGCTAAAGATGCACAATAGGAGTATCTTTTGTTCTGTTGTCACATGGGGCAGGCCATTTACACCTGGTCAATGACATAATGCTCTTGACATTTACACACCTTTTTATAGCAGATATTTTCAAACTATTGGTTAGTGTACTTATTTTAGTGATGCACATACTCATAACTATTGTAATACCATATGGTAAGAGTTTTGCAATAAAGAAATCATCCTCTTTCAGGACCAACTTTGAAGCAACACCACCACCAATCCTCATTGATAATGGTTTAGCTGTTCTGGAAAATGAAAAGATTGAACGGCATATCATGAAGAATGTACCTGGTGGCCATAATCTGTTTGTTCAGGATAAAGAAGTTGCTACATTGATAGAGAACCTCTATAGTGTAAGTATAATTTCTTTATAAAAAAACCTAATTTTATTATATTATTGGTAATTGAACATGATTCTTTGTTTAACCTGATGTAAAAAGATTTATATAAAAGGCAACAGATTTTTTAACAGACAGCATAATGAAAAACTTCATTGGAAACAAATACAATAAAGCTGTGTATATACACTTAAATTTATAATCGCCAAAAGAATTGCACATGTCATATTGTGGGAGCAACTTTAGTATCCCTGTGTCATGACAGTCATCTTCAGATCAGTGTCATCAAAATGCTGGCACAAGGGCCAGAGTTCCTTGAGATTTTAAAAAGTGGAAATAGCAGCTGCTCTAGCTCAACCTGGTGATTGAGTGAGGGTTTCCCACTGCAGTCTTCACCATGGACACTTTGATGGCTTTTGGAAAATAAGTCTACACCTGCTCTGCACTGTTCGTTATGATTCTCTGCCCATAGACCACACAGAACTGATGATAAATTTTGATGGGTGCTATGTTTCATGCATTAAGGAACTTTATTCCTGACTGAACCTTGCAGTCAGTGCAAGGCTGACACACCATTTCGGAGGACTGCTGCTTCTGAAGGTCATCAAAGTGTCCACGATGGGCAACGAACCATTCATTAGTGATCTGGAAGTGACTAATACAATGAATACAGGAAGGAATGTTCCTATTCACCTTTTGTACAATATCACGATGATGCTGCAGACAGGTGAGAGCGAGTGGGGCGGGCTATTTCGTAGTACAGCAAACTGCTGGAGAAGGCATCTTGTTAAAACAGATTGCTAGCCAGGAGTAAATGTGATCAAAATTCTTGCAGTTTTCTTGTTCAGATTTTACACTCAAGACTTCCTTAACAGAGTCATTTCCTTTTCCACTCAAATAATAAACAGTACATCTTTGTCTAGCTCGGTGGTACCAGAATCACCAGTACATTTTTCCTTAGTATATAATAACCATTTCACCATATTAAATATTTATTCGCTGTAATTCTTGGGTATAGTAAATTGACACACAGGCATCCAAACAATAGGCACTTCCTAATCTTTGATGTGAGGGTGAATGTTTGCATGGAAATAAGTTGAAAGGACAAGAACTTTCATTTAAATTTCCTGTTATAAACTCTTAATGAAGAGCAACATTTCTAAAAAATAATTACTATTATGTATTCAGTTTATGGCAGTATTAAAATTTTGATTACACCATGTTTGACTAAAGTCTAGAGAACTTGTTGTCCTCTGGCACTGACTTAGTGCCTTAATCTTGTAACTCCTACGTAGTAAAGGGGTACACAAGTACTTCGAACAATTGAGGAGGATAGAAAAATTGAGAAAATATTTCACTGATACTGGAAGGTGGTAACTTCCTGCTCCTCAACATCAATCTCGAAAGTATATAGTCTATTACTGGGGCTAGACCAAATATCATCAGACGTACATCTTAATTCAAGTTGCCTTCACTACATTTCTGTTAATACACACACAACCACAGTGCACAATTAACAGGAGAATTCTTGGGTGTTATCTTGCAGTATATTTATTTCTGTGAAGGTCAACACAAATGATCAGTGAAATTAGTGATCTCTCAAACTTCCTAAAAGGCAATCTTGATAATGTGCAGTTTGTGGAAGCATCTGTGACAGAAAAGAATGTATTGTTAGTTCAACTAGTGACAGTATCCTTGGGAAACAGATGAAGAGGAATAGTAAATAAACCTGAAGTTTTACTGATAACAACTGACAACCATTTAAATTAATTGTGACCAGACAACAAAACTACCATCCCCCCCAGGGGGCTCACCACTCTGTGGTGAGTACGTGCATGGCGAGCACGGGGCCCTAGCCTTTGTGGTACTCCATCCTTTCCGTGCTACACGACGCTTCTCCTACTGTCCTTTTCCCCCTCTCTTGGGGATCGAGTTGTGTGCATCCTTCAGGGAACTGAAGTTTTAATATTTTGGTTTGAGATCTTCTCTCACCTCTTTATTTGCTTCCGCATCAGCGTTTGCAGCTTCATCTCCTACTTCACCTCCTCCTATTTCTTCCTTCTTCCTCCCTATACGCACCTGAAGGCCACCCATATGGGTGACTGGGTAATGCATAAGTCCCAGCCCCAGGTTGGCATGTAGGATGCGTGTATACCCCTGGTGAAGGCCAGGCCTGGGGAGGGGCGATTGCCTCCACTGATACCTTCCGGATTCACAGATTGATCCCTTAATCTGTAGATTGGGAGGTGCGACCTGGGATGGGAACAATCACCCGAGGTGGGTGTGCTTCCATTGGGGGCCTCCAGCAGGAAGAAGTGTGCTACCGGAGACACTGTCAGTCATTGGGATACATCCGTGATGGTTTCCCCACAGAAAAAGGAAATGCAGAGTCTCAGGAAGTTAGACACCTACTGGGCAGTAGGGTACTTAAGTACACTAGTACACCAGTACACCTAAGTTCCTTGTGGTTACCCATACTGAGGAAGACAATCCTTCTTATTGATAAACCCATTTATAATTCAGAAAGGGGTTGGCGGCATTGCTGGCCCAATTAAATCCCGCTTCTGTCTGCGTAATGGAACACTACTATTGGAAACAGAAAGTGGCTCCCAGGCACAGCGGCTACTCAAGGCTAATTTGCTCCATAGTTACCCGGTTCATGTTGAGCTTCATCCAACCCTCAATTATTCTTGAGGGGTAGTCTACTCAGCTTGTTTGGATGGTGTGACTGAGGCTGAATTAAAGGACTACCTGGCAGCGCAAGGTGTCATCGCAGTGCACAAAGTGATGAAAAAGCAGAACAACGTTTGTCCCCACTCGCACAGTGTTCCTGACCTTTGACTGAGTGGCTCTGCCACCAAAGATCAAGGCAGGATATGAGGTAGTCACAGTACAACCTTATATCCCTAACCCTACTCGGTGTTACCAGTGCCATCACTTTAATCATAAGTCAGTCGTGCAAGAACCCAGTAACAATTCACCTGTGGTAAAGATGCACACGAGGGGAATTGTCCACCACTGTCCCCTCATTGTTTTAATTGTAAGGGGAATCTTGGTGCCTCCTCCCGGGAATGTCCCATATTTGCCGCTGAATGGGCCATACAGGAACTAAGTCAAGGAAAAGGTTCCTATTCAAGTTGCACTTAAGATGTAAGCCTAATACCCCACCGCGTAGTAAGTACAGTACTGTAGTTGCAGCGTCCCCACCAACGTGGGACATGGCCACACAACAGACGCGTAACCTACAGTTTACTACTGTAGTCGTCAGTCTACATAGACAACGCTATGACGTTAGACGAAAACTGTGAATACCTCTTCCAAAGCTTCATCTTCAGCTGTGAAACCACAGATCGAGACACATAAGTCTAAGTAGTATTCGCCCAAGGATTTCCTCTGCACCCCTTCCAAAACATCTGAGGCTACCAAGGAACTTCACCAGGGCTCCAAGAAGTCAAGTAAGGGGAAAACTCCACCCCCCCCCCCTTCTACCTCACAATGCAAAGATGGCATCCCCTGGAAGCCTAGAGTCTCTCCAGGGGCATCAGCCAGAGATTGGGCTGCCGGCCACAATCATGCGGCTGCTGTGGTCACCTCTGAGAACATGGAGCAAGGCCCTCCCATATCAGACACCACCACATTCACATTGTGGTCCGCCGCCTTCTTCGGGCTGACGTCCACCTCTATATCATTTTATCCTACTATGGATATTCTTCAATGAAACATTCGTGGTATCCAGTCAAATTGGGCAGAACTGCAACTTCTTACATGAATATATCACCCAATTATCTTCTTTTACAGGAGACCAAATTGCTCCCTGTACTCGATTTACTTTCCCACACTGCACTGCCGTTCGCTTTGACCTTCCACCTGTGGCAGGAATTCCAGCCCACGGGGGTGTAATGTTGCTCATTCGGGATGACATACACAGTTCACTCGTCCCTTTGAACAATCATTATCCATGTGTAATTCACCTAATGATGCCTGGCACCCTTGAGCATCCACACTGCTGGCAGATAACCAAAGCGGATTTGGAGGTCTATTCATCACTGGCAGATTTTGATACTCATAAATTTCCCAGTATAGACGATCAAGTGGAACACCTTACCAAAGATATTCTCACAGCCCCAGAATGTTCCATCCCCTGCCCAACTACCCAAGCACGTCGTCCTTTTGTCCCATGGCAGACTGCAGATTGCAGTAATGCTCTGCCAGCACGGCACTGTGGCCTTAGAACCCACACTATACAACTGCATCCGATACAAATGGCTGCGGGTCTATTATCGTCGCCTCTTTTATGACTGTAAATGCGCCAGTTGGCGCTCATTCATGAGCTTTTTTAATAGGTCTACCCCTTCCTCCATCGTTTGGGTAACCTCAGAAAAATTTCAGGTACTATGGCTCATTCCTCGATTCCCGGTCTCTGTGATGCAACTGAACGCCATTGTCGACCCTCCACAAATAGTCAACGCACTGGGTCGACATTTTGCAGATGTCTCTAGTTCTTCACAGTACACTGACGCTTTCCTCACTAGGAAATGGATGGTGGAGGCAACTCCATTGCCCTTTACCTCTCAGAACCGTAAATGCTACAATGCCGAGTTTATTGTGCAAGAGCTCCACCATGCACTCTCGTCTTCACGGTCCTCCGCTCCAGGACCAGTCGGCATTCACATAGCAATGTTGCAACACCTTTCACCTAAAGGCTTGGACTTCCTACTGGCCACCTACAACCGCATATGGATAGAAGGCACCTTTCTGTGATGCTGACGTGAAGCCATAGTCATTCCCATACCAAAGCCTGGGAAGGACAAATTTCTCCCTTCCAGCCACCGCCCCATTTCCCTCACCAGTAGTGTATGCAAGGTGATGGAACGCATGATTCACGGGCACCTTGTATGGTGGCTTAAAACGCGACCTCTCCTTTCTAATGTCCAATGTGGGTTTCGCAAGCACCGTTCTGTGGTGCATCATCTCGTCGCCCTATCTACTTCAGTAATGAATAACTTTTTACGAAAGCACCAGACAGTAGCAGAGTTTTTGATTTGGTAAAGGCATACGACACCTGCTGGAGGATGGGCATCTTCCACACTCTGCATTCATGGGGTTTTCGGGGTCGTCTGCCAATTTTTATCTGGGAATTTTTAACAGACCTTGTGATTAAAGTGCATGTTGGTTCCGTTTTATCGAGCACTTTTATTCAGGGGAACATGGTCCCCCCCCCCCCCCCCGGTTCAGTCCTGATCATCATTTTATTTGCAGTGGCAATAAGTTCTATAGCCAATCATCTACCACGAAGAGTATCGGAATCCCTCTTTGTCAAAAACTGCGCGAGCTACAGCATCTATTCTACGGCTCGACCGTCCATACTGCGCCGCCTTAACACAATCCAACACCAAGGGATCCGTCTGGTGACGGGGGCGTCACACTAGCCCCGTTGAGAGCCTCTATGCCGAGGCTGCTGAATTACCTCTTTCTTATCGGCGGGAACTCCTGCTTAGTCGTTATGCTAGCCGTTTGTCATCCATGCGAGGACACCCAACGTATGCTGTTTTCTTTAATGACTCACTTAACAGTCTCTTTGCCATGTGCCAGTCTGCTCTGCTACCACCGGGAGTTTGATTCCATTCGTTACTTGGCCTGCTCGGCGTTAGAATGCCTGCTACTTTCTTGACAGGAGAGAGCACCTCTCCACCATGGCTAAGTTCCGAAGTCCGTGTTAACCTGGACCTTCATTTTCTTCCAAAGGACTCCACACGTAGTTTTGTTTACCGGAGAGAATTTCTCGCACTCCGGTTCAAATTTGATGAAAATTTGTTCATCTACATCGATGGCTCAGACAGACCAGGGTGTTGGATGTGCCTTTGTACTTAGCAATGCCTCATTTAAATATTGTTTTCCTGAGTGGTGTTCAAATTTTACAGCTGAGCTGTAGGCATTATATCAAGCCACCCAATACGTCCGTCGAAACTCGCTCAATAAGTGTCATTTGCTCGGACTCTGAATGTTCTTTTGAGCCTCCGCATGCTATATCCTGCCCCTTCCCCTGGTACAGAGCATCCACAATTGACTTGCCTCTCTTTCAGCAACCTGAACTATTGGGATGTTTCTTTGGGTCCCTGGCCACATGGGAGTGTTGAGGAATGAGTTTGCTGATACGGCTGCCAACGAGGCAGTTATTCTCCCTCGGCTGTCTACCTTTCCTACTACTTTTGATGACCTTCGTACTGGCGTCTCATCTCACGTTGGTTTTTACATTGGTCATCCCTGTCGGGGAACAAATTGTGAGCCATTAAACCTGTGCCTGATCTTTGGTCAATGTCATCTCTACCCTCTCCCAGAGAGGAGATTGTTTTGGCCTGCTTTCGTATTGGCCACTGCTGTTATAGCCAGCAGTATTTACTTTGTGGTGATCCTGCTCCCTTGTGTGAGCACTGTGATGAACCTTTTACTGTGTACCACCTTTTAGTGCAATGTCCGTTTAATTGTCTACGTCATGATCTATGTTTACCTTTTGAAATGTCTGATATTTTAGCTGATGATCTGCATTCTGCTGACAGTTTTACTTTTTATACATTGTGCAAATATGGTGAAAGCCATTAAAGTTCTAACCCCAGTTCGATTTACTATGGGCAATGTTGGGTGCTAATGACCTCAGCAGTTGTGCACCCTAAAATCACAATTAAAAAACTGCAATTATGTGTTATTATTAACCAGTCATTTTTGGTTGCACTTATATTTAGCATAAGAGGTTCTCTTGTTAACAAGACAGATTATTTTTTATTTTTTATTTTTTTTTTTTTAGCAAAGGTACAAAGGTGTTCTATGCATTTCCATAATGCATTTCCGCGCGCGCGCACACACCATCAGCAGTTGTAAGACTTGAAGGGCATGAAAGGGAAAACACTGGTTGGGAAGGGAGTAAGACAGGGTTGTAGCCTTTCTCCAATGGTATACACTTTGTAAATTGAGTAAGCTGTGAAAGAAAGTAGAAATTTGGAGAAGAAATTAATGTTCAGGGTGAAGAAATAAAAACATTGCATTTTACTGATGAGATTTTGTCAGACAGCAAAGGACCAGAAAGAGCAATTGAACGAAATGGACATATGTTGAAAGGAGCATATAAGATGAACAATTCAAGAGCAAAACAAGGGTAATGGAATGCAGTATTAGAAAATTAGCCAATGCTGAAGGAATTAGATGAGGTAATGAAACAGTAAAGGTGGTAAATGCATTTGATTACTTGGTTAGTAAAATAACATACGCTGGCCGCAGTCCAGAGAATATAAAATGCAGAATGGCAATGAGAAAAGAGAAATTTGCTAACATCAAATATTAAGTGTAAGGAAGTCTTTCCTGAAGACATTTGTATGGAGTATTTCCTTGTACAGGAGTGAAACTTGGACAGTAAATAGTTCAGACAGGAAGAGGATAGAAGCTTTTGAAATGTGGTGCTACAAAAGACTGGTGAAGATTAGGTGGATAGATCTGTAACTAATGAAGAGGTACTGAACAGAATTAGAGTTAAGGAATTTTTGGCATTCTTTGACTAAACAAAATGATCAATTGGTAGGACACATTCTGAGACATCAAGGAATTATGGATTTAGTGTTGGAGGGAAGTGGGGAGGGGGGTGGATTGCAGAAAGAGACAAAAAGATTATTATAAGCAGATTCAGATAGATGTTGGTTGCTGTTCTTATGAGATGAAGAGATTTGCTCAGGATAGAGTAGGGTGGAGAGCTGAATCAAAAAAGTATCTGGACCGAAGATCACACCACCACCACTTAAAAATATGCATCCTGACAATGTCACAATAGTACTGTACCATATTATGGGAGGCAAGGAAGTAAAGAGTTCATCAAAAGCAACTAAACTAAATTTTCTTTAAAGTTATGGGCTTATGCAGATGCTGAAAGCTATGTCATATGAACAGATACTTCTTGCGATATGATTGCATTGTGCCACTGCAACCCTCCTCAAACTGCACGTGCACGCGAACCATTCTTGGTCAGGGTTTAAATGTGACAGTTTTTATTCAGTACAAAATTATAACAGACCAAATATACTGTGACTATATGTTTACAGAAATTCCATTGTTGGAAATACATTAGATATCTGGGTGGCAAGGAGTAGTTTTAAGAGAAGGCTATTTACGTTGCCATCTAAAAATAATTTGGGAAATGAAAAAATAAAACAAGAAAAAAGCTTCTCAGTAGCTAATGCCTATAACTTCGTCCTCTTCACCCCTCCACCCAGGCCCCCTGTTCCTGATCATGAGTCTTATTCTTTGGTAGTGCATCATACAGAATTTTGGATAAACAGGTTGAGACCTCTAGCTGCTACATTGATGACAGTAGTAGATTAAATGGCAATACATAGCATAATTCTAAAGTGCAAATGGGAAGGAGACAGAGCTTCAGACAATATACTCGGAAGCAATTCTGTTTGTAGTATTCTAATAAGCCAATAAGGTATAAATCAATCTTTTTCTATTAAAATTGATGGAAAGGAAACAAGATCCTTACTCCTATGTATATGGTTTTTGTTGAAAATTATATACCATCACACACATCTTGTTAGATGGTAGAAATTCTATGTCAAATGGGAAACTTGATGTTAGAAAGGAAACACAACTGCACATTTTCACAGCTCAACATGGCATAATGTCTCCTTTCTCACTTTGTTTTAATGTAAAACTTGTACATTTTTCATTTTCCTTATCAAATTGTTTCAACCATGATTGCTGGGTATTTGAATCATTAAATATATTGTTTGTCCTATATGTAGATTGGTATATTGTTTCTCATGTACATAAATTATACAAAATGTCTGAATTTTAATTAAAAACTTTTGGAGATTTTTGGCATATTTTGTATTTCTACCCTGCAAAGCCTTACAGGTAAAATAATCTGTCAAAAAGAAAGAAATTTTTAACTAGGATAGAAGTGTTAAGAATGTTTATTGGCAATTTTAAATTTAATGCATCAATTTTCTTAGACAATTTATTCTTCCTTTGTTAAAACAGAAATTGAAGCTGATGCTAATCAAGAAAGACTCTACAAGCACACACAGCCTCCTATCACATCTTCGGAAGATCAACGACCATTTGGCTCGCAAGGGTTCTCGCTTCCTCACAGGTGATACAATGTGCTGCTTCGACTGTGAACTTATGCCTCGATTGCAGCATATTAGGGTTGCAGGTATGTTGTTGTAATTTTTCCTTCCTGGCATCATTACATTGGGTATATGGCTTGTACTTCATTACTCTTGAAAGTAATAGATCACAATGTTTGGAAGTGAAAAGGTTCATGGCATAAAATAATAAATATTGGGTTCAAATTATACTTTCTCATTTAAAGTGTAAATTAATCTTCTTGAAGTAAACTGTGTGTTCCTTTAAAATGTAATGCATCAATTGATAAGGATATTGCCACTCACCACATGCTAGAAGCATTAATATGCAGACAAGTACAATGAAACTGAGATATTAAAGCATTTGGACAAAATCCTCGTGGGAAAAGAACACGCTCAAACTCTGGCTATATTGGGGAGAGGGCGGGTTGTTCATAAACACAAATACCCCACTTTAACATAATTTCTTTTTAGCATCAGTGGGAGTAAATCATCTCTTCAAAACAATCTACATCAGCTGATTTTTCAAATAAAAAAATATTCTCAATTTAGTACGCGAACAGTGACAAAGCTAACTGCAGATCCCTGGGATGAGTGCTAACTGAGATGAGAGGTTTGTTTCTTTATTTTTATACAAAACATTGTGGAACATTACTGTGTCTGATGCTTATTACATGTTGGTAAATAGTAGAATGCATCACACAAGGTTTGACCTAGTAACAATAATCTTGGCTTTTAAATACATGCCAAATGTTTATTGCCATTTCATTCTTGAATGAAGAAATGTCACACTTTTTGTGTAATCTTTTCTTAATTTTCTGTTCCATAAAATGTGCTTTACCATTAAAAAATTAAACTGGTCACTGCAGCATGTGTGCCACTGCATTAAAAATTCAGTGAGAAAATGAAGTATGGTATGAGTAAGATAAAGTTAATGGGACTTATAAAATGCAAGAGTATTTGTGTGAGACCCTTCCATACCATTGGCAAAGCAAAACTACTGTGGAGAAAGGGTTTCCTCAAAGCATAGTTGTTTTGTGCTTTAGTCTCACTAGTGTCAACTGTGAATAGGAATGCACACGTTAGTGCCTTGGTGTGGAGTGGTGAGACTGTACATTAGTAAAAGTATCCTAGTGCATATGTTCACAGATAAGGGTTCAGTTTAATTATCCAGAATGATTGACACATGTTTCTACAAAATATCTAGTGGCTGTTGCCCTCAACATAAGGGACAAAAAAAAGGTTAAGCTTAGAATAAGGCCTTACACAGTTTCAAAAAACTGTCTTCTGCAAAAATCTACTGAAAACATTAAAAAGCGAGAGTATAAATTAAA
Organism: Locusta migratoria; assembly: GCA_026315105.1. NCBI lineage: Eukaryota > Metazoa > Arthropoda > Insecta > Orthoptera > Acrididae > Locusta > Locusta migratoria. Next base: position 320,459,011 of record CM048745.1, read on the forward strand.
AACAGACATGCAAACCTAGAATACCAGGGTAAAAAAATTGAAATGCAAAAGTTATTGACCCGGTGGTCTTGTGGTAAAGCAATCAAATGAAAACAGAAGGGTTGCAGGTTCAAAACAGTCAGATGTCGATATTTTCAGTCTGCATTTTTACCCAGCCTTCACCTTTCGACAATGTGAAGAGTCGCTGGAAACAAGTGGTTCAGATTGAATGTTCTGCTGGATAACTGGGGTAGACTAGGGACTCGCAAGTCATTGAAGTGGCTCCAATTGAGACTTGCACCAGACCAATGAGCCACATTAAATTATTTATTATGTGCCAAACGTGACGATAAGAATCTAATGTTAATCACTATCATCACAATGTGGTATAATTAGATTACGATGAAAATGGAAAAAAGGTTAAACTAGGCTTTATCATTGTTATCAAGTTACAAAATTTTGTCGGCCAGTGTACATCACCACCTTGCATGTGCTTCCATCTTGGGAATATTTTATGAAGAGATTTTAACTGTTCATCACCATTGAGAAAGTGCATGATTGCTCTAGTAGTTTAGAATATAGCTGTGTGCGTGTGCGTGTGCGTGTGCGTGTGCGTGTGCGTGTGCGTGTGCGTGTGCGTGTGCGCGCGCGCGCGCGCGCGCCAGGTATTTTTAGTACCACATGTATGCTAAAACTGATATCTAAACAACAGATAAATAGTATAGTATGTTTCCTGTAGCGTACGTTGCATCATACTTAGTGTACTACTTCAACACCAGTACACCATAAGCCCAAAATTTATACAAAAGTCTTGGTGCCCATTGTTAGGAATCAAAAGTTTCCTTTAGTAACTGATAAATGGGGTATGGAAATTCTTCTGAAAAATTTATTAGTCCTATTCATAAACAAATACAGTTTTATATCAAAATGAGAAAGGGGAGGGAGCTGGACTTTCCAATAATAAAAATAGTTTTTAATAAATACAGTTGCAGTTAAGTATTATTATTATAATAATTATTATTACTTCTTCTACAGTCATCATCCAAATTGAGGTGTTTGAAATATCAGGTGGCATAAAGAAGTCAGTGTCAAAAGACTGTTGTTAAGGACTATGGGTTGATCTTTCACAATTTCATTCCTTCGTGAATGCTGAGTAGGGGGGGGGGGGGGAGAGAAAAACACACACACAACCAGCGCAGACACATGCATACTGGCATTTTGTATACGTCTGCTGTGGTGTCTGTTTACCTATCCTTTTTCCCCCAAGGTAAGTCTTTCCTCTCCCGGGATTGGAATGACTCCTTACCCACTCCCTTAAAACACTCATCCTTTCCTTTTCCCTCTCCTTCCCTGCTCTTTCTGATAAAGCAACCTTAGGTTGCAAAAGCTCGTGTGTGTGTCTGTGTGTGTGTCTGTGTGTGTGTCTGTGTGTGTGTGTGTGTGTGTGTGTGTGTGTGTGTGTGTCTGTGTGTGTGTGTGTCTGTGTGTGTGTGTGTCTGTGTGTGTGTGTGTCTGTGTGTGTGTGTCTGTGTCTGTGTGTGTGTGTCTGTGTGTGTGTGTCTGTGTCTGTGTGTGTGTGTGTCTGTGTCTGTGTGTGTGTGTGTCTGTGTCTGTGTGTGTGTGTGTGTGTGTGTGTGTCTGTGTGTGTGTGTGTGTGTGTGTGTCTGTGTGTGTGTGTGTGTGTGTCTGTGTGTGTGTGTGTGTCTGTGTCTGTGTCTGTGTGTGTGTGTCTGTGTCTGTGTCTGTGTGTGTGTGTGTGTGTCTGTCTGTGTCTGTGTCTGTGTGTGTGTGTGTGTGTGTCTGTCTGTGTCTGTGTGTGTGTGTGTGTGTCTGTCTGTGTCTGTGTCTGTGTGTGTGTGTGTGTGTCTGTGTGTGTGTGTGTGTGTCTGTGTGTGTGTGTGTGTGTCTGTGTGTGTGTGTGTGTGTGTCTGTGTGTGTGTGTCTGTGTGTGTGTGTCTGTGTGTGTGTCTGTGTGTGTGTGTCTGTGTGTGTGTGTGTGTGTGTGTGTGTGTGTGTGTCTGTGTGTGTGTCTGTGTGTGTGTCTGTGTGTGTGTCTGTGTGTGTGTCTGTGTGTGTGTCTGTGTGTGTGTCTGTGTGTGTGTCTGTGTGTGTGTCTGTGTGTGTGTGTGTGTGTGTGTGTTTTCCTCTATCTTTTCATCTCTTCCTGTTAATCAAAAACACAGCCCTCCCCCCTCTCCATTGCTCAGCATCATCTGGTTCACTCATCTTTTCTTCTCTTTACCGACTGAGGTTTCCTCTTTAATATCCTCTCTGGCTTGGATCAGTACTAATATACAGTATCTCTGACTTCCACACTCCTTAAACACCATTCTCATGACCTAGGTCATGAATTGCCTTCCCCTTCTGTTTGCATCCTTCTTTTCATTCCCTTCTCTCCCACCTGAAGAAGGAACTGTTTCGAAAGCTTGTCCTTTTTCTATTTTCTCCATTTGTGTCACTATTGGAGGTACAGCACAAAGGTAAGTACTGCCCAGCCAATCTCTCTCCTTTGAAAAATAATTTACTAAATGGATTGTTAGCAAAAAGCTTCAGGAATGATATTAGAGAAAATTCTGTATTAACAGCTTCTGCTTAAAGTTAAGAGCTAAATGTAGTTGACCCTATTGTAAACAGATAAACTTTATACTTCGTTACTATTGTCTTGTTTTTCACTTAACTCTAGAGGACAGTAAGCAAAGTAATAAACTTATTTTTTGATTGCAGGGAAATACTTCACGGATTTTGAAATTCCAATGGAACTGACAGCGTTGTGGCGCTACATGTATCATATGTATCAGTTGGATGCGTTTACACAAAGTTGTCCAGCTGACCAAGACATTATAAATTACTACAAGCAACATAAAGTGGAAACCAATAAGCCTGGAGTAAGTAATTTATACTGTACACACATTTGCAAAGCTTTTCATTGCGTTAATGCTATTACTGTTACTATTTCATCCTTAAGAGTTAAGTTATATTTTCTTGATCTCACAGATGACAATTTTACCCGTCTGTCTTAATATTGTTTGTTATTTTGTTCTCCAAATAAATTTATAACTTTCATTCTGCATCCAATAATGCCTTAAGGTGGAGGATGACACGGCAGTTGGTCAGTAACCAATGGTTCTTCTGAGGCCTGTGGGATGGAGTTTAATTTTGGTTAAGTGTAGTCTTATTCCCTCTGCAGCATAAATGTAATTTCATCACATTATTTTTCATTCCCATTTCCTGGAATGTAACCCTGTGTTCTAGTGCACCCCTCCTTGGATGGTGCCCCTCTATTATTACAGCTTTCATTACAACTGGTACTCAATACATTCCAGGGTACAACTATCTTCCACAATGACGACTCTGAAAACCGTGTCGTATGGAACATATTTTTACATCTTGTCAGTATGGAACACCATTCACTACTGGAACATGTAGTGTGATTTTGCAGAATTGATGGCCACTAGCAGAACCCTTCATTTTATTAAACAGACCACCCTGGAAAATGTTTTAATTTGTACTGACTCAGTGGGAAGTCTGCAGACATACACAAATACTATTCTTCCCATTCTTTCCACCTCTATCCAAAATCTCCTTGCTGACTTTCATTGTCCTGCTCTGTTCTCTCTCTGGATCCCAGGTCATAGGGGTATCATGGGGAATGCAATTGCTGTCTGTTTGGCTAGAGCAACAATTACTGGCTACCCATTTATCTTGTCAATCCCAGGTGAGGGTTTGAGAGTAGAAAATTGGTACAGCAATTGCTAGGCTACTCTCCCATCGAATAAAATCCACACTGAGACCACTTTTGCCTCTGTTTAGCACTCTGTACCAAATACGGACTAAAAGACTTGTTGCCTCTGCTTTTGGCAGATGACTTGAGGGTATTTGACAGAGTGCTTGGTTTTTATTCTGAGTTTTAAGATTTTTTCTCTGAAGCAGTGACAGAGTGGTTGGGTGAGAGGCTCGTCTGCTCTTCCTGCTGTACATGGGATTTGGGGTATCCCCAGCCATACTCCTTACCCATCTGTTCATCTTCTTTTCTTTTGTTTAATAAAACTTTCATATTTAGGCTTTTCTTCTGGGAACATACTGTGTTGAACAGTAAAAGCTGTGACTAGTGAATTGGGAGGCTTCTTTTTTCCCCAGTCTTGCCTTCTATCAGCATTGTCTGATCCTGCCTCTAGAGTTTGAACTAAATTTGTTTCCATGACTCTTCATATGACATTTCCTCCCCCTCCCTCTACTTTCCCCCTTTACTTGCCACTGCCACTAGATCAGCAGCACAGAAGACAATTGCTGTGGTGGGGCTTTTATATAACCATTTGTTTGAGCTTCCTGACAACATAGGGATGGTGGTATCTTAGCTGTCACTACATTGTGTATGTTCAGCTTTTGTTACCAATCATTAAAAGGACATCCGAACTTCTGATATTGATTACCGTACAGGGTGGTGCTTGCCGGTGCCACGGTGGACGCTCGGTACATAAAGTGTGCTAAGTTTCATAATTCTGATCTCCCATGGTCATATTACTACTACTGCTTTTTTTATTACTTTGTTTTTCCCTGTCCTTCCTCTGCTCCAGCTACACCAGGGAAGGAGAGGTAGGTTCACTATCTTTGGGCAAGACCCTTTCCATATTACTTCGTCTTCTACAGGAGATATGGGAGTCTTTAAACACCACTAAATTGCATCTTTGTAGAACTTGGTGAAATTAAATTTTGCAAGATTGAAGCATTCAGTAGAATGTGATATGGCTTTATACTGATTAAAACCTCATTACCGAGTCAGTTAGCTTATCTTTGTGTTTGTGATAATTTATATGTCCAATCCTTAAATATGACTAGGTATTTTCCACACCAACCACCATTTGTTAGGACTGATGTGGAATGGCGCACTATAAATTTCATGCAGCACTTTGAGAGATGTCTGAAGAAAAAGTGTATTAACACTAGCACAGAAGCACCCTCCCCCACCCCCCCCACCAAGTGGCCCTCAGCTCTTTTGTGGGTACGTGAGTGGCGCGCACGGGTCCCCGAGCCATTGAAGCCTTTCTTCCTATTTTCCCAGGCTGCATTACCTCTCCCAGTTCCACTCCCCACCATTCCCCGCCCCTCCCCCCCCCCCTCCTCTAGGTTTTTCACTTTAAAACAGCCCAGCTATTCCCTTGGTACCACTGATGGCTTTGTGATTTTGACCTATTTGCTGTTTACACCTGTTGTTGGCCTAGATTGGTCCCCCTCCATTACAAAATTTCCGTTCATAGTGTGAGCCACCTAGCTGCTATGGTGTGTGTTCTCCTCCTTTCCTTCCCCTTTCCAAAACTGTGATAAGCAGAGTAACAACCGGGAACCACAAACTCTGGGTCTGAAGGCCACTCGTTACCTCTGTGACTTGGACGTCGCCTCAACTAGCTCTCTTCCTGACGACTCCTCGTCCTCAAAGGGAGAAGAAAAAGTGGGTGCAACTCTCAGGATGAAGTCCCAATGACTTCCCAGGTGGTTGCTCAATCAGAGATAGCTTCAGAACATATGGACATCACGCCATCTTCGGATCTAATGACCACAGTTGTCGAGAAGAAATCCAGCTAGACATCTCCCTATTTATTAGTATGGCTATTCTCCAGTGGAATATTCGTGGTATCCGTGCTAATAGGGCAGAACTGCAGCTTGTTCTGCGAACTTACTCTCCTATGATCATCTGCCTGCAGGAAACGAAACTAAACCCTCACGATCCCTTCCTTGTTCCACATTTCATTTCAGTCCATTTTGACCTCCCCCCCCCCCTACCCAGTAGCAAGAATTCTAGCGCAAGGGAGCGTCATGATCCTCATCAGAGGACACCCATAGCTGCGTCATTTCTTTACATACTCAGCTCCAGGCTTTAGCCGTTAACTTTCCCTCCTGGCTTCACCTTCTCACTATGTAATATATATACCCCATCATCTTCACTCGTCACCCGAGCAGATCTACATCATCTTATAGGGCAGCTCCCTCTTCCATTCCTGCTGGTCGGTGACTTCAACGCCCTCCACCCCTTTGGGGTTCTCCATGCCCCTGCCAGAGGGGCTCCCTCTTGGTGGATACCTTCAATCACTTCAACCTTGTCTGTATTAACACTAGGGAACCTACATTCTTAAGAGACTCGGCACATACCATCTCACATCTAGAACTCTGTCTGTAATACTCAACTTGCTTGTCGGCTTGAGTGGTTTGTTCTTGCAGATACTCTCCAGTGACCTCATCCTATGTGTCATTCGCCTACTGATGCCCAACTAAACAGAGCGTCCTCACAACTGGCAGCTTTCTAAAGCTAACTGGCGGCTCTTTTCCTCCTTAGCAGCCTTCAGGCGGCACCATTTCCCCAGCATTGACGAACAGGGTGACCATCTCACTAACACTATTCTCTTTGCTGCCAAATGTTCCATCCCTCGCACCTCCACTTCACAATGCCATACCCCTGTTCCTTTGTGGAATAAGGCATGACGTAAGGCAATCAGAGCTTGGAGACAAGCTCTCTGCATTTTTAAACATCATCCAACACTGGAGAATAGCCTTAGGTACAAACAATTGCGTGGGTAATGTCACTGCGTCATTAGTGGAAGTAAACGAGCTAGCTGGCTTTCATTCATAAATTCTTTTAACAGTTCCACCCCCCTCTTCCATTGTTTGGGACAACCTCCATCACCTTACTGGAACCTCTACTCATTCCGCGATCTCCGGCCTAACCGTTGCAAACGATGTCATAGTAGACCCCATTGCCATCTCGAACACCATGGGCCGTTACTTCGCTGAGATTTCCAGCTCCGCGTATTACCATCCCACTTTGCTGCCTAGAAAACAGGCAGCAGAGGAAAGGACACTCTCATTCTCATCCAAAAACAATGAATAAGAAGACACTTAATTTACTGTGAGGGAGCTTCAACATGCACTCTCATCATCATGGTCCACCTTCCCAGGACCAGATGGCATCCATATACAGACGTTGCAACACCTGTCTCCAGAGGGCTTGCATTTTCTCCTTCGTCTCAACAAGATACATCACCAAGGGATCCATTTGGCAGTGGGAGCCTTCCATACCAGTCTCGTGGAAAGTTTATACGCTGAAGTCGCTGAATTGCCGCTATCATACCAGAGGGACGTCCTACTCGGTTGATATGCGAGCCGGTTGTCATCTATGCATGGCGACCCAATGTATGCGGTCTTTCTTGACGATTCCCATGACCGTCTACTTGCATTGCGTCCACCTCCATTACCAACCGGAGACCGCTTTCATATGTTGCTTCAGCAACTAGACTTTACGCCCCCTGCCACATTCCCAACGGGTCTTGGCTCCTTCCCATCACGGCTTTATCCGGAGATAAGTGTTAACCTCAAACTACCCACTTCCCAAGAACACTGCTCCTGGTCCAGTCTACCCCAAATTTCTTGCACTCTGCACACAACTTTCTGATCATATTTTCCAGTGGTTCTAGACTAACCATGGTGTTGGGTGTGCCATGGTAATTAGCGATGAATCCCTCTAATATTGTATGCCTGACCAGTGCTCAATCTTCACTGCAGAGCTCTTTGCTCTATACCAGGCCACCTAGCACCTTATACGCCACTCGCCTTCTCACGGTGTCATCTGCTCGGATTCATGGAGTGCTCTTCAGAGCCCTGCGCTCTGTATCCAGTTCACCCCATAGTACAGCGGATTCAGAAATGCCTCTACCCGCTAACGGTCAGCGGGACGACAGTGATGCTACTATGGGTTCCTCGCCATGCTGGAGTTCTGGGAAACGATATTGCGGACGCTGCTGCAAAGGCAGCCATTTCCATCCCTCAGCTTGTTATCTATTCTGCTCCATCGGAAGACCTCTGTAATGTAGTCTCCAGGCGAGTGGTATTGCTCTGGTATTCGCATTGGTCTTCCCTTAAAGCCAACAAACTCCGGGAGATCAAATCCCATTCTTACTGAGTGGTCTACTTCATCCTTGCCCTCTTGTCGCGAGGAGCTCATAATAGCTCATCTGCGCATAGGGCACTGTCACTTTAGCCACCGCCACTCACTATTTGGCGATCCTGCCCAACTTTGCGGCCACTGTTCCAAACCATTGACTGTGCGCCACCTTCAGGTGCAGTGATGGTTTTTTAACGGTCTACATCAAAATTTGTGTTTTGCGTCTGAGTTGTCTGATGTAGCTGATGACCCACACTCTGTTGATCGCATCTTACTTTTTATCCACCACACCAACATGGTAAAGGAAATTTAACTCTGTCCATGCTAAATACAGTCATATTTCGTCATGGGCACTTATGACCATAGTAGTTTTTCGACCCACATTCCGTGCCTTGTTTCCCCATTCAGGTTTGGGCACATCTTTGCGTACCTAACCTTGCTTGTGAAAACTGCAGCTGTCCTCTCTGTGTGATGATCCCTTTTTCCACACTGTGTGTTGTTTTGGCCCACATCCTCTTTACTTGCCAGATGGTCCAGTTCATAAAACAGGAAAGGAAAAGAAAGGATTTCAGGACACTTAGACATCAGTTGTAATATGAGGCTTGACAGAAATTTGACAGTGTCCACCCTGAATTTTAAATGGGTACCATTGTGCCTGTTGCATCCTTTCCACCACCTTCTGCCCTCCCCAGCCCTTCACACCCATCCTGTACACCTTCTCCTTCCTGTTCACTCTCCTCCATCTACATCTAAAGAAATACTCTGCAAATCACATTCAAATGCATGGCAGAGGGTGCATCGAACAAATTGTTATACATCTTGATCATTCCATTCTCTAGTAGTCGATGGGGGAAAAGGAACACCTAAATCTTTCCATTTCTGATCTTGATTCCTCTTATTTTATCATCATATCTGCCTATGTAGGTGGGTGCCAACAAGATACGTTCATTCAGAAGAGTAAGTCGGTACAAACAAATTCGCGAATCTCATTGCAACGAATACTTCCTTTCTTTTAATGGTTTCCACCCCATCTTGTGCAGCATTTCATCACACACTCTCCCCTGTATTGCAATAATACAAAAAGAGCTCCCTTCTCTAAATCATTTGTTAGTCCCACAAAATTCATGTGTAGTGTAGGCAGTTTCTTTAGAAGAACTGTAACATCTAAGTGTTCTGCCAATGAAACATAGCCCTTGGTTCACCTGTCCTGCCATATCCCCCCCCCCCCCTCTTTTTTTCCCAATAAAAACTTTCTTTAAACATTGGTGCACTTGGATGTATCGGGAGTTAGTAGAAAGAACAAATTATTAATTATTGAGATTGTCAGGTACAACCTCTACCCATGCCAACTTGCAGGCACTATATACTTAATTTTGTTACAGGATAAACCAATTGTGACGTAAAGAAACATGCCAGCCCTTATTTTATTTTATCTTTACTTTCTGAACATCATTTGCCTCCTCCTTTAGCAAGCTTTGGCTACCAATGATTATATATGCTTCAGTACTTTGTTAGCATTTGGAGATCTTGTACTTTCCCCACATTGCTACAAAAATTTAAAACTGTTAAAACAGTGGTTTTTGTCCTGTACCCTTTGAGATTTAAACTTTTTGTATGTTCCAAGGCCCTCTAACATGATAAAAAGGCAAAGTCCACACCACACATCCCCTGCTACCATTGTAGCCGCTTCCTGCATGTGGATAACGCCTGACCTATTTTGCAGAACCCAAAAGCACACCACCCAGTGGTGTAAGTCGAGGTATCTACAGCCTACATTGCCACAAATCTAAGCCTCTGATTTCAACATTCAACTTGGCTATGTATCAGAGGTCCACAGTCGGTCTTGTTAACTATGCTGCAGATAGTGGGCTCTGCTTGTATCTTGCAAACAAGACTAGTAGGAAGTTTAAAGACTGGCAGTCTTCACCATTTCAGATAGCCTCTCAAAACAAGAAAGAATATATTCAGATCCAAATTAACGCACATCGTTGGTACTGATGTGAGCCACCATATGCAATTGGCTGCACTCCGTACTCTTCATGGCATCTGGAAAGACCTGTTTCACAACTGGAATGGCTCCATCTGAATGCATACACCTTGCACAATGCACATTGGCCTTCTTCCCCTCCCTTGCAGCCCCATATTCCTAAGAGGCTAAATTACTCATCTAATTTCGGCACTCCCAACAACAAGTAAACCCACCCTCAGTGATAGCCCGGATCTTGTAGGCTGTAAGGTGACCTTGGACCAAACAGCGGAATCTGGCTCAGGAACACTGACCAGCACAGATGGCACTTCAAACCTGCCAGTAAAACTAACTGGGTAGGCTTCTTGATCAGTCCCTTGGGACGTCTTGCTGTGTGCCACATACTGAGGTGACCTCACATGCAATGACAGGTGGTGTGTCTGCCTCATTGGAAGCAGGAACAGGGCTCGTTTCATCTACGGGCCAATCGAGGACACACTGATGTGATATATGTTCTTTTGGTTCAAATGGCTGGTTCATAACTACTGTGGCCCTCAACAGCAGCCTCCAGCTGTGTAACAGAGGTTAACACCACATGAAGACAGGATTGAAGTGTCACCAAGTTAGTTTGCATCTGCACACAGCAGTCACCTTACCTATCCATGACCACAGTACCCAGAAAAACAAATGACTAAAAAGGCACATTGTATGCTCTACATGAGTAAGGTAAACGATGATGACTAATGCTGTTACAGCAACGAAATAAAACAAATAACTGTCACAGTAAAGGATACAAAATATATGGCTATCAATCTATCAAATCTGGAGTGGGCCTACTAAAGACAAAAAACAAAAAATGAACGTAAGAATTAAAACTGCACAGCAGACAAGTAATTTAAAATAGCTCATCCTTGCTTAACTATTGTTCCATGCTGGTGTTGCCTGCTTGATAGCTGTGGTCCTCCTCCTCCTCCTCCTCCTCTAGAGAAAGAAACTATTTCTCTGGCACCTGCTGGGGGTTTGTCTGTGTGCCTCAAAGCTGTTCAAACCATTCCAGATCCCACTGGCACTAGCTCTCTCCATGCCGTCATCACCTTTTGACCACCACTACCCTCCAGTAGCCCCATGGCCTTGACTCTCCCTTCATCCCTTCCTCTGTCAAGCTGATATTGTTTTAGTAGATATCATGCCAGCCTTATACATTAACACCAAAGGACAGCATACCACCTCTTCCTAAGTACTGGCCAATATAAAGTGCATCTTGGCCACTGCTCTTCCATAAATCTTCTTGGAAATTCCCTGAAGAGTGTTACCCCCAATAGCCCCTTCCTATTCAGATCATTTTGCTAGACCTCTCAGCTGGACCTCAGTATTGGCCTGCAATCCATAATTAAACAGTTACCAATATCTCTCACCCCCTGCTCTCTAGAGCTTCATAATTCTCCATTTATCAAGTGGAAATTTGGCAACACCCTTGCTCTCTGCCCCCACCTTGCCCCCTACCTGCCACACCCCATCTAAAACCAGGCCAGAACTAGACCGAATGTTTCATCATTTATTGGTGGCTATCCCCCACCATAAATCAGCCCTTTATAACTCCTCACAGGAGGGAGGGGAATACCCTCCCCAGTTGTAAGAAAGCATTGTTATATTTCTGCTTTTAAGCCTGGCGAACTGCTTAATATGGACAGATGGGTCAGTTTAACCACTGCCCTCTGCCGATATCTTGAACATATGTGGAGTTTGTATTGGATGTTTGAATCTCGGGCTTTATTCTTTTTGTTGTTGTCCAGAGTGGTCTGCTCTATGGCACACACGTTAATCAAACCAAAGTGCCTATCGGAATGAGTTTTACATTTCAGCATGACTGTTTCTGACTTCCTTATTGTCCATAAATTTTATTATACTTTACGCTTCCGCCACATTCTTCACAGCCTGTAAGAGTCCTTTTTTTTTTATCTGGAACATACTTTCACATTGTATTTTTAGAAATGACAACTCCCAATGGCAGGAGAAAGGGGTTTCAAAGGATTCCTGTTCACATGTTCCTATTTAAAGAATTCTAGTTCTGTTCCTATTTAGTAGCAAGTAATAGTGAACCTCTTATATGTTGATGATTTTTGCCTTTTATTTATTTATTTAATTAATAATTTTTTCTAAAATATGGGTATTGCTGAATGAATATTACAGAAAACAATGAATGGAGCAGAGTCTTGGGCTGTCGCTTACAGCTTAAATTTCTCCCCTCACAAGATCTCTGTTTTGCATTTTTTGTCACCACACAGTCCATTTCCGTTCTGATGAAAAGTTCCTCGGTGGTATATCTTATTGTTGGTCCTCCCCCCGTCACCCGGCTAACTTTTTATGCTTAGTTGACATGGCTCCTCCATATACTACTTCGACTCTTCAAAGCACCACCACCTGCAGATTGCTCTGTTCTAATTTGGTTCGCTCCATTCTACTGTGGCTGTGTTTTCATCCAGTAGTGTTTTAGGCTATGGGAGTCACACATATACCTCAGTATCACCTTCAGTGTTCAGGATACAGAACCCATTATTCCATTTTATTCTTTGTATTAGATTCTTGTTTATTTAATTGATCAATACATTACATATAATGATACATATGAAATATTGTTAAAAATTCGTGCTTCATGTTTTCACTATTTGCTTTTTTTATTGAAAAATAACTATACAACCATGTTAAAATTAAAAATTATTTCAGTTTACAACTCACCGCAAAGACGTGGTGACGAGCTGCGACAGACACATACAAAAGACACACCCATACAACTCTTTCAGCTATCGGCCATGGCCTACTTCAGAAAATAGAATACTCATGCAATCACGCAGGCACACAAGTCATACAACCATCACCTCGGACTGCCCCACTTCAAATCACACTCTGCGGCGAGTAAATCGGTGACGGGAGGAGAGGGGATAGGAAGGTTACATCATGATGGTGGGAATGGATTAGATAGGATAACGAGATACAGCTATGGAATGGAATGGAGTGGGGAGGTGGGTGAGGGGTGAAAAATAAAACTACAAAAAACCTGGACCCATTATTATAAAAATTATTTCAACATTTTGAACTGTTCTGTCCAAATTATTTCCTTCAAATATTCTATAGTGTGTTGTACTTGAATCTGTGTAAATGTGTGGGTGTGTGTGTTTTTTGTTTACCCTCTTTTTTCCCCCCCAAGGTAAGTCTTTCCTGTCCCGGGATTGGAATGACTCCTTATCCACTCCCTTGAAACCCTCATCATTTCCTTTTCCCTCTCCTTCCCCTCTGCCTGACGAAGCAGCTAGGCTGCGAAAGCTTGTATGTGTGTTTGTGTGTGATTTTATTTATTTTATTTGTTTCTATCGACGAGCCGGTCCTTTTGGTAAGTCATCTGTTTTCTATTTTTATTTTTGATATATATATATTATATATATATATATATATATATATATATATATATATATATAAACAGAGGAAAAATTCTTAACAGGAAAAATATACGTAAAAAATAGATGAAGTACACTTACCAGGCGAAGGGGCACAGGCAGTAATAGCAACAAATACACACACACACACACACACACACACACACACACACACACAAATATGCTAGCTTTCGCAGCCTAGCTGCTTCATCAGGCAGAAGGGAAGGAGAGGGAAAAGGAAATGAGGGTTTTAAGGAAGGGGGTAAGGAGCCATTCCAATCCCGGAACAGGAAAGACTTACCTTGGGGGGGGGGGGGGGGGGAATGGAGGGTAAATAAATGCACACACACCCACACATTTACACAGACACCTAAATGTTAGGATGAAGCTGGCTAGGGCATTAAGGAAAGAGGTTTTAGGTAGGGAAGTGGGTGGTCGGCGTGAAAGGAAATACTCCATCGCAGCGAGGCCCTGGGCGTGTGGGATATTTGTGTATAAGGAAGTGGCATCAATGGTTACAAGGATGGTTTCAGGAGGTAACAGGCTGGGTAAGGATTTCAGGCGATCGAGGAAGTGGTTGGTGTCTTTGATGAAGGATGGGAGACTGCACATGATGGGTTGAAGGTGTTGGTCTATGTAGGCAGAGATTCGTTCTGTGGGGGCTTGGTAACCGGCCACAATTGGCCGGCCTGGATGATTAGGTTTGTGAATCTTCGGAAGTAGATAGAAGGTAGGGGTGCGGGATGTCGGTGGGGTCATGAGTTTGATGGATTCGGGTGAAAGGTTTTGTAGGGGGCCTAAGGATCTGAGAATTCCCTGAATCTCTGCCTGGACATCAGTAATGGGGTCTTCTTGACAGACTTTGTAGGTAGTTGTTGTCTGAAAGCTGGCGCAGTCCCTCAGCCACATACTCCCGCCGATCAAGTACCACGGTCGTGGATCCCTTGTCGGCAGGGAGAATGATGATGGAATGGTCAGCCTTCAGATCACGGATAGCTCGGGATTCATCTGCGGTAATGTTGGGAGTAGAATTAAGGTTTTTCAGGAAGGACTGAGAGGCAAGGTTGGAAGTAAGGAATTCCTGGAAGGTTTGAAGGGGGTGATTTTGAGGGAGAGCGGGTGGGTCTCGCTGTGATGGAGGACGGAACTGTTCCAGGCAGGGTTCAATTTGAATGATGTCTTGGGGAACTGGATCATCAGGAGCAGTATTATTTTTCTTCGTGGCAAAGTGATATCTCCAGCTAAGGCTACGAGTATAGGATAGTAGGTCTTTGACAAGGGCTGTTTGGTTGAATTTGGGAATGGGACTAAAGGTGAGGCCTTTGGATAGGACGGAGGTTTCAAATTGGGGGAGAGGTTTAGAGGAGAGGTTGACTACTGAATTGGGATGTTGTGGTTCAGGATTGTGTGGATTAGGATTGTGAGGTTTGGGGGGGGGGGGGAGTGGAGCTGGAAGTGGGGAGATTGAGCAGATGGGAGACACTGGGTTTCTGTGCAATAAGAGGAGCTTGTGGTTTATTGGAGAGGTTGTTGAGGGAGTGTGTATTGCCTTTCTGGAGGTGGGGTGACCAGTAGTTTGGATAGTTTTTTGAGGTGGAGGCTGGCATGCTGTTCCAATTTGCAGTTGGCCTGTAAAAGGATGTTCTGAACTCTACGTGTGGATGTGGGGAGTGGAAAGGTTGAGGATTTTGATCAGGGATAGAAGTTGACAGGTGTGTTCATTGGCGGAGTTGAGGTATAGGTTAAGGATCAGGCAGGTGAGGGCTGTGGATTGTTCTGTTTGGAATTGGTATAAGGCAGGATGAAAGGATGGGTTACAGCCAGAGATGGGAACTTTCAGTGTGAGGCCCTTGGGGGTGATGCCAAATGTTAAACAAGCCTGAATGAATAAAATGTGTGACCTCAATCTGGCTAGGGCAAAGGCATGATGGCGGAGGGACTGTAGATAAAATTTGATGGGGTCAATCTAGGGTGACATGTACAGTACGGAGGGGGGGGGGGGGGGAACTGTTGGTAGAATAAGGTTGAAGGGTAAAAATAATCTAACGAATGAATAGAAGTGAAAACGTGTAGAAAAAAGATCGGAAATGTCGGAAAAACAGACGGAAATATCGAAAAACGGGAATGGAAATAATCGCGAAGTTGCTACGGAATGCCGAAAATTGTTATGAAAAGCCGAAAATTGTTATGAAGTGCCAATTAAAGGTTATAGTAAATGAAGTTGTGAGATGATGATAATGCAGTAAAAATGAGAACTGTAGATGAAAGGGGGGATATTATCGAGATGCAGTTTTGAAGGCGGTATCCTGCGAGAATATGAATAAAAAAATAATAATATTGACGTTGGTCGTTTTGTTTGGATAGGCTCGCAAGTTAATATTACTGATTGTTGTACAGATTGTTGTATGTAGTCTAATTGCCTGGAGAAAATTGAGTTATAAACTAAGAAGGGAGGTAAAAATAGAGTGAAAATACTATGTAGAACATAAACAGGAGGAGAAAGTAAGAGGACAGAAAAGATTTCGAAAGGTAACAGAGCAGTAACAAACGATCGTGATTGTTAGATTCAAATTGATGAAACGAAAATTATAGAGGGGAAACTTTCCCGGTAGGATAAACGAAAATAAAAATAAAAGAGATGACTTACCAAAAGGACCGGCTCGTCGATAGAAACAAATAAAATAAATAAAATCACACACAAACACACATACTAGCTTTCGCCACCACTGGCAGCTTCTTCAGGAAAAAAGGGGAGGAAAAAGGGAAGGATATGGGTTTTAAGGAAGTGGAAAAGGAATCATTCCAATCCCAGGAGTGGAAGGACTTACCTTAGGGGGAAAAAAAGGAAGGTAAACAAATACACACACACTCAGACATATCGAAAACACAAACACACCTAGACAGACATTTGTAAAAGCCATATACCCCAAGGTATGTCTTTCCTGTCCCGGGATTGGAATTACTCCTTACCCACTCCCTTAAAACCCTCATCATTTCCTTTTCCCTCTCCTTCCCTTCTGCCTGACGAAGCAGCTAGGCTGCGAAAGCCCCCCCCCCCCCCCCCTCTCTCTCTCTCTCTCTCTCTCTCTCTCTCTCTCTCTCCTCTCTCTCTCTCTCTCTCTCTCTCTCTTTTGTGTGTGTGTGTGAGAGAGAGAGAGAGAGAGAGAGAGAGAGAGAGAGAGAGAGAGAGAGACCACTGCCTGTGATCCTTCGACTGGTAAGTAGACTTTATCTATTTTTTTTTTACCTATATTTTTCCTGTTAGGAATTTCTTCCCCTATATATATAATCCTTGATATAAACTACATATTGTCAGTATACAACGAACAAAAAAAGTGGGTCAGAAACTTTCAACATGCTGAAATAACATGTTTTAAATTTGAGCATGGTTCTAGTTATTTTTCAGTAAAGAGAAAGAAAATAGGTACTTCAAAAATACAAAGCATGAATTGTTAATAGTATTTCATCTTACTATAGTCAATCAAGGTATTAATCAATTAAAAGAACAAGAAATGGAAAAAAACAATGATGATAAAAATCATGGGCTGAGGATTTGAACATGGAACCTTTGGCTTTCTCACTTGCTAGTTATGACACCAGTCACCACATGTTTTGGTTCAGACAGCAAACTTAAAAGTATATAACACAGGAATGAAAGTGGCAGTGTGTTTTCCTTGTGAATGGCTGGCCATCTGGCCTTAGCACTGCGCCATTTGTAACAGTTCAGGGTACTGCTTAAAACACGGGCCGTCACAGACTTCATTTCCCTACCCTGGCACTCCCCTTCTATGATGTTACTGCATCACCGTTTTGTTGCATGTTTGCAATTTTCTTCAGAACTGAAGCTTACCTTCAGTTACAAAAATTTTATCAGTACTCCAGTCTTCTGTATCAGTAATACTCAGTTTTTGGAATTTGTCTTGTATGACATGTGAAATAAATTTTTAGTTTTATTTTTTCTCTTAAAAATACTGATTGTCGGAGAATATTTGGAAAAGGTATTACTTTTCTGTAGACATTTGACTGCCCTACGTACCTCCAATCTCGTATTAAAATTCATTTTCGTCTCTTAATGGACATTAAGAATTCAGTAATTCAGTACATTCTTTCCCTCCTTACAATAGACTAAAAGTGTTATCCTTGTAAAACCATCTGGTTTTTCATTTTTTATAAGTGATTTTTAAAAGTTGCGCAGGTTTGCTCCAGTTAGGTTCACTGTACATAACAGAACAAAAGTTGTCATTAGTTCCTTCCCCCCCCCCCCCCCCCCCCCCCCCTTTCTGCAGTTATGCTACATTATCATTTTACATAAGAGCCCTCACAAAAGTTATTAGAGTTCTTGACTGCTAATTTTGACTTTTGATGTCCTTGTGTTTTTTAATCTATTGTACTTCTATGCAAATAGTAAAATGACTTCTCACTGCTTGATAATGACAGTGTAGGTAGTTTCTTGAATCCATAAAAATTCTTGTTGATATTCAAGAAATTGCATTATACCATTAACAGATCTCAGTTGTAATATTGGAAAAATTGTGAAGTATATATTTACAAATTAGATTCATTATCTGTTACTTACAACATCGTAGCAAGTGAAGCATGTGACTCATTTGAAGAGGTTGTATAGTTCTTAAAGGTTAACAAATTGTCAGATTCGTGTATGAAAACTGTTGTTTAAAATACCAGAATTTTAACTAAATGTTAATTCATTTTTAAATGCCAAAAAATTTCATTTTGCTTTATTACTCAAGTATTTATTTTTTCACTATATTATTATAATGTCATTATCTTAATACGGTGGGTTACTTTTTTCATCTACAAATATACTGTAAAATGCAAGAAAGTAACATTAGCTATCAACATGGCCATTCTCATGTCCAAAAATGTTGAGTATTGTGTGCTGAGAGAACACTAAAACTTTTTTTTTTTTTTTTCCAGGCAATGAAAATGAAGAAACATGAAGAGTTAGAAACACCTACATTCACAACATCTATTCCTGCTGAGATATCCCTTGAAGATTAAACTGTATGCAGTGCATGTCAAGCAGAAGTTAATCAGTGCATTTATTTTAGTAGAAAGAATAAAATAATTAAGGTGCAGCAGCCAGTGCTGCAGGACGTGAAGTGGACCGTCAAATGCATCTTAATTTTTATTTTTCTATGCATTTACGGCTGTGCATTTTTGAATTTTCTACGCGTCATAAGATGCACTATGCCATTTTTGCTGGAGTTGAGTAATATTGCCATTAACATAGAGGACATTAGTTATATAAAATTTTTGAGACAGTGACACAATAGTGTATTCCTACATTGGATCATTTACTGTGAATTAATCGGCTATTTCATGAAGCTTTTGTACTTCGTGAACATGAAGAGGTTGTCTTATTGACAATCAAGGCACCTACAATTTGATATTCAATTTTTGTCAGTGTTTTATTCATAATATGAATTTTTATTTTGCTGAAAAGCAATGAGGTTCATTATATTTATATAATTTTAATATACAGTATTTAAGTTGTATTTCCTGTGTATAAAACATCACATGTTCTGTGTGAACTGCATTTAAGATCTTTTCGTTATATGGGATTGCAGAAATAATTCCATTGGTATTTGACAAGTCAGAAGATCGTTAAATTTTTAAACCTACTTTGTCCACTGGTAATAAAAAATAACAACTGGCTTTTAATTTCCAGTTTCCTCTATATATTGTTACATAATTTAAATCATGTTTTTTCAGTAACAGCATGCACTTAACACATATATATGTTGTTTCCTCGAAAATCACTTCTCCCCCCCCCCCCCCATTTTTTTGTCCCTTCTCAAAAGAAATACCTTTCTTATAACCATACATCGAACTGATTTCTTTTGGCACTGAATGCCATTTTCTACTAAAGATAATGTATTCTTGAGACCATATGTCTTCCTAAAATTGCATTACAATTTTTTTTCACTTCAATATAACAATTGAAAATGTCAGGAGAAATAAATACACGCAGGATTATTCAAAGCACAAATACAGAAGTTCAAATTAAGATGTTCCTGATTAATGGCCTACTCCAGGCATTATCCAATGTATCATGATTTTGTGCCTTCATGCTAAAAGAATGGAGAGCCTAATTTGGTATTATTATAGTGTGTTCTTGAACAGTGTCATAAGAGTACTTACTTTTGTAATATCCGCTGTATGACATGTAGTGCCGCATTGATAGAATTTTTAGGAATTAATTTGTTTAAAAGATAGTCTGCCAAATTCCTAACCATCGATGTTTGGCTTGTAAATAATGTATTTTATAAGAATTTCATAACACATTGTACAGTGTTTATTATAAGAGCAAATTTAAAACTTCATTGACAATCTGTGAATTGTCAAGTTCTCTCTTCCATAAATCCATGTGTTTCTTACAGATTTAATCTGTCCTATGTAATGTAATCTTTTTAATATAATTAAGATGTGAAGGTATTTGTCAGAAATGAAACGCCAATAAAATTTATAAAAAATATGTTTACTGAATGCATGATTTCTTATAATTGGTTGAATGCGTGTCTTGAAGTTCTTTGCTATTAGAGGAAAAATGCTGCAATTTGTTAGGTATGAAATAATTATTTTTATGGGAAAACTGAAGAAAAACATTCCTTAGAAATTGCAACATAGTGTTTAAAAACCCTAAATTGAGACATGTACACATCAGATTTGGAAGAATCTAACATAACAATTTTCCCATTTCTATTCAGTAGCTAAAGTGTGTCAATTTGCTGCTAGCCATTTGCCACCAGAACTTCACTTTATTTAAAGTGACTCTCCATTCAGGTGTTAAACCCTTCACTGCTTCAGAATTACTTTGCATGCCAAGTGCAAGTTTCCATCATTGTACTGCTCACCTCTGCTGAAAGACTGCATTCCAGTCACAATGAATTTCAATAAAACTAAGAAGCAAAGTTAGAACATTTGTTTCATAGAGTAAAGGTCTTAACTCCTTTGTTATCTGGCACAGTTTTTATGCATTATCAAATTAAAAAAGTGCAGGTATTTCAGCAGAGGTAAATACACATTGTGTAGACTAAACATTCAGTTGATTTTAGCTCATACAATGTGACATATAAGATGTAAGTAACTCACTGAAATCTTATTTAAGATTAAAAGCAAGATCTCATTTTGTTCTGAGTATGTTGGTTATTTGCATCTGGACTCAATGCTGTCCCTATGCACTAGGAATTGATATTACAAAGGTCACATAAAAAAAAAGTTTTTTGCAAATGATAGTAAACAGCCTATGTTGTATGATAAATACTCAAGTGGTTATTCATAGACAGATGGAAGTATCTAGGCCACAGCAGATTGGGCAGAACAGGATGCATAAACTTGTAAATAGTGCAGAGACAATACTCTGAGGCCTCTTTTTAAACACATTAACAGCACCGAAATAAAAGAATTAGCTCTGCAGGAAGAAACAAATGTTTGGAGATTTTTGGTTGAAGCAATATAGGTGATTGGTTGCCTTTGTCTTATAAAGTGGATTGAAGGTTTACGAGAGTTCCCACTGTAACAATTATCAAAAGCAGTATGTATGTATATGATTCAGGCTGTAAACCAATCATTGAAGAGAAGCACATTCTGAAAATATTGTTCAAAAGGAATTGGCTGGCGAGTACTTATCTCAATTCTATACTACAAATAGTCACACTAAAAGATGAAAATTGTGGGACCGATGACCTAGATCTTTAGTCCCCTCAAACCAACATGAAAATGGTGACGAAAAATGGGAAGTAACTTTCGGATCTGGAATCCATCAATGAACAGGTAAAAGAGGAAGGAAGAAAAATTGGAACAGAAGTGTAAGGTTATTCACAACCTGTGCCATCAGGTGATGATGCATGTCAACCCTGGGTTGCTTCTTCAGAAAAGGAGAGGGAAAAGGAAAGGACATTGATTTTAAGGGAGTGGGTGGAAGAGTCATTCCAATCCCAGGAGTGAAAGGACTCACCGTAGGGGAAAAAAAGGAAGGTAGGCGCAGGCGCAGAGACGCCTGTCTAGGTGTGTTTGCCTTTGGGGGGGGGGGAGGTAAACAGTAAACAAACACTATATATAAAACGAAAAGTATAAAAGGAAACTATCCTGGTGGGATAAACAAATATAAAAAATAGAAAACGGATGACTTACCCAAAAGGACTGGCTCGTCGATAGACACAAAGATAAAAATCACACTCAAAACACACTTACAAGCTTTCGCCACCACTGGCAGCTTCTTCAGGAAAAAAGTGGAGGAGAAAGGGAAGGATATGGGTTTTAAGGAAGTGGAAAAGGAGTCATTCCAGTCCCAGGAGTGGAAGGACTCACCGTAGGGGAAAAAAAGAAAGGTAGGCGCAGGCGCTGAGACGCCTGTCTAGGTGTGTTTGCCTTTGTGTGTGTGTGTGTGTGTGTGTGTGTGTGTGTGTGTGTGTGTGTGTGTGTGTGATTTGTCTACTTTCCTTTTTGTCCCCTAAGGTAAGTCCTTCCACTCCCGGGATTGGAATGACTCCTTTTCCACTTCCTTAAAACCCATATCCTTCCCTTTCTCCTCCCCTTTTTTTCCTCCTTTTCCTGAAGAAGCTGCCAGTGGTGGCGAAAGCGTGTGTGTGTGTTTGAGTGTGATTTTTATCTTTATTTGTGTCTATCGACGAGCCGGTCAGTTTCGGTAAGTCATTAGTTTTCTATTTTTTATATATAAGCATGCGCGCGCGCACACACACACAGAATATTGGCTGTCCTCACCAAACACACTCTCCGTCTGTGAGCGATAAAGTTTTCAACCAATTTGTTGGTGGTCATACCACATGTTAGATGGTAGATGACTTGCATTGTTTTGCATGTGGCCTTGCTTTGAATGGAGTACGTTTTTCCTGTGGTGGGGCTGGAGTATGCGGTTGTGGGAGGATGCATGGGACTGGTTTTGCAGCAGGATCAGTTAAAAGGGTAGCAACCGTTAGGTAAGGAGGGTGGTTTTTGGGATATGGTAAGGTTTGACAAGGATGTTGCAGAGGTTGGGAGGATGGTGAAAGGCTACTCTTGGTGGTGTGGGAAGGATATTTTGGAGTGATGATCTCATTTCAGGGCATGACTTGAGAAAGTCATAACCATGATGGAGTAATTTGTTGAGGCATTCCAGGTTGGGATGGTACTGGGTGGCCTGGGGTTAGGGACATTTTTGCTGGAAGGAGAGGAATGGAGTGCTCAGAAGATCTACTTGCAGACAATGCCTGATGGATAGCTGTGGGAGAGGAAAGTATTGGACTTGTTGTTGTAGATGGTGAGGGATTTGTCACTGGAGTAGATAAGTTGCCCACAGATGCCTAGGCTGTACAGAAGGGATCCTTTAATAGGGAAGGGATGGCAGCTCTCTAAGTGGAAGTCTTATTGTTTGTTTAATATGGATTAAGGTGTGGATGTGGGTCTTAAAAAGGCAAAGGTAAACATTAAGGAAGGGGACTGGAGTTCTATACAGGGACCAGGTGAATTTCAGGCTATAGTAGTAGTAGTAGTAGTAGTAGTAGTTTAGGTTTTCAAAGAAGTTTGAAAGGGTTTCTTCACCATGAGTCCAGATCAGAAAGATGGCATCTATGAGTCTATTCCAAGCCAGGGAGTGAAACTGCTCTCTTAAGTAATGCCTTTTCCATGTTGCCCATGAAGAGGTTAGGATAGGAAGGGGCCATCCTGGTTCAGATAGGTGTCCCCCAGAGTTGTTTGTAGGTGTGCCCCTCAAGGGTGACGTAATTGTTGGTGTGGTTGAAATTAGCAAGTGTGACAAGGAATGAAGTTTTTGGGGGCTTTTGGGTAGATGTTGAAAAAGGTAGTGTCCTAAGGCTGATAGACTCTGTGTGGCGGGGATGTTGTTGTAGCTATGGGGACAAGGACAACTTCAGCTTTAACCACACACTTTGGCACTAACCATTCATATGTATAGCCAGCTGGTAAGCTGTCATGCCCATGAACATTGGGAGACAAAGATTACCCAACCTGAAAAAATTTGAAGTCCAAGAACAGAGCATTGTGTATGCCCTTGTTTCGAAGTGAGAGTGATACAACTCTAGCGGTCTTTGAAGCTTCAACTTGGTGTTTACATCATCAAATAGAAGCTATATAATAGTTAAGCTACAGTGTACATTGAGCATAATAGCAGCTTAACTCACATCTCATTTATTTTGGGAAACATTCTTCAAGCACTTAGAAGCAGTTGAGATATAAGAATTCGACGGGGTGGATTTACTACAATGAACCGCTTCTTACATGTGTTTTGTTGAATGAGTGGATAGGCTGACAGTTTACGAACTCAATGGGCACGAGTTCAAGTACCATTAGTCAAATTTTTTTTTAAACCTATGCAGATAATATTTTTAACATTAATTCACAATGAATTGTGCAATTATAGGCATTTCTAGATTCCACATTCTTAAATATATTCCTTTTTGTAATAGGCTTGTCTTTAAACAATGAGACAAATAATATCCTTAAATATTGTTGAAATGAGATAGAATGGCTGGCCAGTACTTACCATTGTGCTGTACCGCTGATAGTAACACAAAATGAAAAAACAGAAAAAAGGGGACGTCAGAGATGACGTCCACACTTCCGAAACACCACCTTCATGACCTAGGTCGTGAACCACCTTTCCCTTCTATTCCCATCCTTTATTCTTCCCTTGTCTCCCACCTGACGAAGGAACTCTGTTCCGAAAGCTTGTCCCTTTGTCCCCTTTTTTTCTGTTTTTTCATTTTGTGTTACTATCGGCGGTACAGCACAATGGTAAGTACTGGCCAGCCATTCTATCTCATTTCAACAATATTTATTATCTCTGAGGAGAATTTTCATCATTAATCAAATAATATCCTTAGTAATAATTAGGGTTGAAGAGTGGTTTGGCCATATCCATTATTCGCCAAATCTAGCACACTGGTTCCGGATTTGAGATTCAATGCATAATGGCCAAATACTACCGAATTCCAAATTCAAAGTGTTATATGGGAACCTTCAGTTACAAATTTTGCATTTATTTTGCATAACAGTGCGCTTTCATTAGCGTCAGTTAATTTATTTTCCATAAATCTGCCGAGATGTGACATCATAAAACGATCTCACTTTGAATTTATTCAAGTGAAACCACTACTAAACTTACGCAGTTGTGTGGCTATTGTGAAAACAATCTAGTTTATTTACCCGAATCTAAGCTGCACTTTTCTGGTTTTTGGGGTCCAAGAAAAACCCCCTTAGGCTTAGAGTACAAAGCGAAAGAAGTTTCTGAAAAATGTCGCTAGGAGCTGCCACAAGTAACTTTTCTCATGTAATGTAAGCAGTGCTACACAGGCTTGCTTTGAAGGCACAAATATTAATACTGGTGCTAACTTTTACACTCACAAAAAAATAAAAAGGAAATAGTCTAATTTCCTTATTCTCGACTACTGATTTATAATACACCATCCAACAATGGAATTAGAACTTTTGTATTGCTGTGTTTCAAATATTAGTAGCAACAAAAATGAAGTTCTTTACGTAAATACCAACAATACATAAGGTGTAGGGATTCTTGCAGGAGTTGCCTCAATCTGATCTCTTGTATTGTTTCAGCGAATTTTGTGAAGTGCTGGGAATGTGAATTGTAATGAAGCACTAGGATTTCAAGAGTTATTTATTATGAGGAAAAAAGTTTTGTGCCATCCAGGCAAGATGATGTCAATTTAGTAGCTACTTGACATGTTTCAATAAATCATTTAAAATCAAGCTTAAACACTGACTGCCTTTTGAAAAGTGATAGACAACTGACACCAACGGGTCATGTTAAACGCAAAAGTTTACCAATGGAATGATACATTTAAGTGGGTTCCAAATCAGATTGCATTACAGGCATTTAAAAATGTTAGATATCGAATGCAGTAGATTGTATGAGAGATGATGCTCTGTAGTAAGAAAGAACTGAATGACAAGGAATCAAGTGATACTGATTCAGATTTACTGTACCGGTATCTAATTTCTATTATAAAAATTTTGTAAAATTTGTATTATAAGTCTAATAAAATTGTTTTATATTTCTGCGTTTAGTTTATTTCCATTGTTGTTTAGTGTGTAGTGTTGCTGCAATAGCCGTACATTTGAAGTCTTACCTAAAACTACTACGTAAAACACTGTTGCATCAATATGCCTGATACAACCATTGCCTTAGTGCTACAACTTCAGTGTTTTTCTATTAGGGACAAGGGGTTGTTCCTATGAATCATGATTCGTAAAGTCCACACTCTCTTCGCTCAAGAATAATACAAATGTAAACATTACGCCATGTGATCTTCCGTGTTAGCTGTTACATTTGAATTCTGTCCACATAACAACCTGGAAAGACAATGGTGAATGTGGGAGAATATACATATAACGTTAATGTTTACATTGTTGTTATTCTTACAGTGAACGGGAATAGTTAGAAATGAAGCACAGCAACTGACTTCTAGTACTGATTTGTAAATCTTGTACCAGTATAAACCCTGTGCAGACAAGTTACGTGATCTTAAATGTTTGCACATTCCGGATTTATTTATTCTTTCAATCTGCTCCTTAAATACTTTCCACGGTTCTGAAATGTCTTCATGGCAATAACAAGTACACCCACATCAAATAAACGTGAATTTCTGTCAATGTCCTGTCCGTCACTCATGGAATGTCTGATATGTCACTATAAAATTATTGAACATTTACACATCCTATTTTTCCAACTTGCAAAATATCTACTCATCTTTTCAGTTTTTATTTTTGACTCTTCCCTCTGAAAAAAGGAAAAAATACGCAATCCTTTCTTTTCTAGGACTTACTTATGCAATTATTATTTTTTTTCCATCAAAATGGAAGTTTCTTATTCTCTTTAAGATCATCTAAACATCATCTCTTTTTTTCTTTTAAGAGGGGGTATTAAAAAATCCTTAAATTTAAAATAAAAATCTAAATTAAAATTTAATTTCTTAAATTTTACTTTAATATTAACATTTGGGATCCATCCCAGAAGACTTTTTCATCCCTGGCTGTGATAGACTAGTAATTCTTTTTAAATACATGTACTTAAGTGGACAGCTTATTTGGGTTAGAGATTCAGAAGATTTGATTTGGGTTCCGAATTCGGCACAAGTTATATTTAAGATTCGGATGCGATTCGGTAAAATTAAGGTTCAACTCATCCCCAATAAAAATGTTGAAAATGAATGCATGTATTACTTAGGCTGCCACATGCTAAATCTATAGTGTTCTGCAAAGGTAAGTGTATCCACAGATAGGCATAATAAAGTCCTTCCACACAGATTACACGAGTGAGTGGCTGTGCCTTCCATTATCTGTTGTTTCCATTTTAGTATTTGTTCAACTTCAGTAGGACTATTCAACCGTTACACTAACGAGTAAGTACAGATAGTGCATTGATAGTGTCAGCCTTACTGGTTCAGTGATGTGCATCAGATTGTATGCCACCAAAGCCTTTACTTTTTTATTTATTTTTTTGTGATGCAAATGTTTGTTGCTATAGTTACTTTCTGTTATTAAATTATATTGGTTTTACTTATTTCATTATTCTTTAGTAAATAACTAATTAGTTTGTCAATTTTATATCTAAAAATAATCTTCATTGGGAAGTAATATTTGACCTCTCATAAGAAATCATCTGATCTTTCTTAAAAATAAAAAGTTCCTTGGAGGTGGTTATTGGTATGACCTCCCATTGAAATAAAAATATAATATAGGTTATTTATATCTTCAGTATTTTGTCCACATGCCATTGGCATAAAGAACAACCCGGATCCTTAGAGGCATAGAATCTAAGTGTCTGCAGAAAAAAGACCTCATTCATGGTAATTCTCTCCCATTAAGAAAAACCAAATCCCAAAAGTCATCCACAGTTCTTGGAAGAGGATGTGGCTGTTTATCCCATACAGTCTTGAGTGTAGCTCATATGTTTATGGGATTGAGCAGGTGACTTTGGAGGCCAAGGTAGGCAATGAATAATATTCTCTCCTGTGGAACCAGCTCTGAATCCTAATGCTGCTGTGTGATGGATGATTATCATGTTGGTAAATGGTACCTCCTTCGGGGTACCAAAGTCGAGCCCCAGGAATGATTACATTTTCAATTCAGCATGCTATGAACATTTGTTTGAAGTTGTATTGGATTTGTTCTTAGGGTCCTGCACCCATAAGACATGCAGACCCAAAATTTCACACTTGTGCACCCGCTTCTAGCACGTATAGCCACAAAGCGGGCGTCATATTGTTGCTTGTGGACTCAGTTGTGCAGTTATTGGTGAAAATCACTTTCCTCCAATTGACATTTTCCCAGGAACTTAAAATTGCCAATCTGTCCACAGTTTGAAATTCAGATAATGATTCTTTAATGAAAGCATGACAGAACCAGATTTCATAGTCTTTTAATCTTCTGAGAGCAGTTATTAATGAGCCTGGGAAATGTGAAGCTCTCCTTAGTTCGTGGATGAGAAAAGGACAGTCTGGGCTGATCTGACATTCAGCTTCTTCTCTTAGAGTAGTGTCTCAATATTCCAGATTTTGGACGTCTGCTTACCTCACCATTATCTCTGAATCGTCTTGTCCATCTCCTTGCCATGAAAGCATCAGCACCATAACAATGTCCTGGCTCAGATCCACTAACACAACTTTCAAAGAGAGCAATTATGTACTTGTGAATGTTGACATCAGTCATTTTGAAGTGGACCTATGGTGTATGCTAATCAGCATTTTTCTGAGCTGAAAACTAAACACCACATAGCAGTAATTACAAACAAAATACAACTGTTTTAAAGATTATTACTATGAACATACAACTGCACATTTTTTGGCGAAAAAGAAATGGGCTCCAGTGGGATTAGAACGCGCACCCGTTGTTCATAAACCATCAGCCTATCCACTCACCCAGTGAAACATGTATGAGAAGCGGTTCATTGTAGTAAATGTACCCACATGGAATTATTGCACCTCAACCATTCTACTTGCTCAAATAATGTTTTCCAAATGCAACGAGTTAAAATTCGATGAATCTTGACACACACTGTATCTTAAGTATTGTATTGCTTCTATTCGACAATGTGAACAGCAAGCAGAAGCTGCACAGATTTCTGGAGTTGGTAATACTCATGCTTATGAACTTGGGACTGTTCAATGCTCTGTTCTTGGACTGTAAATTATTCAGTCTGGGTAATCTTTTGTTCTCCATTGTACAAAGCAACACAGTAGTTGTAGTATAAATAAAGATACAACATGATTTTGAAAATGGTCAGAAGAATGTTATAAAATATGATCCTATAGGTATCATTGTGGCCAACAGTTTTTTGACCAAGTTGTCAGGCTACTGTAAAACTTGGTCGAAAAACAACTGTTGGCTACAATGTTACTATTGGATCATATTTTATAAACGTTCTTCTGACCATTTTCAAAATTTTAATGTATCTTATTTTATGTTTTTGTCTTAACTTCAAATTTTTCTAAATTTTCCTTATTGTGAAGCACATGAGTGTGATGGCACAGTACATTGAAACTGGTTTTACATACCATGTGAAGTATTAAGAGTAAAAAAGAATTTTAACAAGGAAATGTGTGCGTGGAGTGCATTTGTATTCCCTGTCACATTTATATTTTTTTTATATTTTCTATAGATATTCCTACAGTTAAAATAGTATTTTCTTCCTCCGTTTTGTTGTTATGAATGCTACTCTGAATACAGATCACATCTTTTTGGGCCTGAGGAAGGATTCCTCTCTAACTAAAATAAACACACATTTTCAACAGTTTGCTTAGTTACTGAATTTAAAATTCTTAAATGCTTTTATAATCTTCTCATTAAGCTTAACATACTGAGACAAGTATTACAATTACAAACTGTTGTGCATGAAGCTGAAAACACTCAAATATTTTGTTTATCCGTTACTCTAAAATGATAACACTTACCTACTTCCAACAAACTTTGTATACAATTTCAAATCTTTTTCTAATTGACAATCTCCCCACCCCACCCAAAATGATGAAAGGAAAATGAGTTATCACATTTGTGTTGTTGCTGCAGTGAAATTTCAGAATGTGCTTAGACTTTTTAATTTAGTAATTTTTAATCTGCGTATCTCACTGAATGTATCTGCAACTTTATATTACTGCCCAGTAACTAGTTCAGGAGATTTTATGTGATAAATAATGACACTTACAAAAAATGTACTTTTGCTTAAAATTGAATTTGAAATTGTCCTTTTTTCCAGCCCTTATCCAGGGCAGGGAAGTTCACATGGCCAACATCAGCTGGAACTTTGCATTAGTCTTTATTATACATGTAACGCATGGTTAATGTGAACATGTCTGAATCTTCTCGCAACCCCCTAGATTTGTTTCGACCAAATTTTGTATACATTGCTTGTGCTCCCCCCCCCCCCCCCCCCCCCACAAAGCATATATATTTCCAAGGTGACTTACATGCCTCAGTGATAGACATAGCCATAAGTGCAACTGCAGCAAAGGGATTCTGTGAACAGGTTACACAAACATGTGATTCCTGAAGAGTTCAATAGTTTCAGCAGCAACATCCTGAATGATTGACTGACATGGCTATTTAACATGTCAGTACCATTGCCATACAGTTACTGCAAACAGCTGAAAAAAGGTGTTTTTCTCCAGAACATGACTTCTCTAGTATATAAATACAAGATGATGGCATGGTCTTGGTTTCCAGAGTTAAATAATCCCCATTTTGATCTCCAGATGAGCACTATTTGGGGGGAAATGTCATCAGGAGAAACAAAACTGGCATTATATAGATACCTTAATCAGGTAAGCAGGCTAGAAAATTTGAAAAGTGAAATGGATTGGTTTGATATGGGATTAGTGAACTTCAGTACCAGGATGAATAGGACTTCTGGTTAGACGAGTACACATTTATAAATACAAACCCAAATAAGAATACTGCAGTAGTAGTATAATAATGGATAAGAAAATAAGAATGTAGGTAAGTTACTATGAAAAGCAAGCAGACGATGAGGGAAGTGAAAACTGTGTTACAAACTAGCTGAAAATCCAGTGTCACATGGTATTGATTTGTTCCAGTCTTAGTGCATCTCTATTTCCCTTTCCTCCCTATGTCAAACTTCTTTCCTTCTCTCTCCTCCCATCTCCTCCATCCCCTTTCTCTGCCAATCACCTCCTTGGCTCTTAGTTGGACTACTACTCCACCTCCTCAGCCCATTGCCTGCTCCATCTGTTGAAAATTATGTAACTCTGTTAACTTTCATGGTGGTCAGTGAACTGGTATCTAAGATTATTACAAGATACCTCTGCTATGCACTGGATGAAATGTTAGGTAGATGCTGATGATCCTCTTGTTTTGGAGGTCAGGTGTGCTAAATTTCATCAAGATTGGAATAAAACAATGGATTTTGTCGAATTTCATAAGTGAAGTAACCTCTGCCGTGCACTGTAAAAATTTTTTTATATACCCAATGGCTTTACACTCGTTTTGAAGATCAAGTGTGCAAAATTTCATAGAAATTGGATGAACTATACAACAATGCAGAAGATTCTAACAAATATGATGTGAAAGTTTCCCACAAGTCTCAGTGTTTATGATATCATATCTCCTAAACCGTAAGTAATACAATAAAATAATTTGGCAGGTACATTCATTGGCATACATGGATACTGTTTGCAAAATGTCTTGTGAATACATTCAATAGTAAAGAAGTAATAAATTTAAATATCATTCATAATGAGGCAGTTTTTGACGCATATCAGTGTTCATGATGCCATATCTCCTAAACTACACTAGTCAAAACAATTGGGTATCAGTTGAGATATCTAGGTTATGAAGTACTGTCATTAGTAGAATTAACTAAAATGGTTTGACATCTATCAGTTTTATGGAGTGGAGACGACAACATCACGGCAACCAATATAATGGTAACGATAGAGAGTTGCTTCAGGTGGGGTTGGTGTTGACTTGTGTTTACTCTACCAAATAAATTACACAAGCAGTTCGGTTCAGATAGTGTAGTGAGCAGATAGTGCACTGCAACAACAACATTACTTACCCAAAGTTATGTCATGGAGAGCCGTTGGAAGCAGGACAGAGACAGGGGGAGGTGTCTGCAGCTATTGGAGTGTCACAAAGTTTTTATTTCCAGGACCTGGACATGATTTCAAACAACAAAAACCAATAAAAGAAGGCAAAGCTAAGGTCTTCCAAGGGTAACATAAATAAGAAATGACCGTTATGTCCAGTTAATAGCCCATCGAGACAAGAGACTGAATGCAACTCAACTGCAATGAATACTCCAGCCAGCAACAGGATGTGCAACATTAATACAAACAGTATGATATTGCCTATGGGAATAAGGTCTCTACACACACACAGAGGCCTATGGTGTGTGTCCCATTAAAACCATGACAGTGTTCAGCCCACAGAAACTAGTCACAACAAATGGCATCAGGTTCTGTTCACAGATGAGTCAAGATTTTGTATTCAGACAGTAGTTGCTTCCTGATCTGGAGATAATGTGGAACTCAGAACAAGCCTGCTTATATGCAGGAAACATCACCATATCGTAGTGGTGGACGAATGGTGTGGGCAGAAGTCAGTATTGGCGGACTTAAGGACCTCTTTGTCATTCAGATTGGCGCTTTGACTGCTCGGAGGTATAGAGACTAGATGCTTCAAACTTTTGTTTTGCCTACTCTGGTGCCATACGAGATGAGTTTCTTTTGGTGGATGATAATGCTCAGCCCCCACAGACCTGCACTGGTGGATAACATGCTTGAAGCTGAGGGAACTGAACCAATGGAGTAGCCAGTTTGATCACCAGGCTTAAACTCAATTAAACATGTCTGGAATGCTCTTGGCAGATGCATTGCAGCCAGACTAACATCTCCCACAATGATTACAGAGCTGGATATTGCACTCGTGGAAGACTGGCCAAATATCCCTCAAGAGCTGACTGATAACCACATACTCCCCATGCCACACAGGTGTGCAACTGTGCTTGCCATCTGAGGTTATCACACACCATATATGATGGCAATAAGAGTGACTTTTTCACTATTATGGTGCCCACCATTCTAAGCAAGAACCACATAAACCTCAAATACAGAGCTGACACAGCAAAATATCATACTGTACCACACACAAATTACAATTGTAGCCAATATTACCATGTGTACATTCTGTATGATACCGCATCTCATCCCCTAATTGTTTTGAGCACTGTATGTGTCACACAGTGAGATAATTATACCTACATATTTTGACAAAGTTTGGTACAGCAGTGCATAAAATAAGAACAAAGAAACAAAAATTCAGTTTTATATATCAGAAGATTGTAAAATAAAAGAAATTATTCAGATAGAGGAGAAGAAAACTTGATAGTAAGAAAATATATGTAAAAAAATAGATGAAGTCTACTTACCAGGCGAAGGAGCACAGGCAGTGATAGTAACAAATAAACACACACACAAACACTAGTTTTTGCAGCCTAGCTGCTTCGTCAGGCAGAAGGGAAGGAGAGGGAAAAGGAACTGATGAGGGTTTTAAGGGAGTGGGTAAGGAGTCATTCCAATCCCGAGACAGGAAAGACTTACCTTGGGGGGGAAAAAAGGAGGGTAAACAAATACACACACACACATTTACACAGACGCAAGTACACCTAGGAGTCAGACCCTTAAGAACTCAAACCCCCCAAGGACCTTGCAGTTCAACTTCATTGAAGATCTCTTCCATGGAGACCAATCTCCAGGGGTCATGATGTGGTGGTCTGCTTGGCCAACTGATTGACGCGTTCATTGCCCGCCCCCAAGATCCCATTGTGGCCCAGAGTCAAAATGAAGGCCACTGAATGGCAAGACTCCCCAAGAGCAAAGACAGAGCCTTGAATAGACCACACCAGAGGATGTTGGGGAAAACACTGGTGGGGTGCTTGCAAGCCACTCGGGAATTCGCTACAGATAACAAAAGACTCCTTGGTACAGGCTCAGAGATGTTCAAGAGCAAGAGAAATAGTGACAAGCTACACAGTAAAAACACTACTCCTGCAAGGCAAGGACCACAATTTGGTGTTGTCACCAGGAACATAGGCATAACCATCATGGCCATCTACCTTCTATGCCATGGAATGAATCAAAAGGAGTCAGGAACTGGCGACAGAGATTTATATGTGAAATTAAAGCTTCCGAGTCATATGACAGATCCGGACAAAGGGGGGTATGAGAAGAAGTTGTAGGGATGGGATAGGAAGGACTCGAGAGATGAAATAAGGGAACAAACACAGATGCCAATCAGTAGACCTGACCTGGGCCATCATGGAGGGAGAAAAGCCTGCAATTTGCATGGTGCAGCAAGGCATGAACACAGGCAAATGTATTAAGCTAGAAACTGTTGCCAGCAAAACAGCTATGGAGACTCCTGCGGCTCCCCAGTGTGGCTGAGGCAGAGAAGGATAGTCAGTTATTGCCAGCATTTTTGTTTCAGCTGATTAAGGAGTGGCACACAAGTGAACTGGGCATCAGAGAGCTTGCCTAGGAAGCAATGCATCTCTTCTACATGAAGGAGTTTGTCAGAAATGTATAGCTCTGGATCCTGGTGGACCACCTGAGGGCAACAAAAGTGCATTACCTGGGTCTTTCATGTGGAGAAACCATGGGCAAAGGTCGAAGACTACACATCTGCAACAAGCTTCCTGCAACCGCTGTTCAATGACACCAATGCTATTGGAACTGAAGTACATATGAAAGTCATCTCCAAACAAGAAGGAAGAAAGCAATGACCCCACTGCCACAGCAAGATCGTTAATTGTGAGAAGAAAGAGGACCACACTCAGGACAGAGCACTACGGAATAACATTGTCCTGAACATGAGATGAGCTGAGCTGAAAGAGCTACTGCCCCTAACCCGAAAGAAATGGACTTAGAGGAAGTTCTGGATAAATATTTGAAGTGGGCACCATAAACCCCATTCATACAACATAGCTAGAATGTGATTGTGCCAGGTGGTATCATATGCCTTCCAGAGACCAAAAAGACTGCAAAGTGTTCACACTGAGTGAAAGCAGTATGGATGGTTGACTCCAAAGACATTAGCTTATCAGTTGCGAAGTGGCCCTGACGGAAGCCCCCCCCCCTTTTGTGGGACAAGGAGTCCCCAATATTCAAGGATCCACATGAGCCACCAAATCACCATATGTTTGAGGAGCTTACATAGAACATTGGTGGTAACTATCAATTACCAGTGGATATGTGCCTGTTTATATCACTGCTATAATGATGCTACACCGCCATTGGGATGTAAAGACAACCTCTGTTCAGAGATCATTGAACAGGGTGAGTAGTCCACTGAGTGGTGATGGAGGAACTGACTGTGAATGGGATCTGGTCCTGGAGAGATACTGGGGTGTGCAGCATGGGCACTTTGGAACTCCCACTCACCAAATGGGGCATTGTATGTTTTGTGGCAATGTGCGTGAAACAACTACTGCTTATGTTTGATTTGTTGTTGAGAGTGTGGAATTCTGGACAGTAGGCTGCACTTGCAGAACTATGCACATAGTGCTCTGCCATATGGTGAGCAGTAACAGTGGAGATAGTGCCTTGAATGTGAAGAGAGGAGATTCCTGACGGTGGGCGGTATCGTAAGAGGCATCAAACTTGCGACCACATTCGAGAAGGGAAGGTGCGAGAACTGATGGTGACAACATACTTCTCCCAGCAATCCTGATTACTCTGCTGGATAAGTTGCTAAGCTCAGGCCCAAAGACATTTAAAGTGAATAAAATGCTTTACTCCGGATGGGTGGCACTGGTGGCCCTAAAGCACCTGCCAACATTCCCAAATGGCCTCATTGATCTCCATTGTACACCAAGGCACCAACTATGCTGGAGTGACCCAGGAGAAATCAGCACAGTTACCTCAGTGGCAGAAACTATGGCAAAAATGACCTGATGAACTGCCATGTGGAGCAGTAACCACAGCAGCTAGGATGTAAACTGGTCTGTCACCCCTGCAGAGAGGCCATCAGGGCAAGCGCTCTGCAGTTTGAAACTGGAGGAGTGACAAAAGGATAGGAAAATGATCACTCCACAAATGTCATCATGGACTCTCCAATTAAGATGCGAGAGAAGGCTCAGGCTATAAAGAGACAGATAAGTGGCAGAAAATGC
This sequence comes from Locusta migratoria, assembly GCA_026315105.1. NCBI lineage: Eukaryota > Metazoa > Arthropoda > Insecta > Orthoptera > Acrididae > Locusta > Locusta migratoria. Next base: position 320,494,497 of record CM048745.1, read on the forward strand.
ACCATACTAAAATTTACGGGTGGACCCTTGTTCAGAAGGCAAATGTCCTGCTGTGCCAAGAGTGTCTCAACATCCCTACCATGGGCTGGTGTCTGGATTCCACCCCACAAAGGGTGGTGGGCATTAAAATCCCACAAAAAGGAGAAATGGCAGGGGAAGTTGGGTGATCAAGGCAGTGAGGTCAGTGGGAGATACAACCTTATTCAGGGAGAGGTAAGGAGAACAGATGGTGATGTCTTGCATTGCCTGAATCCAGACAGCCACTGCCCTGAAGGCCATGCATGGGGCCACTGCAGACAATGGCAAGGACATAGAGACAGACACCTCTGGGTACTCTGTCACAGGCTGCACAATTTTTATATTAGTCCTGTTAGCTCCACAAATAGCAGGGGTCCACTGGGCAGGAAACCAGTTTTCCTGTAGAGCTACACAGACCACAGGGAAGTGGCACAGTAATTGTCACAACTCAGCTCAGGTGGAAATAACCACAATTCCACTGAAGGATAATGCTATTGGCGATCTGAGATGCCCTCAATGGACTAAGGTTATGGTTTATGCCTCAGGTCAACCTTTTGCCACCACTGAGTGCCAAAAGTAGAGTCCACGCAGGTTATGCTGAACGATGTGCAGAGACAAGTTTTCATCCAAAGCGCCAGGCGAGTTCAGTCCTTTGTTCAGAAGGGGAGGCCGTGTCATTCCACTTCTGCCTGCCTGCTTGCCAGTGCACATTGAGTGAGCGTACTGCTATAAATGGCGTGGCAGCACAGTCTCCATGCACTATAGATGCAGGAAGAGTTCTGCATAGCCAGGCATGAGATATTGTTTTCAGTGTAATTAAATTTATGTAGGAAGAGGCAAAAGAGGGGATAAAAATCCCATTAAAAGTATCCTTGAAAGAGTGCAGGCTGCTACTGGTGGTTGACTTCGGATGATAAAAAAAAATTAAGACAGAGAGAGAGAGAGAGAAATTAGTTGCCAGTAGTTCTGAAGATTTCTCTACTCCAGGAAAAAGTGGAATAAAGACAAAAAGTCTTAGATTTAGATGATTTTCATGAACAAGTTGTGTGAAGTTTGATAAATATTTTCCACATGACAAACAAACAGCGCTCCACAATAAGGTAACTTTTTCCCATAATAAGGGAAAATACATCTCCCAAGGGAAGTATTTCTTCATTGTGGTACCTCCTTCAAATGTTTGGCTTCAGGTATATTAGGTTTCTTTAATTTCAATGTAATACTTTCATGCTCTATTTTTCATGCAATTTATATTTACCAGGTGGTGCAAACAGGTTACAGGAAGGTGCTTTGGAACATTTAGAAATATGCAGTAAATGTGTCAATTATTTAAATAAAATAGTACTGTGAAGATGGTTGACCTCTCATATACGTGGATGAAACATACATTCAAAGTTTGCTTACTACACCTAATGAGTGGACAGATGTATCAAGTAATGGAGTAAAGGCTTCACTTTCAAAAGGACAACATCTGATGGTAGTACATGCAGATAACTGATAAGAACAAGCAGTTCTGCGAACTATAAGGTATTAATGTGTCTAAAGGCTAAAGGAAGCTTGTGCATTTTCTGGTCTACAATACTGCAGAACAGGAGAAAATGAGCATTTCTTTTAAATTTAAACATGTTCTATAATGCAGTGACACAAATACCATCAGTTTTATTAACACATTTCATATTGTGGGTGTTCGTTTTAGTATTGTTTCTGATTCATTGTGAGTTAGACCTTTAAATAAACTGAATATAACATGTTCAAGTCTAAAAGAACAATGCACGAAATAGACACGTAGACCTTAGGCTACAATCATAACAGGTAAGGCTATTTCATGCTCTGTTCTTTCAGACTTAATCATTATATGTTAATGTCAGATAATTTAAAGATGTAATTCATTTACCTGTGTTCTTGATGTTATTATATTATGGCACTTGCTGTGAGTGGATTCTGTATCCACATTTATTATACCTACTACATATATCCTGTACTACATAACTGAAACCAAGTTTGTTCTCTATGCCTTACATATTATAACTATAGCTGAATGTCTACTTGTCTGTTTCATGCAATGTTCTTTTAGACTTGAGCATGTTATATTCAGTTTATTTAAAGATGTAACTCACAGAGATTACATCCATGACAAAATATTATTACAGTACTTGCTGTGAGTGAATGCCGTATCCACATTTAATATAATTTCATACAGCCTGCACTACATAACTGCACATACCTTGACATCCTTATGCCTCAATGCTTGTATTACATGGTCCAGTGTCTACCTGTCTATTTCATGCACTGCTCTTTTAGACTTCATTAAAATATGTTAATTCTAGGTAATTTACAAACTTATCAATACATATTATTAAGCATGTATATGTTATAATACTATGCTCACTACCATCCATAAGTGTGCCTCTGCATATGTTCATTATAATTGTACTAGTCTGTCTCAAGATAACATTCTGCAATTTTCCCTAAAATTACATTTTTATGCATATTTCCTTTGCCTTACTTTATTCTTTGACAAACAATGGTTGTTATGGGACATATTTATTTATTTTTTTCATGTCATTTTACATAACACTCTCTGTATTAGTCGCCATGACATCTCATCAAAGATATATCCTTTAATGGCGGTCAAAGATATACTATTTTCACACCATGAATACTTTGATCTCTGCTAAGTTTATCAGATCAGCTATTTAGTTATCAATCAGCCTTTTTTATTTTGTAAGTATCTTCTGGATGACGCTACTATGTTATGTCATATTTCGGTGAACTTGTGTATAGTTCATGATTGTAAAATTTTTAACAGACTCTTCTGATGATGGATAATATCCAAAACTGGTAAAGTTTTAAATACAATAAACATCTAATGATTGACTAGGCATTTTTTAAAACTTTATAAAATCAATTTCCAACCTTCTAGTGTCGCCTACCCTCTAATACATATACATCCTGTAATACTTAAATGTTTTGTACTGAAAAAATAAATAAATAATAATTACAATTTTAAATTAGAGATTGATGGGGAAACTGTTGCAAACTGCAGACAGATCTCTGATAAATTCAACAGATACTCCGCAGCTTCAAATAAAACCGACAATTTCTCTCCTCCACCTTCAAGACCCAATAGACCAGAAGAAATTAAATTTTCTCATGTATACTGCCACTATGTAGCTAGCTAGCATTATGAAATCACTAAACAATCTAAAATCTGTAGGCTGGGATGAAATTCCAACAAAAATCATAAAGGCAGGATGTGGCAGTATTGCACCCCCAACTCTGTCTCCTAATAAATCAATCATTTGATGAGGGCTGCTTTCCAGAAAGGCTGAAATATGCAGAAGTTTGGCCTATCCACAAAAAGGACAGACAAAATGAGTTAGGAAACTTCTGCCCAATATCATTGTCAGTTTTTTCTAAAAATATTTGATTGAGTAGTGTGTAATCAGTTAGAAAAATATAATAGAAAACACAACAAAATGTTCAAATGATTGTAGAGCTTATGGGACTTAACTAAGGGGTCGTCAGTCCCTAAACTTACAAACTACTTATTTACTACCTTATACTAAGGACGGCACAAATATCCATGCCCGAGGGGGGATTTGAACCCCCGACCGTAGTGGCCGTGCAGACCGTGACTGGAGCGCCTCAGTCCCCTCGGCCACCGCGGCCGGCGAAAACACAACATTATTCTTGATATTCAGTATGGATTTAGGAAGGGGCTGAGCAGTGCACATGCTATTAATGATCTTATCACTAAAATAAGCAAAAGTCTTAGTAACATACAGTGTGTATCCAGTATTTTCTGTGATCTAACTAAAGCATTTGACATGGTAAACCATAACCTGCTGCTCCACAAGTTGGATGCTAATGTCATCCAGGGGAAAACTCTAAGCTGATTCTCATCCTACCTCAAAAATAGAAAACAGAGGGTAGTGATACAACAAAAAACTGAGAAGGTCTATTCTATCTGAGAGAAAATACAAGCAGAAGTACCCCAGGTGTCCCTGGTAGGCCCATCACTGTTTCTGTATTATATAAATGATATGCCAAGTAAAGTAACTTCAGAAACTCTACAGCAGTAATCTAGTGCAGAAAGCTAAACAAGCTCTCCAAGAAGTATAAAACAGGATAAATTCTAATGCTATGAAACTAAACTTAACAAAAATGCAAATAGTAGATTTCAGGACAAAACAAGGAGGTGAATATATATTGCAATTAAACTACAAAGGCAAAGATCTGATCCAACACCACCTAGACACAAGGCCTTACAGCAGGCCGTGCCCACATCACACTTAGAGGCCGCGGCCGCCACTTCACTGGCTGGCCGCTGAGGCATGCCCACCGCCATGCAGCGGGCGGCCAGTCAGATGGTGGCCGGGGCCTCTAAGTGTGACGTAGGCACGGCCTGTTGTAAGGCCTTGTCTTCTAGGTGGTGTTGGCTGATCCCTGTGGATGCTGTTAAATTCCTAGGTGTTACCATAAACAAAAACTTGTCATGGTTTGATCATACGGATTGCTCAATAAAGCGGTTAAACAGTTTTGTCTATGCCATGAGGGTCTTAAATAAAATTACTGACTTAGCAGTGAGAAAAACTGTTTACCATGCATATTTTTTATCAGTGTTGAGATATGGCATAACATTTTGGGGTGAGGAAAAAAAAACCTCCTCAGAGTGTTCAAGTTACAGAAAAAAATCATCAGGGCCATGACAGGAGCAGACAACAGGCAATCATGCAAACCATTGTTCATAAGTCTAGACTTAATGACAATTCCTTCTTTGTTTATTTGTGAGATAATTCTCTTTGAGATTAAAAAAATAAAATAAAGAAGAAAGAAAACCCACAGCTTTATGAAGATACTTCTTTTACACATACATACATACATAACAAGACATAAAACACACTATATGTTACCTTGCCACAGACTTAGGACTCCAAGATTGACATCACTGTAGGAAACATTGAAGAATATTTAAAAAGAGATGTTATAACAGTTTGGATGATTTTATGAATGAGAATTAAACATATTTTAAATTTCTACACAGTTATTAATCTTCTTTTGTTTGCAGATACAAATTGTTTATTCTCTTTGTTCTTTTGGTATTGTGTTTCTACATGTAAGTTCTCTGTTATGGATATTGCATTTGTATACTTGCACACTTTCAAACTGTAAAATTAACCAAAAATACTCAAAATGAAACTGTAAATCAGTAATGGAAAAATAAGAAAGAGCAGATATGTAACATGGAAAGACAGTTATAGTTAATGTATTTACAAATAAGCATATCCTTACAAATGTTATTGTACTGTATATTTATGTAAGCATACAACTGCATTGACTGACAAGTCACCTATGTCCCAAATTGAATGATTGTAAATAACATGTTATGTGACAAAGATTCTACTCTATTCTATTCTACTTACAAGTTGTAAAGTAAGCCAACAATGTGAAAGATGCAAGTTGGTGTGACAAAAAAGTGTTGCTGCTAGCTGCTGGCTGAGAATAATACTTCCATATAATGGCACGAGCCATGTGTAAGCTTTTGATTAGCCAAGAGGGATAAACATGAGAAATGCCAAGACCTAGCAAAAAGTCAAATAAGGGCACGAGATAAAAACATAGTCTCTGGTTGGATAAAGGGTTCAGAAATGAGACAAACAAGCACCACAGCTTGGCAGTTGGGATGACCTGAGCTGTTGGAGTTAGTCATGTGATAGGTGGCTCTACCAAGTTATGAGTAAAATTCATCAAGAGTAGTGCCTGTCATATTGGCATGAGCCAGTTGCTCAGCCACCATTGACCAGATATTTTCAATTGGCAAGATGTCTGGAGAATGTGCTGGCCAGGGCAGCAGTCAAACATTTTCTGTATACAGAAAGATCCGTACAAGACCTGCAACATGCGGTCGTGCATTATTCTGCCGAAATGTAGGGTTTTGCATGGATCAAATGACGGGTAGAGCCATGGATCGTAACACATCTGAAATGTAACGGCCACTGTTCAAAATGACGTCAATGCGGACAAGAGGTGATCGAGATGTGTAACCAATGGCAACCCATACCATCACGCTGGGTGATATGCCAGTATGGCAATGACGAATACACACTTCCAATGTGCATTCGCTACGATGTCACCAATTGAGATGCGACCATCATGACACTGTTAACAAAACCTGTATTCATCCGAAAAAATGTCATTTTACCATTCGTGCACCCAGGTTCATCATTGTGTACACCATCACAGGCACTCCTGTCTGTGATGCAGCTTCAAGGGTAACCACAGCCATGGTCTATAAGCTGATAGTCCCTGCTGCTGCAAACGTCATCAAACTGTTCGAGCAGATGGTTGTTGTCTTGCAAACGTCTCCATCTGTTGACTCAGGGATCAAAACGTGGCTGCACGATCAGTTACAGCCATGTGGATAAGATGCGTGTCACTTTGAAAGAAATATGTGAAGATCAACTTTTTGAAGAAGTGAACCATGTGAAAAAATTCATTAAGTGAAGCATGTTCCCTAAATCTGGAACCTTGTTTCCAACTTACTAAAATCTGAATACATCTGGTGAAAAAACTTTTTGCTTATTACTAGGTTTGTGCTAACTCCACCTGGCACTAATGCTGCTGAAGAAAGAATTTTCACCATCACAAACAGTTGAATGGACTGATTAAAAGAACAATTTAGTGTGCACATTCCAAGGGAAATAATTATAACAATAACTCATTTTCAGGATATTTCATGTATCGATTTTTATGAAAAATCTGTGTAAAATACCAAACTCATGAATGAGATACAGTTGAGTGAGAAATAAGTAAGCTGTTAAGTAATAATATTTTTACTTTTTCCCCTACTGAAAACCACTAATTTCTTCACTTCTCCCATTGGTTTCATGTTCTTTCAGCATTTAAAATATTTCATGTTTTGGTACTTGTTTTATATGGCACTCAAAAGTCAAACTTTTGTGAGAAGCAAATGTAAATATGGGAACCAAAAATACATCACATTACCTTTGGGTGGGGGTGTTTGTGATATTATTAAGAAATTATATTGTTTTAGTCTCGATAGTCTGTAAATTCTTTAGGCCTACACAAAAACTAAATTTGAAGTGATATTACTTTATTTTCTACCAATTTGCATAGTGTATTATTGTTCAAACGAGATAGATTGGCTGGCCAGTACTTACCTTTGCGCTGTACCACCGATAGTTATACAAATGAAGAAACAGAAAAAAAGGGGACAAAAAGG